>VZTJ01001132.1:1822254-1879316 GCA_013397795.1 Orthonyx spaldingii | reverse complement strand
CCCCGGGGCAGCGCGGGGCTGTCACCGCTGTCCCGTCCCCTCCTGGGGTGTCCCGGAACTCCCCGGGGCAGCGCGGGGCTGTCACCGCTGTCCCGTCCCCTCCTGGGGTGTCCCGGAACCCTCCGGGGCAGCGCGGGGCTGTCGCCGCTGTCCCTCCGTCCCGTCCCCTCGCGGGGTGTCCCGGCTCCCTCCGGAGCAGCGGGGCTGTCACAGGTGTCCCTTCCCCTCACGGGGTGTCCCGGTCGCCGCCGGGCTGTCACCGGTGTCCCGGATCCCTCCGGGAGAGCTCAGGGCTGTCACAGGTGTCCCCCCCCCCCGTCCCCTCTCGGGGTGTCCCGGTTCCGCCGCGGAGTTTCTTTGTTGTGTAACTCCTTTTGTCCGGGGATTAGAGAGGATTTGCGGCTGCTTGTGCTGATTCAGGTGGTTTTGGTTTTTTAAAAAATGCGGGGTAGTCATGGGTAAATTCTTCTCGGGGCTGGGATGTCGGAGAACTTTCCTGCGGCTCGGGGGATGTTCTTGGCTCTGGGGCCGGGAGCGCTCCCGCAGCGCTGCGGGGACCTGGGAGCGCCTCACGGACAGAAAAGTGAAGCGAACTTGCTGTAGCAAACCCATTTCTCGCTAAAATGAGGCTGGCTCGCAGCCCGCGATTCATCTGCGAGTGCTACTGCCAGAATTTTTCAATAAACGTAATTACAGTCGAGAGAGTTCGGGTCAAGCACTTTGCTGGGTAGAGCAGGCACGAAGCTTTTGGAGTAATTCCTCTCCGTGTTGCTAGTGGATTTTTTCTGACTGCATAGTGGAATTTTGCTCGAAGTTTTCTTCCCCAATTATCTCATAGGTTTCTCTCTCAAAAGTTTCAGTTTAATTTTTTTTGGAGATGATCAAGGAATGCCCTTGATCATCAGTGTGCTTTAGTAATCCATTTTTTTCCTTCTTTCTGAAAACAAGCATTTTTAACACTGATTTTTTTAACCTCCCTTTGTGTTTTCTGTAGTCTTTCTTGTTGTTTTTTTTTTTTTTTCCCCCAGCCCCTGCTCTGAGTAGGGCAGCCCACATGCTGTGCTGGAGGATTGGGAAATGCTTCTCTGCCTGTCGCTGGGATGTGTCAGTGTTTGGTTCTCAGCAGCAGCACAGGAAGTCTCACCATCCTGAAAAAGAGTCATAAAATATGTTCAAGATTTGTTACTAAAAGTGGACTAAAAATGTGCTAATTTTATGTTGTCTCTGGAAGAAATGATAAGTCATTTCTGACAGAAATATAGATATATATATATATATATAGCTTTTCAGGGCCCTGTTGGGTCTTAAAAAAGGTTGTCAGGGAATTGTGAAGGATTTCCTGTGGAATTGCTGGCGTGGTACCACGCAAAGACTAATTGTAAGAGAAAATTGAAAATGGCTTCCTATGTCTGACAGATGGTTTTAAAAAATTCTTTTGCAGGTTTGAGTTGGTCTCGCTAAACTGCAGCCATGGTGCAGAAGTACCAGTCCCCCGTGCGGGTGTATAAACACCCTTTTGAGTTAATTATGGCTGTAAGTATTAATTTTTGCTGTAATTTTCTTTTTCACAGTTCCCTATGTTGCTGAGTACTTGCTGGGCTTTAATAGATACTGTAGAACATACAAAGCTGAAAACAATATGCAAAATATGAGAGCTATATGTTCCAGTGGTTTCTACCCTGGCCAGAGTATTTTTTTAACATAATGTGCTCTCTTTTTCTGCCAAGGTTTAGCTGCAGTTTACAGATGTATTTGAAAGTTAGAGCAAAAGTAGGATTGAAGTGTGCTGCAAGTTGATTACTGGGGGCAGACTCTTTTAGAACGGGAGGAAATGTCATGTACACTGATTAAAACGTTGTTATGGTTGTGTCTTCATCAGTGTGGGGTTTACAGGAGTAGAGAGCACAGAGAAATCCATGAAAGCAAGGATATGCCTGGATGAAATGGGAGAAAGGACACTGGGAACATTTTGAGGGAAAGGAAGCAAAAGCTTGGTAGGGAGGCCAGAGAGATGAACAAAAAGCCTTTTGGGTGCTTGTTGCTAATTTGCGTGATAGTGTTACAAATAGTAATCAAAGGAAAGAAAATCTAATTAGGTTCCCTCTTTTTTCTCTCTCTCCTTCTCCCTCCCTTTTTTTTTCCTTTTAGAAAATAGAGTGGAAGTAGGTATTTGACGTTTTGAAGCATATTCAGTTGAAACCACACCTGTGGGGCTCTTAGGAGTTAGAGCAATTAAGGAGCTTTTCCCTGATAAAACCAGTTTAAACTGAACCGTAATCTAAATAATAATTGTTTTATTTCACTTGCTGAAAATACTATGTTTAATGGCTGCAGAGGAGAGTTTTAATAGTGCTCATAGTGTAAATATTTAGATAGATCACATGGTTTGGAGTGCAGAGTTCCTTACAGAAGTGATCCTTCGCAGTCACAGGGCAAAAAAGGATTAGATCACTCTACAAGGAATACTTGCATTTCTTTTTATCTTGTTGCTAAGGCTGCCTCCAGTGTTACACATGTAGGTCTTGCTCTTGCAAACACTTCAAGGCAGAGAGTGGTTATTTTGCTGAGCAGTGAAAAAGCCAACTGTGATATGTGTAAGGTCTTTTATGACTTCAGTAACTCTGACAGCTGAGCTTCAGGTGGTCTCTCAGGGACACTGATGGTGTCTGTAACTGTAGCCTTCAGTGAAGTTATACTGGCTCTTAGATCAATCAGTCAAAATTAGTTTCTTAAATGAAATTGCTAAACTGATGAGTGTTTACCTTGTTGCTGAATTGAAGGCAAAAATTCTTCCCCTGAGTTATTTCTTCAGGGATATTTTGAGTCAAAATGCTGACATCAGGATTGTCCACAGCGCTTTGCTGGGTGTATTTAGAAACACTTCTGACTTACTATTAACTGAGAGTTCTCAAACTGTTCTGTGTCTTGGGGATAATATCTGAACAATAATATTTAACAAATGTAAAGTTTTCCTTTGCATTAAAGCTTTTCTTTAGAAAGCAAAGGCTGTAGTAGGTATGCAACTAGGATAAAATAACAGTTAAAAATTAAAAGTGAACTAAGAGGAGAAGAATGCTTATAAAAAGAAACAGCCAAGCAGGATCCTTTCCGAGACTGGAAGTTTAGCTGAGCAGTAATACATCTGATTTATTTAGTCTATGTCAGAACAGCTATCACTTGTACTTGTTCAGAATGTGAGCACTGGATGAACATTCTCCCCCTGCCACGTCGCTGCTGTTACTGCTGCCACGTTACTGATTTTTAAAACTTGTAAAATTCCTGCTGGTGATCCATCAAAGCTGTCCATGCATTTTCTGAAGTGTGTAAAGGAGTGATTCCATGAGCCAAATTCTGTAAGGAATATAAACAGTATATGTTAGCTTGATGCTTTTTGTTACTGTTTCCCCTTGGGTGAATAGTGATTGCATAAGTTGATGAAGTATTTTTGGAAGGAATACTAGTGTCAAATTTTGTGCCCACTGAAGTGGAAGCACTACGTTGCATATTTTCAACAAAAAAAGTGCTATAATGTTATTTTAGCAGTGCCAGCAGCTCTTCTGAAATGAGGAACAGCCAGGCATATGCCAAGCTTGAATTTAAAGCACCCAAGACATGACTTATGATTATGTGTTGTGTTTGATTTTCCTCTGTCCCTCTCTTTTATTTGCACCCAGCCCTTGAGAGAATGTGTGTTCAAACAGAGGTTTAAACCCACACCCCAGAGATATTAATCTGTCAGTAAAAAATCTCAGGAGAAAACTTTGCTTGGTCAGTGTGGCAGCAGGGTTCTGAGTGTGTGCTGAGTTGTCTAACAAAAACCACTGTTTCTAGCCCGGGTCTTCTGTGGGATCTCATCTTTGTCTTCAGATGCTGAGTACTTTAAAAAATGTTATTTGGCCAATTGTCCTTCCTTCCCTGGGTGTTCTGTGGAACTCAAGAGATAATTCTTTCTATAGAGCAGTAACCAAGTTCACCAGTGTCAGTGAAGCCCATGAGCACTGGGAAGATTCCCTGCGTGATACGTGTTGCAATTGCAAGTTGGAACTCATTAAGTCAGTCTAATATTTAGCCTTCGGATAGAGAAATCAGCATTAATTCTTCTTTTCTAGAAGTCACTGAGTGAATGCCACTTGCAGAATGGGTCATTTACAGTGCAAGCTTCCGATTTTCCCACTTTCCCCTTCCTGGGTTTCCAAGAGGTACTTGAGGGAGAATGGAGCACAATCAGCATTCCATTCATGCAGCTCTGGTGTGTTCCCAGGGAACTTTGTTCTCTGGGAAGGGTGACTGCAACTCTACATTAAGACAAAAAACTGAATTTAATTCCACTTTGATCAAAGCCAAGATTGACAAGACAGAAGTGTTTTGCAGGCAATTATGATAGAAAAACTTCTAAAATAGACAAGAGTCAAAATTCTTTTCCTGAGTTGAATTGGTGTTGAAAATAAGTTTCTCTGTTATGCTTCTCCACCTAAATCTAAAACTCATGTGTTGAACCCTAACATATCTCTGTGACAATATCCTGAAGGCAGGACTCCTTATCTCCCAGCTGGGAATTGCTGAGGTGCTGTGGCTGGGAGAGAATTGGGACATCCATCGCTTCAAACCTTCCCTCATCATTAAAGTCCAGCTATGTGAAATCTAATACAAGCTACTTCCCTTGGAGATTTCCTTCTACTGGCAAATTGTGTGGTTCCAGATAATGTTTAAGATTCAAATCTTTTAATGAAACTGTTTTCTAAACTTGAAAGAATTCTAGAATCCTAGGCTAGGAATTACCACACTTTAGTCTGACACACCTAACACAGGCAAGATGATTTCACCAAATAGTTTCCGAAGCTGACACGATGATTTTTGGCTGCTCTGGGGAATATCTGTCATAATTAACTTCTTGGAATCTCTGAGTGTTAGTGGATATGTATTTAAAAAAGCACCCAGAGCAGCAGCTTGCACAGCTGTTCAGGAGACTGAATAGAATCTCGCTTTTCCTCCTGTTCGGAGTTTACGTAATGCTGGAAGCAGCTGAAATGTGGAAATATGGCTGTTTACTTAGACTCACTTGTCAAGTTACCAAGGTTAAATATACTGCAGAAAAACTGAGAAGCTGCTTTTGTAAAACTTCTAAAGATTACAGATTCAATTTTTTTATATTAGCTTAAAGAGGTTTACATTTAAAGTAATACAGGGACTTTGCTGAATAAGTAGTTCTTAATATTAAAAGGCAGTTAAGAACTTGAATCTTCCTTAACACACATGAGGCTAAAATTAACTTTGGAGATTCGCAGCTCGTTTTCAGTCTGACATAGTTTAGATAATTCCCCTTGAGTTTAATTTCCAAAGTAAATTTAAATAATGAATAATCAGTTGCAATGGCATTCCAAGGATGGAATTTATGCAAATGGAAAATAAGATTTTTGAAAAGGCACACATTGGATTGAACCATTGACCAGCGGGATTTTTCTTTTTTCTTTTAAGTTTCTGAAAGCTTTGTGGAAAATGTATTGCTCTTCAGCCCATTTAGAAAATGTCCTATTTACAGTCACAAATTACTTAGTTTCAGAAATAATGTGAATTTAAAAAAATCGATTTCACATTTTTCCGTTGTTCTGATGGAATATCTGAAGTATCTCAAGCATGAATCTCTCCTACTAAGTATAATGTGTAATGCCTTTGATTATATTATCATTTTAATGGTTCAAATTTGCTGCTTTTGGACAACAGGCTGACTGACTCTCTTTGGCTTTATAGAGCTAAAAATTATTTCTGAAGGTATATCTCATGAATTAAAATATCCCTAAATTCCAGGTAAGTAATAAAATTGTAAATGGGATAAATACGCTTCAGTGATGGAGTAGATTAGAAAAAAATTTATCTGTTTTTTCAGATTGACAAATCAAAGTATAATCCCTTGAATCTAGATTGTAATGAGCGTCCTGATCAGCCAGTACGTTATTATTTCATGAGAAAAGTTATTACTTTAAAAAGTCATTTAAAAGACATTCCAAGTGTATCAAGCAAAGTGCCACACCTGCTCATAAATCCTTGCAATTTTTATTCCTTCCAGTCTCTTTTTTTATTTTTCTGGAAAAAATGCATTTCACACATCACGTGAAGAGGGGCTGAGAGGCTGGTGAGAAACAGGAAGCTCTTCTGCAAGTGCTCTTGAAAGCACAAAGTAGGCATTAAATATATAGAGAAGTATTTAATTCCCCCGATGGACTGCACTTTCCTGAGAATTTGTCTTGGATACTTAAATCCTGGGGAAGGGAATAAACTGAGTGTCTGCTCCCAAAACCGCTGACCTGTTTTCCCTCCTTGTAGAACTCCCAGAGTCTCATCTGCTTTGCTTCCTGTCTTTGTTGGAAACTCAGCTTTATTTGCTGTTGGAAATGTGTTGGTAAAGCTGTGACGAAGCAGAGCCCGGGGTGGAATATCCGAGTTTATATGAAGTGCCTGCAGTTTCACTGCTGGTTGATGGTGGCGGGGGTTCCTGTTGTAGCACACGGTGTAAGAACAAATGATTGTTTGGCCACTTGTTTGGAATGAGCTGTGGGTAACAAATGTGAGAGTTCACTTAAGCACTAGGGAAAAATATTGACTTAGCAGCCTGCTAACAGTGCAGTTGGTGTTATTTTGTGTTATTTCATGACCTGCTTA
The DNA here is from genome assembly GCA_013397795.1 of Orthonyx spaldingii. Lineage (NCBI taxonomy): Eukaryota > Metazoa > Chordata > Aves > Passeriformes > Orthonychidae > Orthonyx > Orthonyx spaldingii. The sequence goes on along the minus strand of VZTJ01001132.1, from coordinate 1,872,659 downwards.
GCTATTTCCATACTTGGTTTCCTGGGTTTTTTTTGTTTGTTTTGGTTTTTTTTTTGGCCAAACACATGACCTGACCGTAGCTGACAGCTGCAGTTCTCTTGTTCACCAAAAGCTTTTAACAAGTCCTTTACACTTTAAAAGCTAAACCACCACTACTGTCACACTCTGAAAGGTGTCAGAAGAAGGAAAATGTGTATGAAAACAGTTCTTGTGTTTTGTTCTGAAAGCACTCCAAGCTGTTCACCCTTTGCAGGTGTTTTAGCTCTGGTGTGAAGTGCTGCTCCAGGATCTGTTGATCCAGCCAAGTGATGTTGCCTTTGAGTTAAAACTCTTAAACCGGTGGGAATCTGGCAGGAAAGAAGTGGTTGCACATCCTGCAGAGTCCTGGACTCTCAGGATTCTGCAGTTACAATCTGGAAAAGGTGTAACTTCATGCTCACGGTCTAACATGTGGTTAGATGGTAAGAAGCATGTGTAAAAGCCTTCAAAACCCTGTGAGAAAGAGATATGGTGAATTTTTTTGGGATTGATTAAAAAAACATATCCAGTGAGAAGCCAGAGGTTGCTTAAAGATCAGAATGAGGTGTTTCCATGTTGCTTGGGCAGTCTGTGCTGCCTGAGGACTTCCCATAAATCACCTACAGTCAGAGTCCAGGGTTTGGAACCCAGAACTGAGGGGGTATTTGTTGTAACCAGGATTGCTTTTAACGTAGTTTGGAGTCAGTCTGTTTCTGGAGGGAGGCTGGAGATGGAATCTTTAAGCTGTTGCATTCTGAATGTAGAATGAATCTTCCGAGAATATGCAAGGAAAGCTGTTAATTAGCTCAAGTTGAAATTAATTGCAGGTTAGTCTTAAATGGTCTATTTCCTTTTTTCCCAAGTGAATTTGTCTTCCAGTTTTTTCATGTAGTTTAAAAATACTGTGCATGTATTCTAAATGAAGAACTAAGATGTTAAGCTGAATTTTTTAACTATTTCATTTTTGTGATGCAGTTAAGACAGGTCAGGTTAGCAGCTCATGTAAAATGTTAAGTAAGGCCTGTTACAGGTAATTTAATAATTTTGGCTTTCTCACAGTCGAGTTGCAGCTGGTTTCAGCCCTCAGCAGTCAGTCAGTGGTGTCTGAGGTCAGAGCCCTGCCAGGGACCCACGCTGGTGGCAGAGGCGATGGCAGCCTGGCATCCTCTGGGCTCCACTGCAGCGTGGGGCAGCCCTGCCAAAGAGTACCAGCCAGCTATGAGCCATCACAATCTGACATCAGCTCTCAAGTTCTTGGCTTTTCTCTGCATAGCTTTTGCTCAAGTCATGCTGATTTCAGCCCAGTCCACAGAGGTTTTCAGCTTGTGGTTCACAGACTCTGTCTTCTAATGGTCAGAGAAATATCACCAATATGTGGTTTCCCACTGTAGCTAAGCTGGTGCACCAGGTTCCTGCTCTTGCTTTCTTGCAAAGACACATTCATCAGCAAGCCAGCTTAGGGATACAGGCTGGTCCAGAGCTGTCTTGGAAAAAAAAAAAAAGGAAAACAAAGTCCTTGTCAACCCAATTTCCTCGCTGGGCTCCCTTAAGGCTGCTGAGCACCCCTGTGGGAGCAGGTGCTCATCCCCCCGTGCTGGGGGTGAGCTGATGGCAGCTGGCTGCAGAAAGAGGAGTCAGCAGGACATCTGTCACTGAGGTTGCACTCTGGAAGCCCTCATTTCCGTTGGGCAATAATTAGGGATCTGCAGTTTGAAAAATGCAGAAGCCACTTGCTGGAACAGTAAATGAAGGGCCCATTAGAAACCTGATTCAGCAGTCTTCAGGTATTATTTAACAGTGCAAAGTACTTGCAAATTGCACGTAATGGCTTGGAGTTGTGGGTTCTCTGAGTTGCTTTGGCATAAAGGGGACTCTGTCCTTCCCTTAGAAAAATGAAAATTAAAAATTTCTATGTTATATGCTCAAACATGATCACATGTGAATGGACTGGCTGCTTGTCTTGCTTTGTATTCATGTATAAAACTTCATATTTGAGTGTTTTCTGTCTTGGACTCGTCTTGGATTTTACTTTATTATAATTAGTTTTGGGCTCTATATATCAGCAAATTTGAAAACAAAAATATCACAGGGCTGTTGGAACCTGCCAGCTTTAAGTCTGGCAGAGGGATCGTGGGAGGGAGCAATGAAAAGCTACTCTTTTGCATTAAAAATGAACTTTTATTTTAAACTGTTTTAATTCTTAAGTTTATATGTTTGGGTTCTCTTAAATTACTGTTTCAAGGTTTTGTCATGGTCAGATTGATAAAGTTAAATATCCAAAACTGTGGGGTTATGGGTTACTTTCTGGATAATTACAACTGTTTTCATTTTGTTGATATTTGTTGGTATTTATGTTCTCATAACTCGAGTAAAGATGCTTTTGGAATATATGCAGATCAGTTTGTGCAGGAGTTGAAAGCCACACTGCAAACCTCACCATTTCACCCTGTGTGATAACTTTCTGCCTTGCCCACTGCTGCTGTAATATTAGATCATATCTTTTTGACAAAAATAGATCTCATTTTGTGCAAATGAATATTTCCCTGGTGATGGCCAGGGTGGCGACGTGCCATTTAAAGTTGTTTATGCCAACAAACATAGGGAGAATGGGAACAGCGTCCTGATGAGAGCATTTCCTTTCTTGAGTGCATTGTGTCCCTTCCTTTAGTGTAAAATTCAAATGCCACAGACATTCAGTCCAGTTCAGGCACATTAGGCAGCAGAAGCCTTTCCAGAGGATGTTTTTTTCTGGCTATTTCATTCAATGTGTAAATTATACTGAATAATTTGCAAAACTCTCTTTGCTGTGCAATTCATTGGCTTGTAGATAAGTTCTTCATTACTGAATTCAAGGCTCTATGAAATTACTTATTTCTGTTGAAGTGTTTCATGGTCTGCGTGGTGCAGCCACTGAAGTTGTAATGAACAGGATTTAAAGCAATTTCACTTGAACTTGTTTGTTCTGTGTTGACTAAACCAGTTCATGCTTTAGTTTGACTTTCTTTGCTGTAAAGGAGGGTGAAGAACAAAGAACTGATTGTCTATAGTCTATGAGTTTAACTGCTTTTTAGAAAAGAATCAGATGACTCTTGACTGTTCTTCTGTTATCTTTTGGTATTTTCTGTCTGTATTTTCCTGGGGAGCAGGTGCAGGGGTGCAGAAGTTGTACCATGCCATGATGGATCTTGCGCTGGTGTTCCCTGGTTATTGAGATCTGGATGACGAATTTGGATTTTTATTCTGTCTCTTAATGAGAAGCACAGGACTGAATTGTACCATGAGGCCTCTCTAGAAGAAAGGCAGTGGCCAAGGGCAGTATCTGCCTCCAGGGGAGAGGATGGGAGTGAGATAAACATATGGTAACACTCTCTTAGGATATGCTCTCATTCTCCAGCAATGTGTCTTGACAGCCCTTCTGGTCCAGAGTGTGCCGTTGTCAGGAATAACATCTCATGTGCTTGGTTTCTTGTGCTCCCAATTCCTTTCTGGAGCCCAGTGAACTCTGTGGTGACACTCTCCAGCAGGAGCTGGTGCTTCATGACACTCCCTGTTAAGAGATGGATCCTGTCCCTGGAGCCTGGTGGGGCTTGCTCAGCCTCACACCTCCTGCTCCGAGTGTCAGCAGAGACAGCACAGCCTGGCTCGGGCTCTCTGTGCTGCCTGCCCTCTTGGATCTGGCAGGTTCCTCCCTCTGTGCTTAAATTACTCATTTTCATGCTGGTGGTCTTAGTTCATTAGTTTATGATTTCACATGAGGAACTGCTGCTCTATACTCTTGGTCTTCCACTATCAGTTTTTTACCTTTTTGAGGGTCTCCTGATACATGGATGCAAGGTAAAGTATTTTTTTTGTTACACTTCCTAGCTTGAGGCAAATAGTCTGCAGGCTCCAGACCCTATCGTGCTGCATTTTGATGACATTCCATTGACATTAGTGAATGGTCAAGACTTAATATGCTGTACCTAAAAAATGTTAATTGGTTTGCTTAACAGAGTATGGCTGCTCTGTACCTGGAAGTTGACATTTTGCTTGTCCAAAAGCCAAACCAAGGCCTTGCTATTTATCTTGAATTTTATGTTCTTCTGTGAAGCTCACTGTACTGATGATAGTCTTGGAAGAGTGAAATCACTGGTGCAGTGCTGAGAGGCCTCTAGGCCAAATGAAAACCTGGTGCGTGAAGTCTGAGGCAATGAAGTCAAACCTGTTCCACTGAACCTTCATGGAGGGAGGGGGAAGAAGTCTGGAGACTTTCTTCCTTGTGGTAGTACAAGTCTTTAACCTCTGAGGCAATGGTTTACTGAGGAATTCTGAGCCCACACTGGTAGCAGTGCTGTAGTCATCCTGTCCTCCTCCACTCATAAGTTAGATTTTGTCTGCACGGTAATAATTTTATTTAAAATAGCCCAACATATTCCAGATGTTAAACATGTTGTAACAGACCTTCTTATTGAAAGTGTCAGTGATTCTAAGACCAAAGAAATGACGAATACTAATTATAGGACTCATAAAAGTGAGACTTGAGCGTGGTACAATAGAGCAGCAAGGAGTATTTGACTGTTCTAAAAATAGATCCTCAGTGGACACAGTGGGATTGCAGCTGAATTTTAAAAAACTGACTGCAGAGGAACCAGACATGCAATTTTGTTAACTGGAAAAGGAAAGGGGAAGCCAAGTACCAAATTCTGCTTTCGGTGTGACAATACCCTGTGCCTGTGAAATGCCTGTTGGCAACACAGAGCGTGGTTGTGATTGTTCAGCTGCTGCAAGACAAGGAATGGTAATTAGAAGGAACGGTAGGACAAGCTTAATGACTTACAGTCGGCTTTCTGTGTGTCTCTTAAAAAATTCACAGAAAGATACGTTCCTGTGTTATGTAAAGGGCCGTGTGCTGCCAGTGTTGCAGAGAAATAGGAAGTGCTTGGGAATAGCTGACATTCCCCAGTAATCACATGTCGGTCTCCAGGCGCTGAAGCTTTCCCTGGCCTGTCGCCAGCCTTTGCTGTGATGCTCTTTTGGAGGTCAGCCTCTTCTCCAGAGTGCTTTAACCTGGAGCCAAAACAGTCGTGTCCTGTGCAGTTGGGGTCAGAAGCCAAGTTTCCTCTCGTAGGAACTACTGAAGTTGACTTTAATTGCAGGGCACATTCTGTCAAAGTGTTGTGCCTGGAGCTACGTGGCTTCTGGGCCAGACTGATTTCCATCTGTCCTGCTTGGAACAGGGGCGCAGGGCAGGCATTTTTTTCTGAATATAGAATAGTGTCACAAATGTGTTTGATATAAACAAGTTACAGTGAAATTGCAAGTCCATCTGGTATTGCTGTTGCCCCCACTAGACCAGGTGAGATCTGTGTATGCTGAAGAGCAGCTTGGAGCAGCACAGCTGTGAAGTTTGTCCTTAGTGTTCCACCTTCAGTCTAGACCAGAGCAATGGCAGTTGTTTTCTAACCAGCAATTTGATCTTGGTCTCTCAGTCATAAGCCAGCCTAACCTGAATGATGAAGCTTTCCCAGCTTACTCCAAAGGAAAGGAAGATTAAAATGATTTGCATTCAGCGTGGTTGTTAGGTTTTCTGTCCTTTTGTTTTTCTTGAGAAAGCAGTGGTACTTGCCCAACTTCTTTATTCCAGCTTTTCATTTTAAAGATTTGTGTCTCAAGATTGTGCAGAGGCTGCAGTTGAGGTTTGGCTTGGTCACTCTTTAGTGGAGAGGCACTTGGGCACTTTTGGGCTCTCTGGACTTCGAAGGGAGGAAGAGAATTACTGATTCTCTTGTGTGTGCGTGGAAGGCAAAGCTGAGGTAACTCAAACTCCTACACAGGCTGTCAACTTTCTCCTCTATCCTGCCCTCATATTAAGGTGTCCTCTTGAAGATGGACATTTAGGCTCCCATACAAGAATCAATTATTACACAATTCCACCTGTGCAAATTTATTTCAGCCAACCACAGATGACTCAGATCTGTTTTAAAGTAACCACTCTTCAAATTAAAGTCCTGTTGAGGCATGTCTGTGGTTATTGAAGATCATCTTTTAGAGATACATGGAATGTTAGCCCTTGTCTTCAGGTCAGATCCTTTATCCTGTTTGTTCTACCTGCTGGATCGGTGTACCTTTTACCATCAAAGCTTTGAATAAAATTGCATTCAATCATTGAAGATTTAATTTTTATCTGGAAGAAGATGGAATCTCTGTGTGTAGCAGAGTGGTTCTTAAGTGGTTATGAACCAATTCCCTTCCAGTGACATTCCATGCACCATCAGGCCACTGTAGTTTTGCTGGTAAAACTTCTCTCTGAGCACTCTTTTGAAATGAAAATCCCCAGATGTTGAATGGGAAGGGTGCACTGAGGGGGATAAAGTAGTGATCTGTCAGAGCCTGCATGGGTGGCTTGACTGGTCACATCCCTCATGAGAACTGGGGTTTCTGTGTCTGGCTGTTTTCTTTCTGCTGCAGGAAAGAGCTCTTGGCTTGGTTTGGTAAGTTGGTGACCACAGTTGAGTAACTCAACAGTGAACTACCAGTAAATTCCACTTACCTAGAAGATTGCTTCATAACCTGTTCTGAATCTCCTGCTTTATTTATAAGGCCTAAATTAATTTAATGAAATATTAAAGTGTTAAAGTAACTTTATTCATGCTTGAGAACACTGAACACTGAGACTGAGATTCCTCAGCTCTGTAGCCAACATGTTAATGCTGCCATACAGAGGAAGTTTGCTGCACACCTTCCTGTCCTCAGTAACTCCTTTTTTTTTGCTCCTGCTTTTTGCCTTTTCTGCTATCCCCTTGCTTGCTTTTGGTTTTGGACAGTCTTAAGTGAATCTATGCTTTTTTTAGTATAACTTGAATTTGTCAAGAATGCTTAATGAATGTATATTATCAAGTATTTCCATGGATAGGCAGAGAGTTTTACTGATACTTAATTGCAGGTACTGTCCAAAATGGAGCATTTGTTCAATAATCTGCCTGTGAAATCCTTTTGATTTCTGGTTTGTGTGCTGGTAGAAAAACAAGCACTTCCTCGTTTCACATTTCCTTTGCAGAGAATGTAAACTAAAACTCTGAAATGTGTGTAGACTTTTTAAATTACTGCAATGAAAGTTGCTTTTTTCCCCCTGAAATTGTTACTGTCCGTTTGATAGTAGGCAGGGTTTGATGTCTTCTGTAACTTAAAAGCAGTAGAAAATTAGTTCTAAATCCTGTTCATAAAAGTGATACTAATATGCATAATCGTATCTAGTTGGTTCTTAGCCTGAATTTTTCCAAAACATTCTGTGCAACAACAGCTACCAGAAGTGAACTTTTTGCAAACAGTGTCCTGTGATTGACGGCTGAGATAATGTCCCAAAGTGCACCTGGGTTGGGGTCGTGTTTTGTGCAGTTTTGGTTTCAGTAGCACTCCTGATGCTTTCTCTGCATGATGACCTCAAAGGAAAGAAGTTTAAACACAAGCAAGACAAACTAAACTAGTACCAGAATTTGGGAAGATGGTGTGCATGCTGTGCTGAGCTTCCTTGGAGATCTGTCCAGTTTCAGTGACACTTCTGCAATGACCTGGAGGATGTAATGAGCGGGGTGCTGGGCTTTCAGTGGTGGACTGGGCAGTGCTGGGTTAGTGGTTGGACTCAATTATCTTAATAGTCTTTTCCAATCAGAATGAGTTTATGATTCCAAGTGCATTCCAGCTGATGGGACTCAAAGCCAGGTTACAAGAACTGGCCTGCAGGGTTGTTTAAAATGCATTTGGTTTGGATTTGGAATGTAATTGAAGCCAATAAGTGATCAACACTGTAACCATGGAAATGCTGCCTGAACTATGGAGAGGAACAGAAATGCCAGTATTTGTGTGTTGGTGAAGTTGCTTTCACTTGGAAGTGCTTTGTAGCAGTTGAACACATGAAAGGCTCTGCTGTCAGAAATCCGAGGTGGTGTGTGATGTGCTGTGTAAGCAGCACTCTAACTGGGAGCTGTTGAGCTGCAATTTCCTTTAGAACACCATTTCAGTGGTATTTTGTGATTTCTATGATTGGCTGTGTGTATCACCTATGGTTATGCCTGAAATTTAACATGAAGCTGTTCCCGTTGCACTGCAGAAGACTTGGAAGAGATTAAGTAGGTGTGAAGTAGCCTGGACTGTGTCTGCAGAGCTGTGTGGAGATAAAGCTCTGTTTCTGGCTCTGTTCTGAAAGGTTGTTTTGGTTCCCCATGCACATCCCTCATGTGTTTTGGATGAGTGGTGGGAAGTGCTGTTTGAAGCCAGGAGCCAACAAAAAATTGTTTCTAAATTTTTATGGCCTCAGAGTAGCTTAGTGGAGCTAAGGCACAAGAATAACTTCTCTGCTGTTTCCTGTCTCCATAGAGATTTTGAATTTGCTGAATCAAAGCCCTTTATACAGGAGCACAAAGCAGTTATTGAATTTGAGTTTTGTCTGTATACTGGGTTATTTTGTAGTGGTTATGGGCAATGTCCTCATTGTTTTCAGGAATTTGCAGAATGGATGTGAAGCTGGGAGGTTTCTTGCTGTGCTTCTAGGATTTGAGCAGCAAATTGCCTGCTTGGCATGTGGCAAGGCTGTTAACCTATTTGCTAGAACAAATAGATATTGTTTGTTCAGTGGTGGCATCCACTGAAGACAAGATCACTTTAACAGGTAGAGTCTATTTGAAATGTGCAAGAAACTTAACTGGGTATTTACTTAACTTGAAAGTACTGTGGGCTTCTCATACACCTAAATGTAAAAATAGAACAGTCTTGCCCTCTTCTTTTTACATGAAGTAGTAAAATCTGAGGCTTTATATAGTTAAGCTACGGGTGAATTTAAATGTACTGGAATAAATCTGCTGATCCGTTCTTCCTCTTTCTTTATGGACATTTGCAAGGCACAAGTGGGTTGTTTGTAGCAGTGTAGAGCCTGAAATCCTTTTCAGTGAAACAGGATTAAATTAAGAGAACCCCTTAAACAAGTACAAGCACCAAGAGAAGACAAGGACGAGTAGGGATTGTGCTCTTCTGTACACCTGATAAAACCTTTTCTTCCATGCAGGACTCTTGAGTGACAGAGGGGCTGTCAGTGGCAAGAATTAATGGCTTTGGTAAATGCCAGAGAAAGAAATGTTTTCTTACTCACCTCTGCTTACAAATGGCTTCATTTTCCTCAACTCCTGGTTTCATGGAGAATTTCTCAGGAATTTCACAGAAGGAGAGGTGAGCTGAGAAAGCTCAATTTGCTGGCTGCTAAGCCAGTTATGCTTTCAGATGCTTTTCTCGAGACAAGGATACTGAAAAGAGCAAATCCTTGTAGCACTTCACGATTGAACAAGGCCCAGGGTGGTGTTAATGACAAGATTCCTGCAGTGACCTTCAGTGTTTGTAGGGTGTAAGGGCAGCTCAGAGCAGGGATTATTTGACAGCTGTGGGTGTTGGAAGCCCAGGGAGTGCTTAGAGACTGTGCAGGGTTCTGTAATGTCTGTGAGGTCAGGACTCAGTGTGGGAAGTCTCTCCTGGATCTTCTGAGTAGAAGAGACATAGACCTGGGCTGTAAATCTCAGCACCACTCCAGTGCAGTGTCATAAATGTGGCATTTGAAGAATCTGAATATCATGCTGCTGTTAAGTTTTTGAACCACTGACAATTTCTCTTCCCAGATACTCTACCTGAAAGCTCTGATCACTGCCTTGGAGAACATCCAAGGTTCTTTTTCAAGATTGCTTCTCTCACTGTTTGAGAAATAATTAACCTTCAATTACAACTCATGAACAACATCTGTGCAGAGTAGATTCTTGTTAGTACTTGTCTAATTTGTGTAATAACATGTTTGTGTGGTCTATTAGAAAAGACAAACCCCAGAACTTCAAAAACAAAAAAGCCATTGTAATTGTAGTTCAAGGATTTGATGGATAATTATATATAACTTTCACAGCCTCCTTTATGAAAATTTTAGATTAACTCCATTGTTTATGAACTTTAAGGCGGGAATGTGCTCCTGCAAAGTAGGAGGAGTTGGGCCATTTTGGGCAATTACTTGGGAATGCTTTGCTTTGGAAGACTGGATATGAACAGTGCTGTAAACTTACACTCTTAACGCACTGAAGATCATTTAATTAGAAAGTTCCAGGTCACTTCTTACACTTGTGTAGTAAACAGGAACTCTTTAGCCTCTAAAATGGAGCAGAATGTTTGTCTTAAGGATATTGACTCATCCTATTGATTTTTTTGGTGTAACTTACAGAAGGGTTATTTATTTTATCTTGGGTACACTTAATAGCCATCATTAATACTTAGAGGGCCAAATTTCATATTGTACCAGGGAACAGAGGATGAAGACAATCAATCCTGTTCTTGAATGACTTGTGCCACTACAGGGTAAAATGCTTTTGGACTGTAATGCAGGGAGGATACAAGAGGGACAAAGTAAAATAAGGTCAGGATGCAGTTGTAGGAAAGTGTAATGGGGAGAAAGGAGACTCGTGCAATTTTTTTTCCTGTAGCTTAGGGTAAGGGGCCACTGGCATTCGCCAGGTGAATGTCAGCTCTTATTTTGGGAGATCTTGGGAATTCATCCCAGCACAGGGTGCAGCCGTGCCCTCAGTGCCGCCTGCACTGCTCAGATGGAGCCTTGTGCCAGCTCTGCTCTGCACACCCTGGCCCAAACAAGGCAGGATTTCCCCCTTTTCTGTGGAATTCTGCTCTGCATGGAGTGGAAGAGTTTTTTCCTGTTGCAAAACGAATGTATTAAAACAAAGGTATTTTCAAATGTGGGGCATTGTGATTTAGATTCCTTTCTAACAAACCAAGTGGAATTGAGCCTTTTTTTTTAAAGAATGCTTTCTGCCTGCTTCATTTGTCTTAATTCTTAAAATCTCTGCAGTAGCTCTCTTTCAGGTGAAGAGTTACAATTTTTAATTCAAGTTGCTTCCACACAAGGTATTTCCTGATGTACTTTCTAATTGCTTAATCCAGTTCAGTGATAAATTGTTATGCAAACATTTTGTTTGTTGATCTTGGTGTGATAGCCAGCAGGTTCACCATTGGTGAATCTTGCTGGAAAAGCTATGGAATAGTGTATTTGTTCTAGTTCTAATTTGAACACTTTAAAATACTTTTTAAAAGTAGAATTGCAGTGGAAGGGTTAAACTCTTCTTTTCCCCCTTTTAAAGTAAGTCATATTGTTCTTTACACTGACTACTCATATCTTGGTATAGACTGTGCTGAGATTTACAGAGAAATCAAAGGATTATTAAACTACATCATATTTGTCAAGGACTAGAAATGGTACATAAAGGAAATTTTTAAGTGATACCCAGCCATTCACTGACAGGTCTGGCCCTGCCTGTCGTGCTGGAGGGTGTCTGTAGTCCCCACAAGCCTCAGCTGTAGTCTGTGTAGCTAAAGCCTTCTCCATCTTTTCCAGAGAAAGTTCTAGAACTGAGTGGCTGCCAAGCAGCCTTTGTTTCCCAGCAATAGGAGAATAACTCCTCTGTTTGTAAATGAGAACGTTTAATGAAGTGAAAACACAGCGGAGAGAAAAACCACTTAAGCCTCCTGTGGGCAAGGGCTGCTGTGGAGAGCTGCTCTGAGGGGAAGGTCCCTGCACAAAGCCAGGGGTGACTCTGCTGGGAGCAGGGGCCTGGCTGGGGCTCTGAACGTGTCCTGGGAGGACCTGTCCTTCCAGAGCTGCTTCACTGGGGAGTTTCTTCCCAGAGAGCTGACTGCCTCTATGTTAAACATGTTTGTGCTTCCCCAACGTGCAGTGTGGTTCACGTTCCCTCTTCCCTCTGCCTGGGAGTGTTACCTTACTAAAAAACCTATTTCTGGAGCTTTTTGAGGTGTATCCACTGTAACCATCTGCTCTCTTGCACACACGCCCCCGAGCTGATCGCTCCCATGTGAGCTGACATCCCTCAGAGACACTGGCACCGAGATCACACTGCTTTGTTCAAGTCCCATGATTTTCATACTGCTTTGAACAAGTGTCATGATTTTTATCCATATGTATGGATTGCAAAGGGAGTGGTGGAGAGCTCTGAACAGCAGAATACAGGGCATGAAAAGTCATTTGCTGATCTGTGAGAGTTCATCCACAATTGTTTCTTTCCAAGTGCAGCTGCCGAGAATTTGAAACCTCTTGGTTGCCCTCCCATGAGTCACTGCTGTTCCTATTGATCTGCATTGCCCTAATGCAAGGGGAGAAGGAATGCAGTGCTCTGCAGGAATGCTCAGGCTGCTGGAATGCAGCCTTCGAGCCAGGGCAGCATCTTGCTTCAGTGACCCTTCTTGTTTCTTGTGTTTATGAATAATTCAGAAATCCCCCACACTGGAAGGGGATAGGGAGAGCACAGTGAACGTTGGTTCTGCACTTGCAGATTGGTACCCACACATGGTCAGGTGCTGCAGGCAGAAATTAAAGTTAGCACCGAGTGCTGCAGACGAGATTGGACTGCCAGGACGAATCTGTTCGTGGGTTCTCTTGAGGTGCCTCTGGAGAATGTGCTGCTGCTCTTGGAATGCTGCTCTGCCAGCAATTTGACAGAAAACATCAAAAAGGAATAAAACATCTTAACAGCTTGATTCATGCCATTAAGCTGCTAAAGCACTCAATATGCTTAATTTTCAAAATGGTAATTGAAATTCCTCCTTGTTTCACCAGGTTAGAATTTCTGTTTGGAGGATTCACCTACTAGAGCAGCGCAGCAGAAGATTGCTGGAAATATTTTTTTTTCCTCTTTTAAATATAGAAGTTAGTTTTGAGTCATCTAATGGAAATACTAAATAATCCCTATCCTTGAAGGCAGGAGACTGGGAATTTATTAATCTGGCCAGAGAAGCTGAGTAATTTATTTGCATAAATGACCAACTATCCCCACTGAGAACTGAGCACATGCTTATTATCAAGGTATTTTATTAGCCCGAGGCATGGTTTGAGAAGCAAAAAGCCAGAAATCTTTGAAAACTGGGTTGGTGTCATACCTAAGTGCTGTTTTAAAGGTGGCATTTTGAAAATAACTTGTTATTCCTGATACTAGAATTCCAAAATCTAAGGGCAGCGGCAGCAAGTACAATTCCCTCAGCCATGAAAAACGACTGCAATGGTTTTAAAATAGTGTGACTTCTGAATTGCTTTCATGTCTTCACACTCAGCTGAAATACTAGCAAGGATAAAAGTGGAATAAATCCTGTTATTTTGACTCTGCTCTGAGCATGAGTTGCTAAGGGAAGCAGTTGGAGAAGTAGCTTTATTACAGTGCTATTTTGGTTGAAATTATGCTTGTCAGTGCTCTTGCTGTTAACGTGCATTAAGAAAGTTAAATTTGCGGTTCAAGCTGCTTCACCAGACTGTGTTTTTCTTGATGCACAATGCAGCTTCTAATGTATCAGAGTACACAAATGTTCCAGAGGCTGGTGGGAAATGTAGAAGCACATTATTGAGGAACTGCAGAATTGCAGGCTTAAAATCACTTTTGGAAAGATCTGTGCACAGGTGTCTCAGCCAAGGAGGTGTTGTGACTTCATGTCAAGCCCAGCAGCAGCTGCAGGGTTTTGAGGAGGAGCACATCTGTGCTTTTGGCTTGTGCTCGGTGCCAGTCTCCACACACCCTGTGAGTGAAATGTGACAGGGGAAAATAGTAACAGTGTCCTGTCCTTGCAGCACCGTTCTTGGGTGCATTTAGTGCTACAGCAGCTGCATTTCACTCCTGCTTGGAGCCCTTCAGGATTTTCTGCAGCTGCTTCTCTTTTGAGATACTAATTGTCTTTGGTTGTATCTGTGCAGTGAAATTGCAACACTGAGACAAAGGTGTGGAATACCTGATTTTATTTGTAAAGAGAGACCTATCTGTCCAGGTTTAACCACAATGCTGTCGTAAAGAAGGGACAGCATTTTATAATAAACCCTGCTTTATCATCCTGCTGGAGGAACACTGCATAATGCAGTTCAGTTTCCTGTCTGCAAAGCTGGATTTGAGACAAAATTTCTGGTTCAAAACACTTCAGTAACGCAACAAAATCCCTTCAGTTCTGTTGGAAAATAAAGGCAGCGTTTGATCTTTCTTTAATCTTCTGGTGCTCCTTTAATAGCTCCAGTCTTGGCCATGCATGTGCTGCTCTGACTCACGTGGCTCTTGCTGTGTTGTACCACAAATTACAGGTTTTCTTCCTGTGCTGTGTTGGTTGGTGGTGAAAGATCTGTCAGTGTCCTGTAGCCTTTAGCAGCTTTTTCCTGCCCACTGTGCACTGTGAAAGGGAGCAGTTTGGCACTTGTGGAAGACACAGCCATGCTTGAATCAGATTGAATATTTTCATGTGGCCATGGTTTGTTCTAATCACCTTTTATTCAAACCGGGCTGTGCTGAGAAATGGTGCATTACAAGGACATATTGGCAGTGGGACAGAAAGAAATAAAACCAGCCTAATTTAAGAGCCCAATAAAATCGACTGTGAGCAGTTTTCTGTGTGTATGTTCTTTAGGGAGAAAGAATCCTGAGTTGCTGTTAATCTCTTTGAAACCCTCAAGTACTGTGCTGTAAGCATTCAGCTTGCCAGCTTGTGGCAGATAATTATTTTGTTCTCTTCCAAACTGAACACATTCAGTTCAGTCTTGCCATTTGAAACAACACATTCTTCTCGGGCATTTTTTTGTTCACAGTTCAGCAAACACTCAGGAGCAGGTAATGCTCTGATTTGCAAGTGTTCACAGGGCAAACACGAAGTGTTTGGAGGACTAAGATGGGAAAAGCATCAATATGTGCAATGAAGGAGACTTGCAAAGGCTTTGGCATAAAGGGGCTGTTCAGATGGGGAAAACTTGTCATCCAAGTGTAAAAAAGGCTTTGAAAAAAGTGAGAAAAATGTTAGATACCTACTGCCCCTGCTCTCCTGTCTATAAAATAATTATAACATAAAGTACTCAAATAAAATAAAAGTATTAAATGAAGCAATCTGAAAACCAGAAATTCTTCTAAATTCTGCTTCTTCTAGAATGTTTTCTTTTTCTGACTTCAACATGTAACTACAGTCATTGCAGTTAAAGTAGAGATTTATTTAGAAAGAGTGCTGAGACTTTTCAGGGAGAGGGCCGAGATACTCATGAGCAACTACAATGTACAGCCTTCTGTCCAGAACACGAGCCTTGTGAAAGAAATAAAACTTCTTTGCCATACCGACAGGACAAAAGAAACTTCTTACACCGTGTTAATAGGACCCATCCTCCCTTTGTCTTGGAGCTGTGAATGATTTTCTCCCCCACTGATTACTATTGTGTTACAGCACTAATGCTCTGTCACTGCTATTGTGCACACATCTCTGAGCCCAGGAATTATTGCTATTTGTCAGTCAAACCAGACCAGCTGTGCTCAGATGAAGCCTGGAGAAGGGAGTGTGTGTAACCCCTTCCCTGGCTGCACTTCTGCTGCCTGACAGAGGAGCTTTATGAACTCGGGACAGTCATGCTGCAAAAATGGTTTAAAAATATGCACAAGGGGAAAAAAGCTGACACTGTTTTAGTGCCTGACACCACTGTCACCATAGAAACGCTGCCTTCAATCTAGTTTTGAACACTGGTAATAAACTGAAGTATTTTAATTGTTCTAGAGGGAGAATTGAGAGACCTTTTCTGTTCCAGCCCCACCATTGCATAGTTTGTGCAGCTGCTGCTAGTTTTGTTCCACACCCTCTCCCTCTTGGTGCTGCAGCCCAGCTGTTTTCAGAGCAGTTGGAATCATCTAAAAAGACAGAGTGGATGTTTTACCTCTTTTAAAGCATTGTTTCATGATGTTCTCTCAGATTTACTTTATCTAAGTTTTCTTCTGCACTGGGACACCTTGCAAAATCCTACCTCTTCACCAAAGCCACTGAGGTTCTGAGAATAGCAAAAATGAAGGAATTCACAATATGGAAAGCAGGCTAAAGAATTAGTTGCTTCCCTGCTACCCCATGAGGAAAAGAAAAAAAAGCCAAAAGAGAAGCAGAGATACATTAGAGACTATGAAAGAAAAGGGGAAAAAAATAAGAGCTGTCTTGTATTCTCCAGCCACAGAGGTTTTAAAATTAAAATCCAGCAAGTTTAGTAATGGGGCTAACACCCGTTTTCCTCTTACTTGTTTTGCTGATCCCAAATCCTTAACTCTCCTGTCTGTGTCTGATTTAATACTATCTACTCTGTGTGTCAAGTATTTAAGAGATGAAGTTATTGACATGACTGTGTTCTTTAACCAAAATCAAACCTGTTGCTTACTGCAAGAAGTTTTACATTTTCACAAGTGTGAAATGAGCTCATTGTATTAGACTGACTGTTGTTGGACAAAACTGTAAACTGATAAACTGCAGTGAAATCATTAGGAACACTCTGGGCCCAGGGAGCTTGAGAGCTCTATTAGCTTAAGAAATAGCTTTTGAAATGTTTTTATTAGACCTTGGGGAGCTGTATGAAATCCCTCTAGACAGCTTGGTGAAATACCGGTAATTAGTAAGTGGGTTTTTTTAATCCAACACATAATTGTTTTGTCCTGTGGTATTTTAGAACTGGAGGGTCTGATTTTCCTGTTCCTGTTGTCAAGGGGGTTGTCATGGTACAGAATGAATAACTTCCTTTTCAGAGGGAGGGGGGGAACGGGTTATTTTGTGTGGTTTAGAAATGGCCTTACTGTAAAGGAACATATTAATAAATGGATTGTTTGGAATGCACTGTGACTCTTTCAGCTGTAACGTGGATTCAGGAAGGCTCAGCCCCTTCCACGGAAGCTCTGAAGGGCACTGAGCCTCCAAATTCTGGTGATGCCAATGAAGGAACTCTGCACACCCTCAGGAATTGATGGTGCTGATTGTTTGTTCTCTTCCCATGGTTACAGGCATATGAAAGAAGGTTTCCTACGTGCCCTCTGATCCCCATGTTCGTGGCCAGTGACACCGTACACGAGTACAAGAGTGAGGACGAGGCCATCCACGTCATCGAGCGGCGCTGCAAGCTGGACATCGACGCACCACGGCTGCTGAAAAAGGTGATGGGCTTGGAAGTGCCTGGCTTGTACTTCTGGATATCCCTTCGCATGAATGTTGTGCCTTAACAGAATCTGTGCCCTCTTCCCCAGATTGCAGGAGTGGACTATGTCTACTTTGTCCAGAAGAACTCTCTGAACAGGCGAGAAAGGACTCTGCACATAGAAGCCTACAATGAAACCTTCTCTAACAGAGTCATCATTAACGAGCACTGCTCCTACACAGTGAGTAACAGCAGGCCCTTGGTGGGGCTGCACGTGGAGCTCAGGCAGTGTTTAGGTCTCAGGACTCAACCAGAACTTGGGTTGTTCCTGGCTTTTGCCTTGCAAGAAAAAATAACCAACACAGAGCCCTGAGTGATAATTGTTAGTGCTAAATGTAACACACTTGCCTCGAGAACTGAGACACGTTTGGCACCCTCTTGCTTGAGCATCTTCTCAGAGAGCAGAACACAACATAATTTGCTGTGTTTGACAGCTCTGTTTAGAGAAATCTGTGCTCCATAGCAGCAGTGTGGGACTTGGTGAGGCTGATGACACCCTGACAGAACTGCCAGAGGAAAGTTCAGCTGATTTGCCTTCTGCTCAGCTCAGACAGGAGTTGACTGAGTCAGCTATGTTTTAACCTATCTTTTTTCATTGTTCTTGGTCTTCAGTGCAAATGTTGATGCAGAGGAGTCTGGTGGCAGACCTGCTGCTCTGCTCTGGTCATGGTTTATTTCTGAATGGCTCAGCCCATCCTCCTGGGCTCTTACAGCACGTACTGTAGCAGTAGAACTTCAAATTGATGTTAAAGGTCAGATCAGAGCTAACAAATGTAACTGATTTATCTGTATTGTAGCACTCTTTTTATGTGAAGGTCATAACATTTTCTGTTGTGTTTAACCTGTGGTTAAAAGATTACTGGGTGATCTTTTAGTGCCAAACCCACTCGACACTATTATCTAATCTTTTTATAATTATTTCTGTCATAACTTCCAGGGCAAATTTAAAAATACTCATCCACTTACCTGCAGCTTTTATGTGAAAACTCTGTTTAAACAGGGGAAATGCTTTGCTGAAAAGGGCATGTGGTAAATATGTACAAAACACAGTACTTCTCTTTGCTCATTTGCTCTACTCAATCAATAAATTAGGTAAATACAAAACCAGGTTTTCAATGGAAGACTAAATTGTTTCTAAAGGTTCATTTTTATTAAAGGTAACTTATAATTGAGTTTAGGAAAATCCAGGAAGATTCTTAAATGATGTTATTGTGATTTGTACTTACTTAGGCTGTACAAGCTTTTCTTGTACCTCCCATTCCCTAACGCAGAAACAGAAAATGAAGGGAAAAGGGTTTTTTCTGTAGTTGTCTCCTTATAAAGTGTTGATCTTCTTCTTAGCCAAATTTAGCATGTTTTGAGGGGGAGGGGAACCCTAAGGCATCAGGCCAGTTGCATGCTCAGAAATCCAGCCTTTCACGATGTTTTTAAAATGACAGATTCAGAGCCCAGCCTAGAAATTTCTTGAACAAATCTATTTTAGCTGAAGAGAGTTTAAAAACCAGCCTTTTGTAACCGTATCAGCATCAATCATGGAACTGTTTAGGTTGGGAAAGACCTTTAAGATCGAGTCCAACTAAAAGTCTGTTTCAGGATCGTGTCAGTAAACCAAGAGATGAGCTAAGAGGGAAGGTGTCAGTGGAGTGAGGAGTGTGCACTTCTGTCTGTGGCATTATCATGGGACAACAGATTGAAATAGTTTTCATTCTCCAAAATGCTGAAGTACCTCCCAGGTCGGTGAGGGCACAGTCTGTTGGCAGTCTGTGTGTTGGAAACACGTCTGGACTGCAGTGCTTGGGAATGCTGCCCTGCCCTCACTGCAGGGCTCAGCCTGGCTCAGCTGGCCCTGGGCTATCATCAGCCACAGCAGAGAGTTCACTGTGGAGGCTTTTTCCCTGTTCCACACACACCCTGCAGTCCCAGCCCTTATCTAGACTGACCATGCATAAATGTGCAGTCCTCTGGCTCTTGGCTGGTGCACTTGTGTTTCTCTACCCTCCCCTTTCTTGTTAAGACAGAAAAAAAAAAAGAGCTATGGGTCCATGGAAGGGCTTCTCAGCTTTTTGTCCTTTGGTGGTGCCTCTTCCCAACCATGTTTTGCCAGTGAAGTAAGACACTGCAAATTCCACTTGAATGTTTTTGACTGTGTGAACCTGTAAAACAAGAAACTTTTCAAATATTGTGAGGGAGAAAAAAAAACCTAAGTGGATAACTGATCTGTATGATCTTTTGACTTGCAGGTTCATCCTGACAATGAAGACTGGACCTGTTTTGAGCAGTCAGCAAGTCTGGATATCAAATCTTTTTTTGGTTTTGAAAGCACAGTGGAAAAGATTGCCATGAAGCAATACACCAGCAATATTAAAAAGGTGAGCCTGCAGTTGGGAAGGATGTGCCTGGCTCCAAGTCACCAAAAGACAATGAGGCTGCTGCTAAGTAACAGGCTGCTGTGCTCAGAAAGCTGGGCTGTTTGCTAAAAGCCTGGGGAAGTGTGTCTGTGTAGGGCTGTTTCAAGTGGAATCTTTAGAGGTCTGATCACTTAATTGGGTTTTCAGCCCAATCCTTTCTATGTCTAAATCGGTGGGTTTTGCAGTAACTGGAGTAAATTTTCTTTTTTGAAGGGAAAAGAAATAATAGAATACTACCTGAAGCAGCTGGAGGAAGAAGGAATAACTTTTGTCCCTCGCTGGACTCCTCCTGTTGCATGTAAATCAGAGAGCAGCACGTCCCACCCAAGGAGACCAGTGTCACCTGCCATTAACATCCCAGAGTCTGCCACAAAGGAGGGCTTGAACAACAAGGAGATCCTCAACACCTCCAGCAGCCCCTCGGAGCCCACGGCAGGAACACCCGATGGTATGGGGGTCTGATGGTTTTACTGGAATGCTTTGTGCTGGAGAGACTCTCAGCACTGGGCAGCTTCTCCTGGGCAGCTGACGAGCTCCATGTTGGCTCCTGGGTTGGTGACAGGCAGTGTTACAGTGTGGGCTCCCAAGCTGTGACCGTGGCAGAGCTCAGGGAGCTCCTAAGTGGAGATTAGGTATGAGCAGAAAAGCTCTTTACTGTTCATTGGGTTGCAAATGAACAGTCTGCTTCTTACCCTGAAATTCAGGGATGGGTATAACTATATGAACAGTGGGGAGAATACAGCTGAAGCTTCCCTAGACACAGTCTTCTGGGAATTTGGGAAAATTCCAGCACTGGGAGATCAAAGCTTCTCTAAGTGTTTCTAGAAGCAGCAAGTCCAGTGGTGCTGTGGATTGGTGAATTTGAGTGTACTGGCAAAATGCTTTTACAAATGTCTACTTTTGCTGCTTCCTTAGTTGCAGAAGGAGAATTTTATGTTCTTCATGAAGATGACTGTATTTGTTGCCTTGCTCATCTTCTCATTGATTCCAAGGAACTTTGTTCAGTTCTGACTGCGCCACTTTGAGGCAGAGCAAATCAGATCACTTGGTGGTTGGCCTAGGTTGGTTCAGGACCACTCTGATCCCCTGCAATCTCTTTTTAGATAAGCTGGATGCAGACTACATCAAGAGGTACCTGGGGGACCTGACCCCAATGCAGGAGAGCTGCCTCATCCGCCTGCGGCAGTGGCTGCAGGAGACGCACAAGGGCAAAGTGAGTTCCTGGGGGTGTCCCGTGGCTCAGGGTGGGTCACACACCAGGTGGGCCTGAGGAAACCTCCTCCCACACTCCCTGGGGCTGACTCTTTCTGCTAAGTGACCCTCCATGATCAACACCTAAATTCAAGCAGTGGCAATAGGAGTTTATTGGGACTGTCCAGCTGACTTTGCAGCTGAGGTGCTTCAATAATTAGCATAAAAACCTCTCAGACTGGCAGTTAAACTGCCACAGGGGAATAATACCAGTTTTATAAGTCTTCCTGGTTTCTACAATGACCTTATTTTTACATTTGTTTGTTTTGGCCAAACATCATAGTCTTAAATAGTGAAACACTGGTAGCAGTGGAGCCAGTTAAGTCACTGATATCAAGGCTGGGGTTTTTCCAGTGCCTTGTGATTTGCATGTGTGTCTCAGCTTCCTGTAACTTAACAATAAAATACAGTCTGTGTTCTGTCCTGATTTATTTAAATTGGACTGGCCTGGTATGGTCATACAGGTGGAAATGATTACATTAGAGTTCATGAAATTTTTATATCCCTTACGAAGGTAGCTGCAGTGCCTGACAGGGCTCATGATTTTGTTTCAAACAAAGGCTGATTTCCTTGAGTAACTCCCAGTGTTACACACCATCCTCTTCCACTGGTGCAGGGCTGCACATTTTTCAGTTTTCTTTTGTTGGGGTTTCTGTTCTTGTTTCAAACCTTGAGTACAAAATTGGGTTTGGTTTTTTTAATAGATCCCAAAGGATGAGCACATTTTAAGATTCCTGCGTGCCCGAGACTTCAACATTGACAAAGCAAGAGAGATCCTTTGCCAGTCACTGACGTGGCGTAAGCAGCACCAGGTGGATTATATTCTGGACACCTGGAATCCTCCCCAAGTGCTCCAGGATTACTATGCAGGAGGCTGGCATCACCATGACAAAGGTATGGTTCCAGTACAAAATATGTATTGAACAGCTTTTTTACCTTTTGAATCAAAGGTGATAGTTGTCCCTCTGTTAACTAGAGGTGACTGGAAAGATGGTTAGAACTTCTCAGTTTTTATGTACTAAAGACACTTAAATTCATACAATGTTTTAGGTTGAAAGGGAATTTAAAATAATCTTGTTCCATCTCCCTGCCATGGGCAGGGACACTTTCCACTAGACCAGGTTGCTCAGAGCCCTGTCCAGCCCAACCTTGAACACTTCCAGGGTCATCCACAGCTTCTCTGGGCAGCCTGTTCCAGTGCCTTTGCCAGCCCCTTACCTGCTGGAGACAGACTCCTGGACTAGAGTTTTCTGACTGATACTGACATATTTAAGTCTGCTTTTCCAGGAGCTTTAAAAAAGTGATTAATTGCACTTCCGTAGTGCTCTGAGATGCTTAGGAAGGGTGTTAGGCAAATGCTGAGTGTGCTCTTGCAGTGATTAAAAGATGTTTGTAAATAAGTATATCTTGGTAATCAATTTATTTCTGATGTTGTATAAGTCTGCTGATGGCATAAATGAATATTTATTTGGCATTACAATCAGCTTAATGATGAGAAGTGGAATGTTGCAAAAACATCAAATAGAGCAGGTTTGTTTAAGAAGAGAGGCAGCTTTGGCTGAATTCCCTTTGTACTGTGAGCCACAGGCTGACACACTCCCCTGTCCCTCTGCTTTATCATGCACTGATCTTGTTGCTAATACATACATAGAAATGAAACACGTTGGAATTTGTGGCTTGAGGCAAGCTGGGCTCTTTAGATAAGGAAATGATCTCTTACTGTGAGCGATCTGTGCTCTGATTGAGTCTTTTTTCCCACCAGGCACCGTTGTTTCTGCTCAGCTCTTCCTTTTACAAGGAGCATATGAAACAGGGCAGGATGCTGTCAGCAGTAGTGGCCAGGAGACAGGGAGGACGCAGCAGAAGTTTAATCACAGAGCTTGAATGGCTCTTCCCTGCTGCTCTGGGTTTGACAGACCTCAAACTGAGAAAATGGAAAATGAGAATGTGCTCATAAAGATTGTGGGGAAAAAGACCTGTTAATAAGTTCTCCCTTTCAGCCTGTTCCTTGTCTGTGCTTTGCAAAGACTTCCTCTGTCAATAGCACACAACTGGGTCCTGCCAGTGAGCAGAAAGGTGCAGAATGCATCAAAGGCTTGTTTAATGTTCTTCTGAGAAGTTCTCCAGTCTTGTGGTGAACTTCGTGCCCCCTCCCTTCCCCTGCAGTTCCTTTGATCTCCCTTGCAGCATGCCCACGAGTAAGGCATGGCTTTGTCAATAATGGAAACACGATTTCAGAACTGAGCAATTCTCTATAATTTAAAATTTTACAGCGGTAGGTTCTTTTTTTGTATTGCTCCTTTCCTCCTACATATCCTAAATGTGCCAAACTTAAGCTGGCTGAATGCTGTGTGGCTTTTTGTGCTACAGCAAAGGCAGCAGTGATAATGAAGCATGTTGTCTAGAATGAGCTATCAGTGCTAAAGAAAAGTTATTATTTTGGCTTGCAATTAGCACAGTTTTCTATACATATGAGTGGCTTTTATTTTGACAGGAATGCTTCACTCTAATCTGTCTTTTTAAAATCACAAAGCTCTAATGGAATATAAATTGTGCAGTGATAGCACAGCACTGTCAGCTGAGACTCTCCTTCGTGTGTCGTTTGGGTGGACCAGGGTTACTGAGCTGTTAGTTTGGATTTGGAGGCATCTGTGTCTGGGAGGAAGGGAGGGAGGGAGACCTGCTATGAAGTTTAATAGCAGTTTTTGTTTAGTGTTTCAAAAGCTAAACAGAACATTCCAAGATAAGTGTGTGCTGATGTTAAAATAACATTTTCTTTTAGTCCACCTGATAAAACATAAAACACTGTGATCTTTCATGGGGGCAGTGTCTTTGCCAAATAAATAACTTGCCTTGACTCTGCAGTTTTGGCTGTTTGTTGTTTTTTTAATAGTGTGTTTTTTGCAGTTTCCCTCCTCGTGTCCCAAAGGACTTAATGATAATTTGATAACCTCTCTTGCAGCTGTTGGAGGGGAGTGAGGGTGCGCAGACAGCAGGACTTGAGGGAGATTTTTATGTAGAAAGCTTCCTTTTTTTCTTCTTTTTATACTGTATGCTAACATATTCACTTTTATAAGCTAGTAATTATTTAGCCTGTGTGTTAGAACAGATGAAACAAAGCTTAACAAGTGCATCACAGCTTTAGGAGGAGGTTGGGAGCTGTTTTGGACAACTAAGAGCCAGAAATGCAAACTTTGACTCTCAGTTTCAGCCAACACAGTAATTCAGCTTAGTGCCTGAGTATCCTGCCAGTGTCAGGCTGCTCCACTGTGCAGGCAGATGACTGTGGAAAGGCAGGGCTGTAATGCAGAGGGTCCAGCTGAAGCTGATCTCTGGAGCAGAGTCTGTTCTCACCAGGCTTAACCTGCATCAGTGGGGCTGTGTGCCAGTTGTGCACAGTGTGCAGTGCCAGAGCTGGAGTGTGGCTCCAGCAGACACTGCACAGGGCAGGCTCTGGGTTAACACCTGGTTTCATTAATTCCCAGACATGAGGATGGCTATTTTTCCAGAAAGGTTGCTGTAAACTCTCCAGAGCAGTATTGCATCATGTGTGATAAAAGCCTTACAGCCTTCCTTGCAGCTCTGCAGTTACAGGAACAGCTTCAGTTCTTGTGCACCTGAGCTGTCCTGAAAGCTAAGAATAGTCTGTGTCATTAATTGTGTATACCAGGGTCTGAAGTCTACTGATGTACCCAATGTCCTTTGAACTTTCCATGAAGGTCAGGGAGCTATTTTTGACCCAGAAGATCTCATTTTGCAGCTCATTTACAGGTAATCTGTTGGTGTAGCTGCACAGAGTGATGTTTATGTTGCCGTCTGCTCCTGCTTCTTCCTCTTGCAAGGGAGTCTTAACTGTTATGGTTTGTTTCCATGTGAATTTTTTAGAAGTAGCTCTCTCAGATGTCTCTGCTGTGTGGGTGAGAGTGTCATTGGTGTTTGTGTCTGTGCAGACGGACGCCCGCTGTACGTGCTGAGGCTGGGACAGATGGACACCAAGGGCTTGGTGCGAGCGCTGGGGGAGGAGGCCTTGCTGCGCTACGTGAGTGTTCCTGACAAAGACATATTTCCCTTTAGAAATTCCCTCTGCCACAGCAGCCATCACTCCAGGTGTTCTGATGTGCTCTCTGGCCATCAGTTTTTAGTTGGAATACGGCTGAAAGCCCATGGTAGCTGTTCCTGGTGCGTTCCTTCCCACTGCAGGCTGATGGAAAGGCGGAGTTCCTGGCAGCTCCCGTGGTTATTGGTTGGCATTTGCACAGATTTTTCTGCACTTGTGCAGGGCTTCAAACTCCAGTCTCTGCTCTTGTAAAGAAGAGAAAACACCACACTCAAGTTTTTGTCAAGCCTGTACTCCAAGGATAAAAAACATTTATTTTTAAAGAAAAAGTGCTTGCCTGTAGTTCTGCCTTCTGTAAAGGCACCACTCAGACTGTTACTATGGATCTGCTCAGCCTCCAAGCAGAAAGCTGGCAGAATTCCAGGTTTGCACTAACTTTTTTTGACTCCTAGTAATGACAGGAGCAGCTATAGAGGCTGTTAAAAGTAGGGACTGGATTTTACTTTTCTCTCCTGGTGGTGTTTCCAAGCAGACACTAAATTTTGTTTGCTTGCCCTAGTTCTGTTTCAAGGCTACTTTCTGTGATTTCAAAAGGGGCTTTAATTTCTGAGTAATTAGGGGTAATTGTAGTGATTTCTAGTTCATTCTTTGGCAGGGGGAAAATTTTATGCTGGCTTTATCTTGTGGTTTTAATTAGTCTTTGGGTATAAACATATTTTCTTTATCCCACCTACTGAGTTTGAGGCTGTCTTTTCTAAACCCCACTCTTTCTTGTGCAGGTTCTTTCAATAAATGAAGAAGGGCTGAGGCGATGTGAGGAGAATACAAAAGTATTTGGCAGGCCAATAAGGTAAAATCTGCTCTTTGGGAAATAGCTGCTTTCATGGGCTGCGTGGGGGGAATGCCAGGCAGTGGAACAAGCAGAGGATAGGCTGTGGCTCATGCAGGTACAAGCCAAGTACAGTTAATTAAAAGCCTTCCCAATTAGTGCTAGAGGGAATGTGCCTGGGGAAGCCTGAGGGGCACACAACACTTGCCCTGGCAGCCTTGGTCTCGTGCTCATAATGGTTCTGTTGGGGCTGTTACTCTTCAGCTCTCTTTGGCTGCTGCATCTCTGCAGAGCAGTGCAGCATAACCACAGGCACTGGTGCAGGCTGCCAAAAAGTCAGGCAAAAAATATCATGCAGTAGTTTCAGGTGTGGCTTTCATGTCACTTGTTCATCCACAGTCCACTCCAAGGCTCATTACACTCAGTTCTTGTTTGCATTCTCCATTTATTATCTATGGCTACTCAGCTCTTGATCCAAGGTGAGGTCATGAGGCTCCTGTGAAACCTGGGATCTAGTTTTCCAGGTTCTGGCATGACTTCATGTGAAGTGCAGTCAAAAGTGGTTTGCTAGCCCATCTGTAAGTCACAGAAGGGGTCACTTGTGAAAGTGGCAACTGCAAAATGGGTTTAAGGGCATGGAATGAAGGCAGAACCAGCCCTGAAAAGATGCCATGTGTCTTGGACTCTCTCCAATTTCTGCCTCCTTCCCCTGATCTGTAAGGTCCAGGAGTATATGGTGTGTCTGCTCATCCTTTCCCTGGTACAGAACTCACTGCCCGAGCTCTCCCAGGGAGGTGGAATCCAATGGGGAGGTCTGGTGTGTAACAGTGAAATGGTGCTGCCTACAGGATCTTCATTTGTAGCCATAATCCTAAAGGGCTGCACATTAAACATTTAAAGTGAAACAAAGAAGGGTTTGGTGTTTCATAGAAGCCTTATGCATAATGTAATGGCTGCAGGCTGGTGCAGCACAGCTGTAAATCTTGAATTCCTGCCCAGGGCAAGACCTGAACTTGGAAAGAAACTGAAACACATGCTGCAGCTCAGTAGTTAGTATTAAGAACATATCTCTTCCTATAGAAAAAGCTTCCTTCCCTGAGATCTGACAACAGAATTAGCTTTGACATGTATTGGCACTGTTACTGCAGTGAGTAGAGAATCTGCACTGTGAATGTTAAATTGCTTCAGAGCAGCAGCGTGGCCACTTAATTGATCTCCCAGTAAAAGCAATGGTTTAATGTTTGGGCTGACTGTTGACAGGATCTTTTTTTGGCTTCATATGAACTGAAGCTTTATCTGGAATCTAAAATGTCTGTGGAGGAATGTGCAGGGTGTGCAGAGTGATCATTGCACACACCTTAGACTGCAGTGTCTACAGGCAGCACAAAGCAAGGAGTAAAACAGAAAAAAACAAAACATGCAGAGGGTCCCCACATTTCAGTATGCTGGGCACTTGCATAAGCAAGGAGAATTTTGATGCTATTGGCATTTTTCTTTTTATTTTTGTCTTTCTCAAATTCAGCTCTTGGACCTGTCTAGTAGATCTGGAAGGCTTGAACATGAGGCATTTATGGAGACCTGGTGTCAAGGCCTTGCTGAGAATCATCGAGGTGGTTGAAGCTAATTACCCTGAGACCTTGGGTCGCCTTCTTATCCTGAGAGCACCTCGAGTATTCCCAGTTCTCTGGACTCTGGTATGTGTGTAATCCAAGGTAGTACTCAGTTCTCTCAGTTTGTAAAAGCACTTCAGAGATCAGGCTGTGTGTGCAGCAAATGTTGCCATTTGGAAATATGTCCTTTGTATAGGATTCCTGGAGTGGATTACAAAACACCACCTAAGAACCTGCTCACACGGGGGGTTAATTTGGCTTCTGTGTAGTGTGGACCTTGCATAACCACGATGGTAACAGTGTGATCAAACTGATTCCTTCAAAATTGACTTGAAAACAAAGTAAATTGACTTGAGAAAAATGTGAGGGCCTGATCTGTTCTGGTTTTCTTTGTAGGTTAGTCCATTCATTGATGACAACACTAGAAAGAAATTCCTTATTTATGCTGGAAATGACTACCAGGGTCCTGGGGGACTGCTGGATTACATTGATAAAGAAATTATCCCTGATTTCCTCGGTGGAGAGTGCATGGTATGAATATAAACTGTTGTGTAAAGCAATTTATTTGTGGTTTTTTTTTTAAATTTTCCTCTCCTCTAAGCAAAGAAGTCTGCAAGCACAGAGTGATTCCTGGTGTAGTTTGGAGGTGGGGGCTGTGGTGTAGAATTTCAGGCTCAGTGCTGTTTTCTGGATCCACTTTCAAAAGAGCAGTACAGTGCTTCTCTAGGATGAGTATCAAATACCTTATCAAAACAGCCAAGCACAGCTAACAGCCATAATCTGTTCCCTGAAAAGTTCAGGCAAACTTGCTAGCACAGCCTGAGCAAGAACTGTCACCATCAGCCAAAGAGCCTGTGTGACCTAAAAAACTGATCCCATAAGGAGCCCAAGGAACATGTGGCACATCTGCTCAACAAACAGCCCAGTCTCCTCACCCGGGGTGTGCAGTGACCCCCAACACACCAGAAAAGTGGTTTTACTGCAGGATACTGTCATTTCTCAGTCCCTTGTCACATGCCTTGATAGCCGTTTCCTGCCTGGGCCTTGGGTGTCAGTTGGATCTGGCATTTGAACATCTCACTGGTACTGTAAGGTTTGTTTCACCTGTAATGTTCTTGCCAACACAGGCTTGCTGTGTTTTCAGCCCCTACACACTCTCTAGATTAATTTCTGTACCATTCTTGAAAATTCATCTGTGTCTGTTCCAACAGAGTCTCAAATGATAGTGAAGTACAGTTAGATGTGTTGGAGTAGAGCACGTGTTTATCTCCAGTGGGCTGCTTTTTGCTGCCACAGTAGCTTTCAGTGTTATCTAATTTGGAGCTCAAAGCTGGCAAAATCCTTTGCTTAAGTAAGCAATAGTGAATGTTACCAGAAAGCAAATTGCTGCAATACTTCCTGCCAGTTACAGGCAGTGGCAGTCTCTCTCTTCTCCTTTACTTCTGGGTATTTGAACAAAAATGACTTCTCTGAGATCTTTTCAATTCTCTGTTGTAATTCAGTTACCAAACACTTCTACTTCCCCAGACATCTCTGTGGAACCTGTTGTCAGCTTCATTGCACAGGCTTCTGAACACAGAAGTTTGCTTAGGGAGGTTGTGTAATCACTTCCAGTACTGAGCTGTCAGACAGCTGTAACTTCAACACTGTTAACTTCCCTGGCTGCAGTGTCCTTTTACCTGCTTGGAAACTTACTCTACCTCCCTGCTATCCATCCTTAAATTTAGCTACCCCAGTTCTTTCAGGTCTCTCTAACTGTGTTTTTCAGACTTAGTCACTGTTGCCACTTCCCTCAGGATTCTGAAGTGCCTCCCATCTTTCTTCAGTGTAAGGTGGTTTGAATGATAATAACAGCCTTTGCACAGTCCCTTTCTGGGGTGCTGGCTGTTGTGTGTGTACAAGATCTGTTCCTCTGATGTCCAGTTCTGCAAACACCTCACTCAGATCATTGTAAAAAAAAAAAAAAAATTACATATGTATCATGTACAAGCTATCAAATTGCTTCCAGACTGTTCCCTTCTCCAGAGTATTGCTGAATGTTTGTTTGTGAAGCTGGCAGGCAGAGAACATGATGGGATGGTCACAGGGGATAATTTTTAATGTTTTTTTGGTTTTAGTGTGAAGTACCAGAGGGTGGGCTGGTTCCCAAGTCCCTCTACCGGACAGCAGAAGAGTTGGAAAATGAAGACATCAAGCTTTGGACTGAAACAATCTACCAGTCTGCAAGTGTCTTCAAAGGAGCTCCACATGAGGTACAGCTCCAGCTGCCCTTTGCTTTCATCTCAGCCCTCTGCTCTGAACTGTCTCTTGGCCTGGCAATGGTTTATTGCTTGTTTATTGAGTTCCTGTGCTTCCACCTTATGTAGCAGGTGCACAGTGATGCTTTAGTAGCTGAAGTTTGACTGTTCCTCCTGTTATTTTGTTGCAATTTAGAGAATATCGCTGGTTTCCATTCTATTCAAAGCCATATTCTTCTAAGCAAAGCAAGCAATATTCTCAGAAGCTGCTTGAAAGCTTCTGAAAGTCTTGTGTTGAAATAAAGACACCCCATCAGGAGGGAATTTGTATCTGCTATGCCTTTTTTCCACTATTAAAAAACCTTTTTAATAGTAGAAACTAAGCCCAGCAACAAAAAAAAGCTCTGTTCTTTGTCCTTTTTTTCTGTAGGAGTTTGCTTTTACGGAGCAAATTGCTGTTGTCTAAAGTGTCTTTCCTGTCCCAGGTTCTCATCCAGATTGTGGACGCCTCGTCTGTGATCACATGGGATTTTGACGTGTGCAAGGGCGACATCGTTTTTAACATCTTCCATTCCAAAAGAGCCCCACAGCCTCCCAAAAAGGACTCTCTGGGAGCTCACAGTATTACATCTCCTGGTGGGAACAACGTCCAGTTGATAGACAAAGTGTGGCAGCTGGGGCGTGACTACAGCATGGTGGAGTCTCCCCTGATCTGCAAGGAAGGGGAGAGTGTGCAGGTGAGACAGCCAGGGCCTCGTGTGGGGGCAGGTGGAGCCCAAACTGCCTGTTCTTACAGCACTGATGGCTGAGGGGTGACTCAGTGCTGGGCTGGCTGCTTTTGGCCAGCATTTCAGCTGCTGTTCCAGGCTGGGTGCTGCAGGGATGGGGTTTACGTGGGATCTGCTGGGAGGGGGAGTTGCATCGGTCTGGTAGTGACTGAGATGGATCAGCAAGGAACCTGGGGAGGCTGCCTAAAATGAAATCCACATCCAGGAAGTAGCAAAACATGCTTTGTGTTGTAATTCTGACAGTTATTTTCTGAAGCAAACAGTCTGTGTTTGAGGAATATCACAGTGCCTGCCCTCAGTAATGAGAGAAGGCTGAAAATCAAGTCTGAGCTTTGGTGTGTTTGTCCCTCTAATGGGCAATGAAAGAGCTCCTGATGGCCTGACCTCCTGAAGGTTTTCTTATGCCATTTACAACCTGTCCTTTAATTCCAAGTTTGATATAACATGCAGATGTTTACAGTCACACACTGCCACTGCTGTTCCTGTTGACTTATTTCGAAATGAGTTAGCCTCTGAAAAAGCAGCTCCTTAAGTCACCAAGATGGAAGTGTTAAACTGGAAATATGGGCAATGACCTCTTGAGCTGTGAGGCAGGAGCCTTCACTGCTCTTTTCATTGTCTCAAAAGACAGCTGTGAATAAAAATCAATGGAAAAAGTGGATATTGTTTTAAAGCAGAACTTGTCCTTTCAGTATATTAAATCCTAACCCCTCGATACTGTTGAAAAGCTGGAGGAACTGCTGCTGTTCCAGCTCAGCTTTGATAAGGATTTTGTGTGGGGAGAGTCTCCCAGCACTGTCATTTGGCTGAGGAGCTGAAATATTGGCATTGGGGAAAAATTCTGGCACTTTTTCTAAGCTTGGAAAAGAAAGGTAAAGCCTCCAAATCTCTATTAACCAAGTTAATTTTTCATTTCTCTTGTGTCTGCTTGCAGGGCTCCCACGTGACCAGGTGGCCTGGCTTCTACATTTTACAGTGGAAATTCCACAGCATGCCTGCCTGTGCTGCAACCAACCTGCCTCGTGTGGATGATGTGTTGGCATCTCTACAGGTGTCCTCTCACAAATGTAAAGTGATGTACTATACAGAAGTGATAGGATCTGAAGATTTCAGGTATGTCTGGCCAAGGTCAAACCTTTCTCATTATTTTGATGATCAAGTTGGTGTCAACTTCACTTAAGTACAAGTAATTTGTGAGGGCCTTAAAAAGTTGCCCTGAGGGCAACTAATGTATAAAAGGGGTTAATTAGTTATCTTGTAATCATCACTGGTCACGTGGCTCTGCTTTGAGAGCTTGTTGGGCTTGGCAGGTTGTCCTGTAGAAGGGGTGCAATTCGGATTCCAGTTGTTGAATTTCATTTCCTGCCAGTGGGTAAACTTGACTGAAATGAAATCTCCATCTCTTTGAACAGCATCTGGTTTTTGAAAGGGGTGCAGTGTCCTCTCTATTTTATGTGTTGAGGCAGAAAAGCTTTTGAGTATCTGCACCAAAGCTGTTACTTGGTTTTTATTCAGTGTGCAAACAAATACAATACAGGTACAGAGCAGAAATCAAAATCTTTGTGTGTTCTGAAGCTTAAAACTGCTTTCTTCTTTTTTGTCTGCAGGGGATCTATGACCAGCCTTGAATCAAGCCACAGTGGATTCTCCCAGCTCAGTGCTGCCACCACCTCCTCTAGCCAGTCCCATTCCAGCTCCATGATCTCCAGGTAGTGCCACAACAGCTGAAAAGCAAATGGATGTGATGGCTGGACCCTCGCCCGTGGCAGCTGACTGCAATACAGCATATTCAACTGGCAATTGTGCAAAAAAACCCCACCCCAGGAAGCCTTTTATAGATAGTAAAGTAGCTGTTTGAATTTTACACTTAGTGGTTTTGGTCTTTGTTAGATCCAACAGCTTGTCTCTTAACTTTAACCCTTTTTCCTAACTCAGCCATAAATATTTTTGCAAGTGTGCTTGCACAAATCCTAACTCTGAACACAAGGGCTCTTACTGAAAAGGAAAAACAACCAGTGCATCAGTTAAGAACGATTTTTTTTTTTAAACTGTGTACACGTTAAAAAGCAAAGAAAGAAAAACCCTACCAAAAATGCTCCGTAGTGCATTAGAGATCAACTGCAAGTCTCCTGTCAGGACATTCCTTGCCATCCTGAGAAATCCCCTGTGGTCTTCCAGTGCTGCAAACTGTTCTCCTGTTGCCACTAATGATGTCCAAGACAAAGAACAGCAGTTGCTGGATACTTGACTTTGTGAGTCCATTTTTTTCAAAGCATGCCCACAGAGCTGTGGCCAGGCTGTAACACTAAATATACCTTTTGTACGAGCACATTTCTGGGGAATTGGAGCTCTGGGTCTTGCTGGGTTAAAACAACTTGTTCTTTCCTTGGATTTGTGCCTGGAGCACCATGGAGAGAGAGGCAGAGAGCAGGCTCTCCCTCACTGTGTCACACTGGGCTCATCCAGAGCTGCTCTGAGCTTTTGTTCCCAGCTCTGTGCTGGAGCTTCACTCTGCTTCCTTAGTACATTCCAAGCAAATTGATTTTACCGGGATACTCTTCTTGTCAGGAATTTATGCAGAGCTTCAGCTTGTTGCTTAAACCAGTCTGAAGGAGGTGTGGCTTCCATCCTTCCTGAGCACTTCTCCCTCCCTGGAGTCTCCTGTCCTTCCCTGTGCCTGGCAGAAATAGAGCACCTGAGTTCTGATCAGCCTTGGTGGGGGCAGGAAGCACAGGGATCTTCCCTCTGAGTGATACAGGAGAAGATTCTAAGAAATCTAAGGAGCAATCTAAGGATTTTCTCCACCATTTTCACTACTGCCACTGCCAGAGGTGACCTGCCTTTTGGGAGTTCGTCCCCGTTTCTCAGGCCCAAGCTGGACTCTTCCTGAACTCTGTTCAGGTGTTCTTCCCTCTCAAGCCCTCTCTCCATTACAGCAAAAGAGTCCAAAGACTGAACTGTCAGACAAATACAGACCACAGCTGGCAGTGGAGCAGAGAAGATTTAGGTCTGAAAACAGCAGGATTTGCCCAGTTAGACCCTGCTTGGTCTTTCCTTACCCTTACAGAGCTAAATTGTCCCTGCAGGCACAAGGAGCTTCTGTGCAGGCTGCAGTCCCTGCTAGGAAGTGGGAGAGGCTCTGGCTTGGGTAAGTGGTGGAGGAGCTTATGGAAGTGTTGTGCTTGGAAAGCAGAACTCACTCGAGATTCTGGATCCCCTGCCTGAGGAAAGCTGGTTCTGAACTCAGTGTAAAGCTTTTTTATGCCTGCAGAGCTCCTGAGAGGCAGGTGACAGACCCCTGACAGCAGCTCAGCTGCAGCCCCGTTCTGGCTGTGGCACGTGGCAGAGCTGACAGGTATTTTAGTAACAGAGGTGCTCAGAGACCAGCCTCCTTAAACTGAACCAAACTGGCCTGTTCTGGAGCTATTTTAGGATGCAGAAGCTGAAGATGGAGGTTAGGCTGTTACTTGAGTGGGCTGTTGTGTGAGACAGGTCCCTGCTTTGGTGTCACACAGCTCCCACCCAGTGTCTGCACAGGCTGTGGCTCCGGGGCTGCTCCCAGCAGCTCTGCCTGGATTCCTGACACCAGAACCAGTATTCCCAGCACAGGGAGTGAAGCTGGAGCACAGTGAGGTTCACCTGCTGACACTCATGGCATTTCTTCCCATTCACCAGGCTGTAAGAGCTGAAGGTGGTCCCCTTTCTCTCTCTCTCTCTCTCTCAGATGGCGATTTTGCTGACAACTGTAAAGAATCTGCTCCATACAACACTCCACATCTGTCCAGGTGTCTGGCTTTGTAGACCTTTTTGAGTTGCAGTCCCTATTCAAGTCTGAAGATCTAGATTTTTGTTTTTCACTTGAGCTGGCTCAAAAGTGGCACTTTGGGTTTTTCCTGCTGTTGATCTTAACACATCTTTTAGAGCTCAAAGCACATGACAGCACAAACAGCCGGGGAGATAAAATTCCAGAAAAAATAATCTTCCTCTAAGCAAAGTGCTGTGGCAATATGACTTGATCACTGCAGCCTAACTGATTAGTTTCCCATACCCTGGTCTTTCTTTGTGTGATATTGCTCTTCCTTCTCTCAGCCAATGACTCTTCTGTTGGCACCTCTCCTGTTACCAGTGTCCTTCACTTCCCTGCCCCTCCTCATGAACTGCATATCAAATTCTGTAAATGTTTTGTATACATAATACCTCATTCTTGGTAATAAAATACAGATAGTCTTTAAAAGATTTTTTTATTGTTACCAATAAATGTGAACCGTTTGGAAAAAAAAAAAAAGGGCAGTCTCTTTATTTCATTCATCTGCTGGAAAGCTTGCAGGTTATTTTATGTGCTGGATTCAGGTCTGCCAGTGCTGGGGGAGGGATGGGCTCCTTGGCTGCCCCCACCACTGACACCTTGGGCAGGAGGCTGAGACAGTCACACTCAGGAAATGAAGGTTTTTAATTAGTAGAAGTAGACTAAGCTTCAGCTATTTTTAAAACAGGAGCCAATAAACATCAGACTGTGGGTTTTCTAACTCCTGGAGCTGGAGCAGAGGCTGCAGCAGGTTTATGGTCAGTCTTTCAAATTCGATCCAAGCTGTGAAGTTTCTATAAATGAGAATATTTAACCACGTTCATGGAGGTCTGTCAGCAAGACCAGATGGCTGCCTGACCTACTTCAGGCTTTAACATGTGATCAATATTTCTATGGCAGCACGTGATAATGGCTCAGCTTTCTGCTGCTCAGGACCTTGCTGAGTGCAGCAGTCCTTGAGAAGGTGTTGTACGAGGAGGTGGCTTTGCTGGGCAGCTGGGCTGTGCCTGGAGACGTGGGGGAGCTCCTTTGTGGCTGGTGCCCCTCTCTGAAATGACAATTAAACAAACCTGAGCCTCAGCCCCTGCTGGAGCTGGGCAGGTGAGAACCGTGCAGGCCAGGGCTGCATCCAACAGCTGCTCTGGCAGAGGTGTGTCTGGTTGAACTGTGTGGCTTGGGTTGGTTTGTTTGGGTTTCGTTTTGTTTTTCTTTAATGTGGATTTTTGTGAGACAAAACAAAATCCCTGGAAGAAATTTCACCTGGTTTTTTTCCCACCTGCATCCCCTGCCTCCCCACAAAGCTGAGGGATCCCTGCTCTCCAGGTGTCTCCATTACAACCTTGGCTTGTCAACGAGCCTGTAAATTCCCAGTCACCCCAAGGGAAGGATCCTGAAGTGCCATTCCCGAGTCTCCCCGTGCATCCCTGCAGCTGGAGCAGGAGCTGGAGCTGGCCCTGGCAGCCCACAACCCCTGCAGGAGCAGCCAGGGCGGTTTCTCTTCCATCGCTTCACAGGGTGGGCTGACTCCGTGCTTGCTGCAGGCAGGCGAGGTGAAATGGTGATGGAGAGAAGAATTCTGTCACCCTGGGGGCGCCCAGGCAGCGCGGGGTGCGCAGTGCGGGGTCACACGGAGCCCTCCCCTCCGTGCTGGCTGTGCCAGCCCCACCCTGCATCCCCAGTGCTCTCCACAGCTCCGGGGGAGGCTGCGAGGCCGGCACAGCATCCCAGGGAGACGCTTCCCGGGGCGGGGGCTGCTTAATGCTGCCCGGAGAGACAACTCCTCAGGCGGAAGCGTTGGGTTTTGGCTGCCTTTCCAAAGTCATCTGCAGCCAGCTCTGTTATTCAGGCTCTAAAAAAAAATTGTCATCGTCTCCTGGGTTTTCTTGGAAGGATAGGAAAGCACTTATTTTGCTAACTCATACTGGTGTAAGAGTTTGGATGCTGAGAAATAGAAAGTTGGGATTTTGCACCTTGTTTTGCCTTTATTCCCTTCCCTACGACCACTGCTGACCTCATCCCACTTTGTGCCACCAGCCTTGGTCCCCTGTGGTCCCCTGGCAGCCACAGGCCAAGGGGAGCAGGGCAGGGACCCTGGATTTGGGGCCTGTGCCAGGTCTGGTTCAGCCCTGGGCCTCCCCAGTACCTCCCCCTGGCCTAACAAACCCACAAAGAAATAAATCTCAGGTTTTTCTCGATGCTGATGAAGCCTTCCCTGATGGAGCTGGGCAGTTCTCCCCGGGATGAGCAGCCTGGGGGAGTCCTGGATCCCAATATCCCTCAGGTGGGGCTTGGGATCTGCTGTGACCCCAACACACCTGGGGACTGTGCTTTGAAGTGTGTGCAAAGAAAAGGGGAAATGAAGGAGAGGAAGGAGGAGAAAGAGGAGAAGGAGAAAGAAGAAGGGAAAAGGGAAAGAAAAAAAGGAAAAAGGAGTTACTGTCACACACCCCTTCACTCTGCCACTACCCAGCCCCAGCCCCCATCTACACCCCCAGCCCCTGGGTTACACAGCCCCGCTGCTCCTGATGGCATCGTGTGCAGGACACATCCAGCTGGGTGCTGAGGAGCCAGTGCAGGGGGGACCCTGTGTGACCCCCCCAGTCCGGGCTGTGCTGGGGAAGCTCCACAGCCCAGCCCAGGCCCGGGGGCTGGATCCTCTCTGTGGGGATCACCCAGATGTCCCCCCACAGCCCAGTGTCCCCTGCTGAGCCCTCGGAGCCCCAAGGGGGTTCCCAGCCCTGGGGTGAACGGGGTGAGGCCAAGGCGGTGCTGAGCCGGTCCAGGGGGGTCCCAGAACTGCAGGCAGCCCCTCGTGCCCCCAAACCCCCCGTCTGTCACCTGTGGCACCGCGGGGGCACCCACGGGGGACATCGGGCACAAAGCCACCCACCCAAACCCGGCGTGTGGGACTGAGGGCAAAGGGGTGGGGGAGACCCCCGGGGAGGGATCCGGGGCCGTGCTGGTGCCGCGGGGACAGGACAGGGACAGGACAGGAACAGGACAGGGACAGGACAGGGACAGGACAGGGACAGGACAGGGACACGGGTGGCCGCGGCACGGCCGGGCCCCCACAAACCCCACTAGATGGTGCCAGCAGCCCGCGCACGGCCCCGGGCACCCGCGGCTGCCGGGGAACACTGTCCCCGCTGTCCCCGCTGTCCCCATGCCCCCGCTGTCCCCGCTGTCCCCATGTCCCCACTGTCCCTGCTGCCGGGAGGACACTGTCCCCACTGTCCCCGCTGTCCCTGCTGCCGAGGGGTCATTGTCCATACTGCCAAGGGGGGGACACTGTCCCCGGTACCGGGGGGTGGGACACTGTCCCAGGTACCAAGAGGGGGACACTGTCCCCACTGCTGGGAAGGGGGGGACACTGTCCCTTGTGCCAGGGGCTCGGCGTGGAGCTGGGGCTGCCCCGCCCAGCCGGGCTCTGCTGCTCCAGAGCACTGGTCCATACCGGGAGCCACAAACTGGGCAGGGGACCCCCGTGTGACCCCCCCAGCAAGGACAGCACTTTGTGCACGGAGCAGCCGCCACTCCAGACCCACAGGGTGGCTGGGCTGGGACACCCCCAGCCCCCCAAGAGCCTCTCGCTGTGCCCTGCACATCTGAGAGGGTTCCCCACTGACCTCCAGGCACCATCCTGCCTCTTGGTTTGCCCTCCCACTGCTGAGAATCTTCCAAAACAGTCACCACCTCCCCAGAGTCCTGAGAAACTTAATCAACACTGGAGAAAACCCTTGAGGATCTGCTGTAGAAGTGAAAAAATATCCTGCTTCTTTCTTGGCTCTGGTATGGATTGGCCCACAAGCTGCAGTGGGCTGTATCCAAACATTGAATTTTAATTATGAATAGGATTTCACCAGGGAAAGGGAGATGGGAAGAGGAACAACCCAGTGAAAAAAGGGGAACCTGAAAACACAAGTTCTCCCAAAAAAGAGCGTTGAAGGCATGGCAAAACAAAATTTATCTCCAGCATTTTTCCCTTTGCATAGTTATTTATTACAATAACATTTATTTTTATAACATACTGCCTCTTCTTGGAGGTGCTGAAACAGCAGCAGAGGGGCTGAGGGAGTCTCAGGTCCAAACTGTGTGTGGCAGGGCAGGGAGAACAGGACCTGCTCCTGTTCCCATGGCTGGCACTGGCACTGCCAGGTCCTGGCCGGGGCCTTTTTCAGCCCTGGGGAGTGATGGGCAGGGCAGTGCCTCCCTCCTTGAAGCTTCTGCTGTTCCCTCCAGCCTGGAGAGGCCACACAGCTCCGGCTGCTGTGGATGCAGCCCCTGAACAGGCTGTGCTTGCTCCAGGGATTTCCCTGAAATCCCTCACCAGGCACTGAGGATGTTTCAGAACAGCTCCCAGAGACCTTCTCCTGTCACGGTTTGTGCCAGTGGGGCAGTGCCAGGCTCTCCACACCCCAGCTGTGAGTGCAGCCCCTGCCTGGCTCCAAAGCTGGCTGTCCCCAGGGCTCAGGCTGCCCAGGGACCTGCCAGGACAAGGTTCCCAGGCCAGGCTGCGGCAATGTCACTTGGCCATGGCATCAGCCCAATGCCATGTGCCCACCCTGGGCTCAGCCCCACATCTGGGGGTGGGGGGCCCTGGAGGACCCCAGCCCCCATCGACACCCAGGGCAGACCCAAGCAAAGCAGCCAGGAGGTTTTTCTTGCTGGACACGAGTCCCTTTGGGGATGGAGGCTCCCAGGGCAGCTCTGACCCCACAGAGGAGCCGGCTGCAGGTGGAGGCTGCCCTCCACAGGGTTTGCCCTAAAAACCCCTGCTCCCTGAGCAGGGGAAGGGCCCATCTCCCTCACTGTGCTCCAGCTTCACTCCCTGTGCTGGGAATACTGGTTCTGGTGTCAGGAATCCAGGCAGAGCTGCTGGGAGCAGCCCCGGAGCCACAGCCTGTGCAGACACTGGGTGGGAGCTGTGTGACACCAAAGCAGGGACCTGTCTCACACAACAGCCCACTCAAGTAACAGCCTAACCTCCATCTTCCAGCAGCCCCTCTGCAGCAGCCCTGCCTGCATCCCTCCCCCAGGACCAGCCAGGACACACTGGCATGATGACACTGACGCCCTGAGCCAGCCTTGGGAGCCACAGAGCCGAGTGTTTATTCATCCTTTGCAAGAACTTAACAAGAAAGGAAGCAGGGAAGGATCATGTGAGCTCCCCTCGAGGAGGGCTGGCTCTGCCCAGCACTGGCAGGGACGTCACCCAGGGCAAGGTCACTGGGCCCCTCCAGTCCACCCAGTAACTCTCCCCTGCTCACCCCAACAGAGCTGCAGCACCCGGGGCCCCGCAGGACCATCAGCACCCGAGGGGTGCAGCTGCCTGAGCAATTCTCTTTGAAGATATTTGATGCTCTGCCGTGCCTCAGAGAGGAGGGAGCCTGTCCTCCACCCGCCTCTCCGGCTCTGCTGGGCCCTGGATGCTGCTGAGAGGAGCCGCAAAGAACTGAGAAGGAGGAGGAATGGAAAATCCCTTTGCTGGGACAAGGAGACCTCTCCAGATCCAGGCAGCAGCTTTGCCCACCTGGAAAGAGGCAGGAGCTTGGCAAGCAGTGGCTGGTGCTGCTGCTCAGGACCCAGCAGGAGGCTGGAGC
This sequence comes from Orthonyx spaldingii, assembly GCA_013397795.1. Taxonomy (NCBI): domain Eukaryota; kingdom Metazoa; phylum Chordata; class Aves; order Passeriformes; family Orthonychidae; genus Orthonyx; species Orthonyx spaldingii. The sequence goes on along the minus strand of VZTJ01001132.1, from coordinate 1,833,030 downwards.
TGGAGCATCCCAACCCCAGGCACAGCCCCTGTGGCGGGCACTCGGTGAGAGCAGCAGCCACCACCAGTCCCACCCCACACTGGGACCAGCAGGGCTCTGGTGTGAGGGCACCAGCCTGGCCCAGCCACCCCTCCTGGCACCGTGGCCGTTGTCCTGCAGGGCTTGGCAGTCACATCCCCTGGGGGACACGGATCAGTGACACCAACCTGTGCAAGAGAATGTCCCAAACCCCACTGAACCCTGTGCCATTCCCCCACGGGACACAGTGCTGCTGGGGAGAGGTGGGGAGGGATCCCAGAGCACGGCACTGATCCCAGAGCCTGAGCAGTGCTGGGGCTTTGCCTCCTGAAACAGCAGAACGAACGTGTTCAGGCTCAAGGGCTGTGATGCTGCTCCAGGTTTTGTTTGGGTGGCCCTGGCTGGGGGCACAGAGGTGCCTGTGGGAGTGAGTTAGAGCTGTGGATCTGGAACAGCATCCCTGGGAATGGTGCTGGGCCCCTCCTGGGGGAGCAGGGCTCTGCCCTGGGGCCAGGGCTGGACTGCTGGGACCTGCACTGAGCCTGGCACAGGAGCTGATGTGGAGCTGCTGCGTAACCAGGGGGGGATGAGTGTTAATTAGCAAGGGAGAGTGGGAATGAAGCAGGGGGAAACACACAGCACCAGGTTCTTGGAAAGCTGCTGGAGTTTGTGTCATGTTGGTGAGCTGGTGGTGCCTGCAGCCACCCCAGGGCCCTCAGTGGAGAGAGGCCAGGAGACACCTCCAGCCCCTCCAGCCCTGCCCCACAGCAGCACTGAGCCACCCCCAAGGACGAGAATCCAATCCAAGGAGCCCATTGGGGACGAGGAGAAAGGCCGTGGGGACCCGGGGTGACATCTGGCACACACACACACCAACCTGCCCCGGGAGGGCCAGGACAGCGTGGGCATCCTGGGGTGGGCAGGGCCGGGTGAGGATGGGGCAGGCAGGACCTCGGGGCTCTGAGTCAGGCCAGGGACGTCACAAGCTGCCGGTTCCTGCAGTGCTGGCCGCCTCAGAGAGCCCCCACAGCAGCCCGGGGGTGCTGCTGGGTCAGTGATCCCCGGGAGAGGCTGAGGGAAAACTGCTGGCAGGGACCTGCAGAGCCCAAACCCAGAGAGGGAAGGCAGAGCAAGGGGAAAAGCCGCTGCCTTGATCCCACAGATTTTGGTCTCCTGGTTCAGGGAGGGCAAAGTCATAAATCTCAGCTGTCTGTGGTTTGCAGCTCCATGGGAAGTGGTTCCAAAGGAAAGCGTTCTCAGCTTGGAGCTGAGGACAGAGGGGCGCTGGGACTGAACCAGTGCCAGGCTGATTGGGGTGAATTTAACCCCTTGATGATGTGAGTGCTTTTCCTGCCCCTCTTTATAAGGAGCTTTCAAAGACTTAATGCCCTCTAAAGTGCAGGGTCCCGGGGACTCAGGCAGTGAGGGCCCATCAGCCTCGGAGCAGCATCCCTTGCTGGGCAGAGCATCCCTCCCTAGGCAGAGCATCCCTGCCTGGGCAGAGCGTCCCTCCTTGGGCAGAGGGTCCCTCCCCAGCCCTCACCCAGGTTGCCCTCCCTGTGCTGGGTGGGGCAGGACAGCCGCCACGTCTTCAAATATGAGCTTTACAGTGCTCCTCTGTCTGCCCCGTGTATACAAATACATTTATAGGAGACAAACGGAGGGAGTGGGCTGTAAGAAGGCAGCAGGGAGAAGTGGCTGGAAGCTCGCTGGAGGGACATCCCTGCAGCCCAACCTCAGCAGGGAGCCTGGTCCTGCCTTTGCTCAGCACCAGCCCCGTGGCTTTGCCATCACGGTTTTATTTTGCAAACCCTGTGCAAAATATTTTATTTTGCAAGCCCCAGGTGTGTGCAAACACCACCCTCACCCACGGGTGAGCACAGCCCCCAAACACCCCCATATCCCTGCCCAGCTGCAGGCAGGAGAAGCCCTTGTCTGGGGCTCCCCCCACAGCCGTGCCCCCCACCCAACAGTACATTCTCCTTTATTTGAAGATTGTGGGAATAAAAAATATTGAAAAATTTGGAACTTCTGAATGTCAAATAAGTTCTCAGAATAATTCAAAACAAGTACATGACTACCCAGGAGGACACAAAAGCACAGTCTAATTATTAATAATTATCTGGGTATGTAGATCACTACTACTGCATAGTCCTCAAACAGGAATATTAGCAAACATTACGAAAACAACAACCTGAACATGGAGTCACATGTACAAAAGGCATCCGGTATGTGGCATCTGATATCACTTACTGATATGAGGTAACAAAAGTTCTGATTCTCTCCGACTACTCTGCCTTTAATCACTTAGATCCTTTAACCATACACCTTCTGTGCCATCTGGAGCGTGGCACGGCGGCAGCAAGTCCGGTTCATGAGCCAGAGGATTGCCAAACACATCTGGCTGTGCCAGGTCACCCCGCACCGCCGGCGCTGTCAGATGGATCCAGCACAAACCCTCGCCTTTGTTTGCCCCTGCTCGGGCACCACGAGCGGCCCGGGCACTGCGGGGTGGCAGCTCGGCAGCTGAGCTCACCGTAGGCTCGGTTTGTCTTCACGCTAAACCCTTCCCGGAGATGTCAGCTGCCAGAACATGTCATTTCTGCTTCACGGCGCTGCCTCGGCGCCGCACGGACGTGACAGAGTGACAAACAGCAGCATCCTTGGAGGAGCGGCGCAGTCCGGGTGGTTCTGCTCTCACAAGCACCCCTGAGCTGGGCTGGGCTGAGCCCATCACTCACCATGACTCTGCAGGGGCTGGGGCTGCCCCTGGAGGTGGCCACGGCGGTGGGGACCTGCTGGGAGCTCTCCTGACACGGCCTCGGTCACCGGGAGGGGCTCCCGAATCCAAGAGCAAGGCTCGGGTGGTCACGGCTCGGCGTCAGAGCCGGCAAGTGCGGCGGGATGCGGCCCTGCCACCCTCCTGGGATGTTCCCAGCCCACCTGCAAACCCAGGATATTCCCTGCCACCCTCCCGGGATATTCCCTGCCACCCTCCCGGGATATTCCCTGCCACCCTCCCAGGATGTTCCCTGCCCACCTGCAAACCCGGGATATTCCCTGCCAGCCTCCCGGGATGTTCCCTGCCCACCTGCAAACCCGGGATATTCCCTGCCAGCCTCCCGGGATGTTCCCTGCCCACCTGCAAACCCGGGATATTCCCTGCCATCCTCCCGGGATATTCCCTGCCCACCTCCACATCCCGGGGTGTTCCCTGTCCCCCTCCCGGGCTCCAGTGACTCCCAGCACATCGCCCTGGGAAATCGGATGATGCTGGAGGGAACTGGGTTGCTCCTCTCTGTGCAGTGGGCAGGCCGGAAGGGCAGATTCAGCTCTGGGAAATGAAATCGCGGGGGTTTCTGCCTGCTGCAGCTGTATTTATTGTGTTCATGGGGTTCTTTGTCCCCGTCCATACCAGGAAAATGCTTCACCAGTGTGAGCCTGCCCCAGAGCCCCCACCACAGCCCCTGTTTCTGGAATCACAGACTGGTTTGGTGGGAAGGAAACTCAAAGCTCATCTCGTTCCAATCCTCTGCCAAGGGCAGGAATACTTTCCACAGGCCAGGTTACTCAGATGTTACTCCTGGAATTTGCCTCTCTGATCCTCCCTGAGCTGGAGCAGGTTTGCCAGAGGTGCCAGTGATGAGTGTGGATCAGACCAGGGGACCAGGACAGAGCTGGTCCAGCAGGTCAAGGCACTGAGGGGTGCTGGGGGGCAGTGGGGAACATTGAGGGGCAGTGGGGACCACTGAGAGTCAGTGGGGGCCGTTGTTGGGGGCAGTGGAGATCACTGAAGGGCAGTGGGGATCACTGAGGGGCAGTGGGGACCATTGAGGGGCAGTGGGGGCCGTTGCTGGAGGGCAGTGTGGTCCAGCCCCCTGGGGACGTCTCTCCACTGCAGCCCAGGGGACAGCTGGCATTTCTCAGCTTTGCACATTTATTTTCACCCTCAGAGAAGCTGCTCCAGGACGGGAGGACATAGCAGTGCTTCGCCCTCCTTGCCTCAGTTTACCTTGTAAAAACAAATCTCAGCTCTCTGCCCTTGCAGAGGTTTGCCCTTGCTCCTGCAGAGGTTTTCAGCAGCTCCCTGCCCAGCCTGCAGCGTTCAGCTGGAGGGGTGGATCTGAGGAGCTGGAGCTGTGGGTTGAGGACTGGGACTTTTCCCTTCCCACATCCCTGCTGTGAGAGCAGGAGGATCTTGGCCAGCGCCAGCACAGGGAGCCGCATCCATCAGCGCTGGGTAAACAGAGCCGATTGTTCCCAGCGCTGCAGGACGGGAGGGGAGGGGAGCCCGGGAGCACCCACACGGGTCACTGCACAGGGAAAACGCAGGCAGGGTGCTTGCGAGGGCCTGGCTGACCCACAGCCCTGCCTGGGAGATGGGAAGAGGTATCCAGGTCCCGGTGTTAGAGTGCATCCCCTCCCCTGGTGGTGCCACTGGCCTTGACAGAAATGAGACCTGAATTTGAGCATAAAGCAGCTGCACAGGGTAACTTAGCCCTGCCAGCTCCTCTCTGCTTCACACCACTGCTGGAGAAGGCTGATGGAAGTGCACATCATTCCCCATCTCCAGAGCCAGGGAGGAGCCACAGAGCTCTGCTCAGGCACTTGGGAATGATGCCAGGAGCCACCACAGCTCACAGCCATTCCCTCCAGCCCTGCAGGGAGGGGGCACTGAGCCCCCATTCCCTGCAATGTCCCCAGGCTGGCAATGTCCCCTGCCCTCCAATCCCCTCCTGCAAATGTGACTTTGGGTTCTTCATCTTTTAGTCCCAGAACATCACCTGAACATCCTGATCGAGTGGGTGGTTGTGGCAGGAGGTTGAAACGAGGTGATCTGTAAGGTTCCTACCAACCCAACCCATTCTGTGACCCCATAGTTCTGTGACCCCATGGTTCTATGGTTCTGTGGTGACTCCTGGCTCCGCTGGGAGCCTGCCCTGCTGGGGACAGTCCCCAATGTCTCTGCCCACAGAGGGATGCCCTTGCTCAGTTACCCATCACAGGAGGGGACTGGAGTGTCCTGCAAACCTGAGACACGGCACAGCTCGTCCTTCGGGGCAGGGAGAGCCCCACCACAGCAGCCTCCAACCACAGGTAGCCAGGGCAAGGTGCCATTTATGGCTCTCCAACACCACTTCGATTCCTTGCAAGCAAAAACCTGGGGAAACGAGAAACTCCAGAGCTGTGTGGGCGCCAGAAGCTGGGAGCCAGCTGGGAGCTGGGTGTGCAGGGCTCAGCAGGGTGGTGCCCCTGGGCAGGGCCAGGGCTGGCTGCTGCTGATCCTCCCCGACAGGAAATCTGTCACGAACATGAGATGTCCTGACATGAACACGAGATGTCCTGACACGAACATGAGAGGCCCTGACAGGCGGCGGCTGCGCCGTGGCCCCCGGCAGAGGAGCCGGCGCTGCCCGAGCGGGGCTGTCAGGAGCTCTTACGGTGACAGTGGCTTCAGTGGGGGTGGGCAGAGGTTTCCTCCTCTGAACCCCAGAGAGGAGAGGCTCTGGGGGCAGCCAAACTGAAATGCTGAGGCTCCACAGCTCTTCAGCTCAGTCAAGGAGCTGCCACCCCGTCCCCCAGCCCATGCAGCCCACACTGTGGGGCCTGGCACATCCATAGGGAACACCAAACTCCCCTGCAAAATGAATGCAAACCTCATTTTATTCTACCCTTGCTTTTGGCTAGATCTGTCCTTTGCTCCCGCCCTGAAAAGCAAGGAGCAGTTAGACCGTAAATGTGTCCACGGCAATAATCAGCTCAGATCCAGGACAACACTGAGGTCACTTCTGCCCCATCATGTGAAGTTTATTTGGTTATTTAAGGACAAGAAGTCACTGGGGAAAGAGTTGGGAACTGTGGCATGAAAGCCCAGGGAGTCAAGGCCACGCAGTGAGCGGGGAAGGGCCCCCGTGGGCAGTGACAGGGGCCCTGGGCAGGCAGAGCACTGGGGCATGTTTACAAAATGACATTTTCATACACTCCGGAAAGGAAAAAAAAAGCAGTTTGTTTACAGGGTGAGAGCATCACGTCTGCCTGGCTTTGCATGGCGTGGGGCACTGCTGCCAGCAGGACACGGGGCAGGGGAGGCTGGGCTGCCAGCACTGCTCTGGCTGGGAGCACAGCCCGGCTGCCTGGGGCTGATCTGAGCTGCGGGGATGGGCACAGTGTCCCTGACAGCCTCGGTGACAGCCTGGCAGGAGGGACCCTGGCTCAGTCAGGGCTGCAGGAGCACCTTGGATGGGTGAAGAGCCCCTTCTGTGCTCCTGTCTCCCAAATCTGGGGTCTTGGGCATCTCCTGCCAGCACCAGAGCTGACTGCACCTTGTGTTAATGCCGTGGATCTGCTGAAGATCCCATCCCATTCTGACACTGCCATGAGAAGCTACATACCTACCCCTGGCCGCCCAAATCCCTCCAGCCATCCCTCCAGAGTGCCAGGCTGTCTCTGAGCTTTGCAGTAGCTCCTCTCTTTACTTCACACTGAAGTTTTTTGGACTAGAGCAGGACCCTATGGTGTATTTCAGGGATGTTCTTACCTAATTTGCCATTTTCCCCCTGGAAATCCCTTGCCTTTAGGACTTGTGTCAGTCATCCAGAGATGCACGGCCAAGTGCATCCTGCAGTCCTGCCCTGGTGAATGCTATTGCACTTTGTGCCACTTCTTTCATCCCTCTCTCACATTCAGCCCCACTGATCTCTCAGCATTCCTGTTCCCCTGTCTGCTCCTGGGTCCCCTCTGTCCCCTTCCCCATTTGTATCCTGAAGCCAGGACAGCAAGATCATGATGTGGGGTTTTCATGTCTACAGTGGCATCAGCCAGACAGCCCAGAGCCTCCTGTCCCTGCCTGCACTGGTTTAATCTCAGTGGCCAAGGGTGAGTGGAGGGATGGGCACAGATCCTGCCTGTCCCCAGCCCATGCACTGCTGCCTTGGGGCTGCAGCCCCACGAGGAGGAGGAGGAGGAGGCCCAAGGTTCAATCCCACGAGGAGGAGGCTCACAGTTCAATCCCACGAGGAGGAGGCTCACAGTTCAATCCCATGAGGAAGAGGCTCAGTCCTGCTCTGTGGCGGTCACCCAGCCGGTGGCAGAGCCACCGGCTGGGTCGCCCATGGCGTTTGAGACTGCGGCTCAACCTGCCTTTTAGGTGGAGGTCAACGATCAAGTGGATTGGGTGGATGATACCTCTTGGGACAGTGAGTCCTGAGAGGCAGGCAGGTTGGGGCAGTTTCCCGCCATGGGTTGCTATCCATCAAGGCACCGTCCCCTCCCCTTTCCCCTCACAAATGATTTAAATATTCATACAGTTGATTTAATATTCATATGTCAGTGGAATGTTCTGTGGTTCTGTTCTCCCCATTGGTTTATTCGAATATGTCCCTCTTTTGTGTTCTGTTTATTGGTTGTTGTCATCTCCCTTCATGTACCCTATTTGTCCATTCCCTTTCTCCTCCCCCTTTCGTTCCCCCTTAAAACCCCTTGCAACGGCCATTTCGGGGCTCGTTTTGTGGCTCCCGTCCTTGCAGCAAGTTCTCCTGCCCCCTCCAGGGCAGGGAATAAACTCGAGGATTTGCACCACAAATGAGTCCTCCTTAATTCCTTCGTTGCCTCTGCGTCGCTCTTGGGCCATCAGCTGCTGCCAGCCCCAGCCTGGGCTTTGGAAATAACACTCTTCCTCAGAGTTGTCCCGCAAGGGCTGAAGGCATTGCCTTACCGCTGCACACACCTGTGCAGCGTGAGAGCCGCTGTCCGGGCACTCGAGGACACTGTCGCCCATTGACCAGCCGGGCGGTCAAGCGGTCAGCGACACTGCTCAGAGCAGCGTGCAGAAAACGGGCTAAAACTGGCTGCCCATGTACCTGGCAACACCCCCGCAGTCTTTACTGGCTTTATTGGCCCTTCAAGAGGATCAGCACGAATATGAAGCCTTATCTTGTGTCTAGAGGGGTTAAGGCAAGCGCCAGGTCTGGGCTTCCCTCCTCGATGCCACTGCAGTGGGCAAAGCCAGGCAGAGTCAGGCACTGGGACCACTGGGACCACTGGGACCACTGGGACCTCTGCTCTGCTCCCCGTTGGTGCCTCAGGGCTGCAGGAGACCTCAGGATCACACATTTCATCTCCTGATGACCCGAGAGCTCTGCCGTGTCACCCCGTGTCACCCAAGGAAAAGCCATGCCCGAACAGAGGCAAGCTCTTTGCTCCAGCTGATAATCCAGCCAGAGCAAGATAAGAGATGTTATAGAAACTCCTCCGAGCCCGAGAACAGCTACACTAAATCCCTTTAGTCCCCAGCGAGGTGTTTGTTTACGGGGAGGCCGGGTTTTGTTCCCCGAGGAGGTTTGGTACAGGCTGTCCATGGTTCCCGGGGGGGAACAGGGGCTGGAGCAGGAAACGGGCCTGGGGTCAGGGCAGGATCTCAAACCCCAGATGATCCCTTTGGCATGGAAAAGGTGGAGGAGGGATGAGGGGGAGAGCACTCACGCCAGGGTCAGCTCCCAGTGCCCCCATGCCTTAAACTGGGTGTCACAGCCGTGACCCCGCGGCTGAGCTGCCTCGCTGGTGCCAGCACAGGGGACAGCACAGGCGACACTGCTTTCCATGAGCCTGGCTGTGAACAAGATGTGCCCCTTCAGCTCCCCTGAGGTGATCAGTGATGCCAGCAGGGATCTCCTCCCATACCCCATCAGTGGCACCCAAACCCAGCCCCACTCTCCTCCCCCCCAGCACCCGCTCTGGGGCTATGGGCAAACCTCAGCCCTCCCCTCTCACGACCAGCTCCTGCCTCTGACCCCAGCTGGCACCGGGGCTCACCAGGCAGGAGTTTGTGTGACCCTCTCTAGGGCCAGCCCCCCCAGGCACCCCCCCAAAGGGGGTTTTCCCTCTCGGAGTGGCAGGTACCCCACGGTGGCCCCAGGGAACAGGAGCCACAGGCTGTTCCCGACAGGAGCACCACGGACGGCTGATCCATCTGTGCATCCGGGAGGGCTGCAGCCCCCTCCCAAGTGCAGGTGGCAGCCATAGGGTTCGGATTTCTCCTCTCACCTGTCGCTAAATCAAAGGCCGTTTGGATTTAATCTCCGGGAGAGGCAGGTTTAACCCTCTCGGGTGCAGCTTGTCCCCACGCCCGGGGAGGACCTGCCTCGCTGACCCTGTTGCTTCCTCTGTCTCACACAGCCCAGGCTGGCCCTTTGCTCTGCCCACAGCAGGCAGCAGCTTCTCCTCCTCTCCTGTTTGCACCTGGTCTCCCATCCAGGGCTCATTCCAGGTGGGAGAAGCCATGATCCACCCCACGAGGCTGTGGCCTGTGGTGAGGGGTAGCAGCTGGGGACACAGCAGGCAGTGCAGGTGGTGTCCTGGGGATCCTCATTGCTGCCCATTTCCTCCTCAGCACCTCACTGGGACACCGGGAATCCCAGCTGGAAACTGCTGCCCTCACATCCACCACGAATTTATCCATGGGCAGGGACAGAGGCAGGGGCACGAGCTGGGAGCACCCAGCCAGGCTGTGCTCACTGTCCCTGCTGCGGGGTGCAAAGGCACAGGATGCTGAGGCTCTGGGTGCCCATGGCAGGAGGCAGCGCTGCAGCAGCTCCAGCAGCTCCCAGGAGCTGGCTCAGGCTCCTGGGAATGCATCAGGGTGCTGCAGACTGCTCTCATCACGCTCACAGTGATGCTTCACTGCCTGCCAGCAAAGGGCCAGGCCCAGGGCTGCTGTCACACCCCTGTGTGACCAGCGGTGCTGATCTGGGGCGCCGTGGCCGGGACTGGAGCAGTGCCCAGCACCAGCAGCTCCAGCACTGGGAACATCGGAGCTGCCGCTCCCTCGGAGCCGTGACACCGAGCTGAGATGTGAGCTCCCCCCAGCACAGCCAGGCACAGCACGGGCTGTTCCTCAAGGTGCAAATTGTCCTTCTCACGTCTGGGAGCAGCAGCAGAGCTGGGGAGCACTTGGCCCGTGGGAAGGGGCCCTGTGCTCGTTTGGGTTCCCCCTCACTCAGTCACTTTCAGGTGCCAAAAATAAGCTCACAAGTGAAATAAAAATGGATGTTTGTAAAAGATGTTGCAGACCTCGTCAGGACACCGGGATATTTCCTGGGAGAGCTTCACTGACGCCCCTCCAGCAGAGGAGCTGGATCAGGGACAGAAGAGGCACCATGCTGTCCCACGTGCCTGTGAGGGGAGCAGATCCCGGGGTTTCTCCTCTACTGGTGCTGCTGGCTTTTCCCAGGAACAGGGGGGGGTCCAGCCCCTTCCTCTGCCCTCATCCCTGTGCTCCCTGCTCCCTGCACCAGCTCTCCCCAGCAGCACACGGTGGGAAGCAGCAGCTCACACAGCATTTTCCAGCATTCTGACCCAAACTGCCCTCTCCTGACTGCCCAAGGCTGCCCAGCCCATGGGAGCTTCGTTCAGGCAGGGACCATCCAGCACCCCAGGCTTGGCTGATGGCTCTGCCTGAGCCCTGGCACTGACTGGGACCCTGGGGACCCTCCCTCAGCTCCCAGGGGTACCCCACTGCTCCGTGGCTGTCGGCCCTGCAGAGGGTTGGCTTTGGGGTGAGGATGTCCACAAACATCTCCAAGCACCCCTTGCTCCACACCTGCCTGTGAATGATGGGGGTGTGACTCCACCTGCCCCAAACCCACCCCACAGCTCACTCCTGCTCCATCCCAGCTCCTGCCCTACACTGCTGTCATCCTTTCATCCTTTCCCCTGCTGCGTGCCCTCCTCCCTGCTCCCTCCCTCCCTCCCTCCCTCCCT
>VZTJ01001132.1:1805896-1822243 GCA_013397795.1 Orthonyx spaldingii | reverse complement strand
CCCTCCCTCCCTCCCTCATTCCTCTGTCCCTGGGGCGTCACGGTCCCCTCTGCTGTGGGACCAGCCCAGGGCAGGCTCTGGCTCAGCACTGGCAGAGGCTTTGCCCCTGCCATGCTCCAGTTCCTGTGGGTGCAGCATGTCCCTGGGTGCAGGATCCAACTCCACCTGTATTACAAAAACCCACAGGGGATGGATCCTGGTCACTCCCACTCACCATCCCGATAGGCAGGATGCAGGGCTTTTCTGTAGGGCTCATCCATCACTGTCCCCATCCCCAAGTGCCCATAAAGGCCATGTGAGTCTTTCCCTGGGGGAAACGCAGACTGAAATAATTCATTTTTTTAACAATACCTGACTCAAGCTGGCCAGCCTTGAAAAACACAGAATTTAGGGACATTACTCTGAGCACAAAGGGCTGCAGTGAAAACAAATGACTGTGTTCCTCCTTCCCTGTTTCTTCCCTTCCCTGCTCAGTCCCCCCGTGCTTTGGTTTCCCTGCTGTCAGGGGCCATAAGCTTAGGGAATGAGCTATCCATGCAAAAGGCCTTTGGAAATATTCATTGCTCATCTCCTAACAAGATTACCCTGAAATCCTTGATTGCTCTGAGGGAGATTTAAAACCTTTCAGGCTCTCCGTAATCATAGCAGCACAGATGTGAGAACTGAGGGGAGACAAGTGATGTGAAAAATCACTGGGGATGCAGAGCCTGGCTCTGTGTGACTGTGTGTGACTGTGTGTGACTGTGTGTGACACTGTGTGTGACTGTGTGAGTGACTGTGTGACTGTGTGTGACTGTGTGTGACTGTGTGTGACACTGTGTGCGACTGTGTGTGTGACACTGTGTGTGCGACTGTGTGTGTGACACTGTGTGTGTGACTGTGTGTGTGACTCTGTGTGTGACTGTGTGTGACACTGTGTGTGTGACTGTGTGTGTGACACTGTGTGTGTGACTGTGTGTGTGACTGTGTGTGACTGTGTGTGTGACACTGTGTGTGTGACACTGTGTGTGTGACACTGTGTGTGTGACTGTGTGTGTGACTGTGTGTGTGACTCTGTGACTCTGTGTGTGTGACACTGTGTGTGACTGTGTGTGACACTGTGTGTGATACTGTGTGACTGTGTGACTGTGTGTGTGACACTGTGTGACTCTGTGTGACTGTGTGTGTGTGACTGTGTGTGACACGGTGTGTGACTGTGATACTGTGTGACTGTGTGTGCGACTGTGTGTGACTGTGTGTGTGACTGTGTGACTGTGTGACTGTGTGACTGTGTGACTGTGTGACTGTGTGACTGTGTGACTGTGTGACTGTGTGACTGTGTGACTGTGTGACTGTGTGACTGTGTGACTGTGTGACTGTGTGACTGTGTGACTGTGTGACTGTGTGACTGTGTGACTGTGTGACTGTGTGACTGTGTGACTGTGTGACTGTGTGACTGTGTGACTGTGTGACTGTGTGACTGTGTGACTGTGTGACTGTGTGACTGTGTGACTGTGTGACTGTGTGACTGTGTGACTGTGTGACTGTGTGACTGTGTGACTGTGTGACTGTGTGACTGTGTGACTGTGTGACTGTGTGACTGTGTGACTGTGTGACTGTGTGACTGTGTGACTGTGTGACTGTGTGACTGTGTGACTGTGTGACTGTGTGACTGTGTGACTGTGTGACTGTGTGACTGTGTGACTGTGTGACTGTGTGACTGTGTGACTGTGTGACTGTGTGTGGGACTGTGTGACACTGTGTGTGACTGTGTGTGTCTCTGTGTGTGAGACTGTGTGTCTGTGTGACTGTGTGTGTGACTGTGACANCAATGTATATAACAGCTTGTTCATGGCAAACAGCATCCTTCAGCTGATCTTTGCATCAACACTTATACTCGATTTTGTGGGTCCACTCCTGCAAACTGCTGCATATATATGTAGGGTGTGTGTGTCTGTGTGTGTCTGTGTGTGACTGTGTGTGTGACTGTGTGTGCGACTGTGTGTGCAACTGTGTGTGCGACTGTGTGTGCGACTGTGTGTGACTGTGTGTGTGACTCTGTGTGTCCACAGTGCCACAGCTCTTTGTCTCACAGCCCAGGCTGGCCCTGCACCCTGCCCACACCAGGCAGGACACTTCCACCTCTGCAGAAATGACCCAGACCAAGGACAGTGGCCGTGACGTGACCCAGCCCAGGCTCCCACAGCACCAGGGTCCTCTTCCCGAGCACAGCTTTGGAAACCCTCCATGGATGGCACTGCTGCCTGGCATTTGCCACCATGTCCATGCTGGCTCCTTCCCTGGCTGCCAGCAATGAAGGGGATGGTTTAGAGCCAGGATGGGGTGCTTGGAACCTGGGGTTCCCATTCCCTCCTGCCACGGGTTGCTCCTTCACCCGGGCACCCTCTTAGCACCCGTGAGAGAGACGCTGGGAGTTGTGAGATTGAACAGATCCGTGTTTTGAGGCCCTTTGGGATGAAATGCTGGGAAAACGAGCAGTAGCAAGGGCATCACAGTGCCCCAGCACATCCTGAGAGCCTGCAGAGTTTTGCTATGGCACCTGGGAGGGACTGTGGGAAACCCCTTTCATCTCTCTTGAAAACCAAGCACAAAGAAGCATTAACCAAATTCTTTCCTATTAAAAAAACCACCAAAAACCAGGGGTTTGGCTTTCAACAGCTTCCAAAGGCTGGCTTGAGATGACTTGTCCTGCTCTGCTGTTCCTCATTTCCACTGGTGCTGATGTCACACCAAAGCCCCATCACTGCTTCCTCCATGCCCCCTCTGCTCATCCACTCCTTCTCCTGGTTTTCAGCCTGTCAAAGTCCTACGGCTGTGCCATCAAATCTTCTGCATCCCCAGCTCCTTCGAGCTCCCACGGCTCAGTCCTTGGCATTGCCTTTGGGATCTCCTCACGGCTCAGGAAGTGTCCCCAGAGAGCTTGGTGCTGGTGAGTGAAGCTGCATCACCAGATGATGCCATGGGGCACTGGACACCAATCCCATTGTCAGTCCTGCTGGGAGCCAACCTTTCCCTTCTCTGAGGGCAAGCTGACACCAGGACAGAACTCTGCTCATCCTGATATAATCTCTTGGTTCTCCTGATAATCAGATTAGCTGGGAAAGCTCCTAACATGGCTAAAATGTAACAATACCTGGATAATTAAGAGGCAGATATAATTCCAGTGACAAGGGTTTTGGAATCAACAGAACTAATTCATCCAGAACTAAATGCTGGAACTGGTACTTGGCTATGGAAAGAAAACCAACTGCATTAAAGGTCAAAAAAACCCAAAAACCCACAGATCCACAAATTTAAGACAGAAACTTATTTGAACTTCTGAGCAAGTTCCCTTTGTATTTGCACTTTGCTAAATCAGCTTCTGAGAGAGCTGCAGCAGGGGATGGAAGGTGAGTGCTGAGGAAACACCCCTGGATGGGGCAGCCTGATCCTCTAGAGCAGCCCCAGTCCTGGGTCACGGCCGGTTCCTCCCCACGGCTCCCGGCATCTGCTCCCGGAGAGCGCCGGGCATTGTTTTCACGGAGGTTTTATTTCCCTCTCTGGTTAAATATTTCACAAAAACCACCGGGTAACTGACAGCTGAACGAGGAGGTTCTGACAGACGGGAGAGCTTATTTTCCCCCCTCCAGCCAAACATTTCATCGCTTCACTGAAGACTCGGGCGCGTTCGCAGCAACCCCGTCCGCAGACGAGTGCGCAGCCCCGGGTACGCGCTGGAAACGCTGCGGGTGCCGCTGTCCAGCCCCTGGCCGTGGGTGGGGACGGCCACCGAGTGTCCGAGCAGCTCCTGTCGCTGGGTGCTGGCTCCCTGCGCCGCCGGCAGCAAAGCAGCGCCGCAGCTCCGGGGCCGGAGCGCTTTCCCAGCGCTGAACCCGCGGATTGGCCCCGGGGCGCCCCGCTCCCCTCCTCCCTGCCCTCCCTCCCCCGCACCCACAGCCCACGCAGATTGGACAGCTCGGTGCCACATGGCAGACAGGGGCCAGGATAAAAAAATGAGCTGGGCTCGGCGATCGGAGAGTCCGTGGCGACGCGGGCGGGAGAAGTTCGCAGAGCGGTGGCACCAACACTCCCCGGCTGCGCTGAGTCAGGGCGGGGAGGACGGACAGACGGACACAGCGGGGCTGCAGCCGCCCGGGGACACCTGTGGGGTGAGCACCGGCCGCGGAGCACCCCGTGCCCTCCGTGCCAGCCATGTCGCTGGTGGTGAAGGAGAAGAACCACGTCCGGCTGGTCTTCCTGGGAGCCGCCGGCGTGGGCAAGACCTCGCTCATCCGCCGCTTCCTGCTGGACACCTTCGAGCCCAAGCACCGGCGCACGGTGGAGGAGCTGCACAGCAAGGAGTACGAGGTGTGCGGGGCCACGGTCACGGTGGAGATCCTGGACACCAGCGGCAGCTACTCCTTCCCGGCCATGAGGAAGCTCTCGATCCAGAACAGCGACGCCTTCGCCCTGGTCTACGCCGTGGATGACGCCGAGTCCTTCGAGAGCGTCAAGAGCCTGCGGGAGGAGATCCTGGAGGTGAAGGAGGACAAGTTCCCCCCGATCGTGGTGGTCGGCAACAAGGCGGAGAGCGGCGGCGAGCGGCGGGTGCCGGCGGAGGACGCGCTGTCGCTGGTGGAGCTGGACTGGAACAGCCGCTTCGTGGAGGCGTCGGCCAAGGACAACGAGAACGTGCTGGAGGTGTTCAGGGAGCTGCTGCAGCAGGCCAACCTGCCCGGCAGGCTGAGCCCCGCGCTCTGCAGGAGGAGGGAGACGCTGCCCAAGGAGCAGGCGCTCCGGCCGCCCATGAACAAGACCAACAGCTGCTCCGTGTGCTGAGCCGGCCGCCCGCGGCACGGGGGAGGTGGAACTCAGGTGGGCTGGGTGGGGAGAGGCGCTGCCTCGGCCAGAACTGCCCCTGCTGCCTCCCACACCTTCCCTCCTCTTCCCCACCCAGCCCACGGCAGCGCAGCGCGTTGGGGGTGACGAGGAGGAGGGAGCTGGAAGGGATGCTGGCGGCTGGGAGGGCGTGGGGAGAGGGGGGGATTCCCAAAAAAGCAGGAGGCTCACCTGGGGAGCGGCCGTGGCTCAGCCAGGGCGCTGGGTGGGAGTGGGCAGAGGGGACAAACGCCAGGGCTCTGGCAGATGTGGGCACCTGCAGCTGCCTCAGCCCTGCCAGCACCGCTGGCCCGGGGCACGTTCGGGCCCGGGGTCACCTCACAGCACACCCAGTGCCCGAGCAGTCCTGAGCTTGTACCTGGTGTAGAGCATGTGATAGGCTGGTCTGGGCATCAGTTTGGTTTTCTCTATTCTCTTTTTGTTTTTGTTTTTGTTTTTTAAAGCATTCCCAATAAATAAATGGTTGCAAAGTGGAGCTGGAAAATGTCTCTGTTTCTTTCTCCTGTGTTTCAGGTGCTGCAGTGGCCAATATCAGTGTTTTATGCTCTTATCACTGCATTTTGCTTTCCCTCCTCTGTGCTCCAGTCCTGGCACTGGGGGAGCCTCCCCAGCTCTCCAGCCTCCCCTGGCAGTGTCAGAACATTCAGAGTCACGATTTTTCTAATAATTTAACCACACTGAAGTTTTTACCAAGCAGCAGAGACTAACAATAAAACACCTTCTCACCTCTGAGCACAGAAAATAACAACCAGCCATTAAAAGACAGCAGATCCACTGAAATAAAAACACAAACATGTTAAAAGGAGATAATAAATGGCGTGGGGGAGGCACAGAAGGGCCGTGTTTGCTGTGCTTGAGCGTGCCCTGCACTGATTTACTCTCCCCTCACACAGCCCATCCTGGCTGTAATGAGCACTTCACCTGCTCAGCAGCCACACACAGAGCCCAGAAATAGCTATTAGAGCTCGGTGGATTGAAGAGTCACCCCCCAGACCCAAGGGAGATGGGCAGTTGGGGTTGCAGCTCTCACAAGCCCAGCCCTACAGGACGGTGTGCCCCTGAGCAGCCGGGGAGGCACCTGGGGATGGATTCCAGCCCCTTCCCAGAGGAGCAGGTGCCAGCAGGGAGAGCCTGACCTCCTGTGGGCATCCCTGGGGCACCCTGCTGCCACCTCTCCCGCGGGCACGGCTGCAACGACAGCGACCTGCAGGCAGGCAAATCCTGCTCCTGGGGTCTGCTGTGGGTGAGGCTGGGGACAGGTGGGGGGGGACAGGCAGCAGAGGGGACAGGCAGCTGCCACCAGGAGCTGCCGGGGTGCCTCAGTGACCCTCACCTCTGTCTCAGAGACCACACGATGCCATGGGGTGTGTGTGTGTCCTTGCCCAGCGCCTCGAGGACACACAGAGCTGCTCGGGATGGAGCTCTTCCCAGGAAAAACGGGGTCCTGCCTGCAGGGGATGGAGCAGAAACAGCTCACTTGGGGCAACTGAGGGCTGGGTGTGCCCACCAGGAGACTCCTGCCATGGCTGTCCCTGCCAGCCCTGCCCACTCCCAGCCCTGGCCCGGGGTGCCCCAGCCACGCAGAGCCTCCAGGACTCCGCTCTCACTGACCAGCCGGCCCTGCAGCAGTCCCACACCTCCCAGGGAGGGTTTTTGTTTGCTTTGGGTAATGCAGAACCGGGAGCACCAGGCCCTTTGGGTCACAGCATTGTGCTGAAAGCAGAAGGGAATCCCTCTGCAGTGTAACAAGAGGGAGCTGGGATGGGCAGGGCTGGCTGCCGGGCCCCTCCTGTGAGATCCATGGTATGGCCTGGGAACAGCTCCCAGTGGGGTCCCAGTGCCTCCCCAGGCTCGGGCTGGCACAGCCCCCTGAGCTGCCATGGGGAGAGGCTCCCCTGTGCCCCATCTGTGCCTTCCCTGGGCAGAGCAGGAACCCCTGGGGGCTCCAGGACCCCAACTCCCAGCCAGCCCCAGCCCGAGACCTGCGGGGTGCAGCAGCCCCTGCCCTGCAGGTGAGATCCTGACCGAGATGCTGCACCTGCAACAGACACAGAGACCAGGGTGCTGAAGGTGCAGGAGGTGCAGAGGGAGATGCTGGAGGTGTTGGAGCTGCAGGAGGAGGGGATGGAGCTGCTGGTGACAGTGCGGGAGCTGCAGAGGGAGATGCTGGAGGGGCAGGAGCTGCAAAAGGAATAGCAGAGGTGTTGGAGCTGCTGATGGAGGCGCAGGAGCTGCAGAGGGAAATGCTGGAGGTGCAGGAACTACAGAGGGAGATGCTGGAGGCACAGCAGCTGCAAACGGAGATGATGGAGGCGTTGGAGCTGCTGATGGAGGCGCAGGAGCTGCAGAGGGAGGTGCAGGAGGTGCAGGAGATGCAAAGAGAGATGATGGAGGCGTTGGCCCTGCAGAGGGAGGTGCAAGAGGTGCAGGAGATGCAGGAGCTTCGCACGCAGATCCTGGACTCTCTCCACAGGCCCACCTCCTGCCCCCGCAGCGCCGGGCTCCAGCAGAGAGCGGAGCCATTGGAGGAGCTCTCCAGCACCAGTCGCCCCTCGCCCAATGCCCACCAGCCTTGTCCAGCCCCTTCCCGCCCGCTCCCGGCCCTGCCAGCAGCGGGACCCCCCCGGGGCCGCCCCCAGCCCCAGCTCCCCCGGCTGGGCAGGGCAGGGGCTCGGGATGGCAGGGATGCAGGGATGCAGGGATGCAGGGATGCAGGGCAGGGGTGCAGGGAAGGGGTGCAGGGTAGGGATGCAGGGATGCTGTGGGAATGGGCTGCAGACTCCCCAGCCCTTCAGCCCCCACCTGCACAGCCCCTCTCTGACACTGTGGGTTTGGGGGGTTTGCATCACTGCCATGAAAAGCTGTGGCAGGGGTGGCTTGGCTGGGTCACCTCGCACAGACCTCAGGCTCAGGCAGCTCTGGCTGTGCCGGGCCGTGCTCTGGAGCTGGGGCTGGCGAGCGTTTGCCCTGCAGGGGCTCTGGCAGCACCAGAGCCTGGGGATGCCTCGTCCCCAGGGCTCCTGCAAGGTGCAGGGTGAGGCAGAGCAGGCACCGTGCCGGGCTGCAGGGCTTGGAGAGCAGCTCCAATATCCCAGAGCACCCAAAGCAGCGCCTGGGGCCTGTCCCAGAGGGTCTGTGCCAGGCACAGCGAGCCCTGTGCCAGGCTCTGCCTGTGCCCATCGCAGTGCTGGGGCTCCAGCACTGCTTCTCTTGGCCAGAGCAGGGCAAGATTCTGCCGAGTGGGGTTAAAAACAGGCAGGTCTGGTGTCCCCTGGCCTGAGGGCTCCGTGTGTGACCTGTGCTCAGCCCTGCTTCGGCAGGAAAATGCAGATCAGGGTGCTCTGGGGTGGCTGAGTCACACAGCGAGGGTAAAGCCCCGCTGGGGTCTGGGGCCGGATGGTGCCTGAGTGTCTGTCTGTCTGTCCAGCCGGGTGTGCTGAAGGGCTGAACACCTGCAGCTCCTTTTCTTTCATCAAATGGCAACAGGTGAAATGACTTTTCCTTCCCAGCCACAGGGCACAGGTACAGAACCTGGCACAGGGCAGGGACGGGGTGGTGGCCGAGCCCTGCTCCCAGCCTGGCCACAGCTGTCCCTGCAAACATCACACACAGGCCTGGGAGAGGAGCAATATTTGCCCTTTCTGCTTGCCCTGCCAGGAGGAGAGGGCAGCTGGGGTTTCAGGATCCATCCACACATCCATCCAGGCTCCCCCTGGCCCAGCTCTGCCCTGAAGCACTCGCTTGTCCAGAGGAGTCACCTGTAATCCCAGGCACTCCTAGCTCCTGTGGGCCAGGGCAGCAGCAGGCCGAGGAGCTCTGGCCTCCAGAGCGTGAAGAGGGGAGGGCTCCATGGGCAGTCAGGGCTGCTGGGGCTGCTGCAGTGTCCAAGGGCACAGAATCCAGGGAAAATCCATCTGCAGAGAGCCCCGCACAGGCACCACCCGGCTGTGCTGGCACGGCAGCGCGGGCAGCAGTGGCTGCTCTCCCGGAGCCACCTCTGGCGCTGGGGGGTTTCACCCCTGCTGCTCTCGGCGATCAGCTCAGGTTTCGCTGGGGCTGCTTTTCCACGGGTGGGCTGTGGGTATGCCCGTGGTGCCTGGGACCGGAGATGTTCTGCAGGGGACAAAGACACAGGGGACAAAGACACGGGACAAAGGCTCTGCCCTGCGGGGTGACCGTGGGTGCTGCTCTCCCTGCACAGGGATGCTCTGGACGTCCCAGCCCTGCCGAGCTGTCAGGGCAGTGCCAGGACACTCCCGGCTCCCCAGCGCTGCCCCGGCTGCTGCTGAGGCCTCCGGTGCTGTTTCTTCCACAAAAACCATCGCAGAGAACTCACAGAGCCGAGGGCTGCTCTTCCCGTTCTCAAAACACCAGAAAGATCTGGAACATCTTCCCACTGTTCTGTTCTTCCCCCAGCGGGACCGCTCCACTCCAGACTCGCCTCCAGCGCCAGCGCTGTCCCCGCTGTCACCCCGGGAGAAGCGCTGCGTGCGCTCCCTCCCGCTCCGTTCCACGTGGCGGAGCACATCCCAGCGAACCGCCGCGAGATGCTCGCTCTCCATTCGTGTGCACAAACAACCGGGGGGGCCGGGGCTGGCGGCCGGGGCCGCACCAGCAGCCGGGATCAGGCTGTGCCTGAGCGGCGCTGGACGCCGCACTTTGCTCAGCCCCGATGGATGCGCGGCCCCGGCACGAACGCCCACGCCAAGGACACCCGACGGGAGAGCAAAACATTTTAAACCCAAAAGCGGCGCTTCCTCGCTGAGGCGGTAATTAAGGGTGTTTGTCTTTAGGAGCTTTGGCCGAGCGAGGCGCGGCACCGGGGAAACGCTGAGTGCTCGGAGAGAGCGAACCTCGTCACATGAGTCCCATTAGGGCTCTGCCGGCCTTTCAGAGAAATCGTGGAGCTGTTTAGGTTGGAAAGGACCTGGAAGGTCGCCGAGTTCCCCGCGCTGGGGAGGGCAGCGGGAGCATCCTCGGGGCTGCAGCCTGGACATGCAGCACCCTCCCGGCCCCAGGCTGAGCGATGCCTCAAAGGAGGCTGGAGCCGGGGGGAGCCGGGCTCTTCTCCCAGGTAAAAAGTGACAGGATGAGAGGGAACAGCCTCAAGTTGCTCCTGAGGAGGTTCAGACGGGATATTGGGGAAAATTTCTTCTCCAAAAAATTTGCCCAGCCCTGGCACAGCTGCCCGGGGCAGTGGTGGAGTCACCATCGCTGGGGGATTTAAAAGCCATGTGGATGTGGCACTTGGGGACACGGGTGGGCCTGGCAGTGCTGGGTTGGCAGTTGGACCCAAAGACCTCAGAGTCTTTTCCAGCCTTGGTGATTCCATGACTGATTCCATGCACAGGCCGCGGTCCCGGCTCGCTCCGCTCTCCTGGAGCTCCCTCTGCTTGCCGTGGAACCGGCCCCGTGCGACGCCCCACGCTCTGCACCCCGCGGCAGCGCAGCCTCCAGCACACAGAGCTCCTCCGACACAGAATCCACCTGGAATTGTGTCCGAACAAGGATTTTACACAGGATATTTCTGTATTTATCTGTGTTTATACACACCCCCCCTACGCCCCCCCACCCGGGCCGGGGTGCGGAGCGGCTCCCTGGCGCCACCCTGTGGGGACAGAGGGGATTGCAGCCGGGGACAGGGGCGGGGACTCGGGGACCCCTGCGGCCACTGGTGACCACCGGCCCCTCTGACCGCTGAGCCTGGTGACCACTGATCCCTGCAGCCACTGATCCTGGTGGCAACTGATCCTAGTGACCACTGACAACTTCGACCACCGACCCTTCTGATCAACAACCCCTGCCACCACTGACCATGAGACCATCAATCCTCTGTGACCACGAGCCCCTGTGACCACTGATCCTTGTGATCACTGGCCCCTCTGACCCCTGCAACCACCGATCCCTGCAAACACCAGCCCCTCTGACTGACCCCTGTGACTGCCAGTCCCTCTGACCACCAACCCCTGTGGCCACCAGCCCCTCTGACCACTGACCCCTGTGGCCACCAGCCTCTCTGAACACTGACCCCTGTGACCACCAGCCCATCCTGCTGCAGGCACAGGGCAGATTTCTTCCCTGGACAGAACAGATTGCAGGAGCTCAGGGAACCACCCACTTGAAGCGTTTGCAAAGAGGATTTACAGTCCTTTGCCTTTTAATTGACAGCTCAAATCTTGGCGTGCTGAGCTTTGCTTGATACAAAGGCTTTTCAAAACCAAGAGGCTCCAGCGAGGAGCCCCAGCTGCTCTGTAAACACCTGAGTTCATGCCCTGCATCCTGCAGAGCATCCAGGCAGCCCTCAGGAAAGCTCTGACCCCGCAGGCTCATGGCTGTGCCTTCACAGAAGAAGAGAGGAAAAGTGCTGGAGAAAAGGAGAGGAAAAGTGGGGTTTGCTCCCCTGGCACAAAGCTGTGCCTCAGGCCGTGGCAGGGCAGTGCCCCAGAGCCTCGCAGGGCAGGCTGGCCCCTGGGGCCAGAGGAGCCCGGCAACACCTCCAAAACCGCAGCAATCTCCACTCTGAGCAGCGACTTCCCAGCTTTCACTGCAGAGCTGATCATCCTCATTCTGGCTCTGCCCTTAATCCCAGGGCAGCAGAATCCGGGCTTGTCTGTGGTGCAGAAACCCTGATGTCCCTTAGGCTACAGCCTTGTAACCCATGGGGAGATGCCGAGGTGCTAGTGACCATTTCTTGTGTTGCAGACCATAAACTTTCAGAGAATTCCATGATAAATATGTAAAAGAAAAAAAACCCAAACCATGAAAGACTTGATAAATCCTCTGATTTGATATTTCTCTCTCAGGTCCCACACAGGACACACGACTGATCCCTCTGTGGTGCCACTGACAATGAAACCAGCAGAGCACTTTCAAGAGTGCATCAATTCTTGCTGTGCCAGGGAAATGCTGCACTTTAAATGTCTTGTATTGACAAGAACTCTGCAAATAACCCCATTTGAAAGACGTGGTATTTGGCCTCCTGACTTTGTTGAAGATCCAAGTAGAAAAGGAGATTTCAGCCAATTCCCTTCAGACTCACTTCAGAAAGTTTTTCTTTCTCATCTCAAGATGGTGCCCACAGTGGGTTCCAATGTCCTAGAATACCTGGATTCTTCAAAACAGATCAAAAAATCAGTGTTTGAGCTGTAAGGGCATAAAGATCACAATCTCTGCTGTGAGATGCCTGTACCAGAGGACACAATCTCTCACCTTTGTACTGGCTCCTGTTATTTTCTGACACCTCACTTGTCCTTCTGACCCCTGCCAATTAAGGACGGAAGCAAGAATTATCCACATTGTGTCTTAAATTCCATATTATGAGGGTTTGGTGTTTTGTGTTTAACTTCCACTAAATAACAAGCAGTTTTCTGCTGCTGGTAGAGTTTTAAGATTTATTCTCCATTAAACTCAGTTTGAGTCTCTGAATGTCTGTGCTCGAAAGCAGCACCAAGGGGTGTCCAAAGACTTGTCCTAGGCTGGAGTCACTGGGTTCCTTTGCTGGTCCCAAGTGCCCAACTTCATGTCTTGTGCTTCAGAGGAGCCTCCAAAAAAGGGATTTTCCCAGGAAAGGTGCTGAGGCACCCTGGGGAAATGACTTTGGAACTGCTCCCAGCTCTGCTCCCAGCCAGGTCACTGTGGAACCCATAAATCACAAACCAAGAGGCAGCAACAGCTGACGAGCAAGAAATGAAGGATGTGAGTCCATCACGGTGAGCTGGACACAGCTCCAGACCCCCTCACTGCGTGCTCATGTCTGCACAGTGATGCTGCAGGGAAATGCATCACTGAGCCAACAGGGAAATGAATTTGTGGGTTTTGTTGTGGGTTTTGTTGTTGTGGGTTGTTTGTTTTTTTAATTTGAACCATTTTTAGCACTTTCAGCAATGACTCCCCTGTCGATCAGACAGATCCCTGTGCACTCCCTTCCAGCCCTGGGCTCTCCACCCTGCCCACACCAGCTGCATCCCACCCTGGGCAGCTGGGGGAGTGTGCTGGGAACACCATCCTGGCAGTTTTTTGGAAAATCCTCCTCACTAAACGCATCACAGGGCATCCAGAGCTATTTGCAATCTTTTCCTTCGGGATCTGTGATTATCCCAGCGCAGAGGTGAGGGCTGCGCTGTGGGGACTGATGTCTGTCCCCTCCTATGTCTTTCAGGTTTCTTATGCTTCTGCTCAGTCTCCCACTGGGATTACAGTTCTAATTAGGCAACTTACAGACTTCACACGGGCAGAAGCTGCCATTCTTTACCTGCGGAATAATCACCTCCTCTGCCTTTATCAGAAGATCCCTGTCATCTGTAGGGAGGGAAGAGATGGGAAGGAGAGAGACAAGTGACAGGAAAAGGCAGAAAAAGTGAGTCCCGCTTGCAATCAGATAAAATAATGAAAAAATGTGAGCTTTTCCTGCTCCTGTGAGTGAAACATAATTGTAAACCCTGAGTATTGCAACCAAGACAAGGAGGCCTCCTGCAGAAATGGAATCTGCTCCTTTCCAACACCCTCAGTCACACAGGTCTGCAGCCTGCCTGAATAGGTTTTCAGCATAAATGAAGATTAAATTCAGATAAATTAAGAAGTGGGCAAGGGATCCAGGAGATGGAACAACAGGAAAATTATAGAGGACTCTGCCACAGTTGTGAATATTATCAAGACCATCCCTTGAACAAAATGAACATTTAAAATCATAAAATATCAACTCAGGACAGACAGATGGGGACACACACACCTCTCCCAGGAGTCAGCAGCCCCACAGGTAGGTCAAGGCAAACCCCCTTTACTAACAACTATTAATTGAAAAATTAAGCAAAGCAATCTCCCAGCTCGTTGTGTTTTACGACATTTTAATAACCCTGAAATCACGACTGCACCGGGACCGCGTCTTCATCAGAGTTAAAACTGACAAGCGACTCGTTCCCAGCGCATGGGACAGTGAAAAACAAACACGGGGGGCACACAGGGGACAAGAAGTGTCATCTCCGTGTCACTGGAGCGTCCTCGGCGGAGAGCAGGGGTCACCGCGGGCGTGTCCCCGCAGGGCGCTGGGGATGGAGCCCGGCCAGAGCAACCTGAGATCGCCGTGTCCGCGGGGAAAGCACCTGGAGCCCCCTGGAACACGGGCTGAGTCCGTCCTCCCTCGGGACAGCTGCGTGGGGGTGGGTGCTGGAGGGAATTCCCCAATTCCAGGGTGCTCCTGGCGCCTCGGGAAGGAGGGGAGGGCAGGGCACAGCCCTGGTGAGGTTTCACGGGTGCGCTGCCGCCTCCGAGGCGACACAAGGGGCTGGGTGAGCCCGTCCAGGACCTGCGGGCATCTCCGGGCGCTCCCGGCCCCGGGCAGGCGGCACCGGGAGCTCCTCCAGCTCCGTGTCCCGTCCTCCAGAACGCCGCAGGACGCGGGGCTGGGCATTCGGAGCAGCGGCACTTCGGGTGCAGCGCCAGGGGATGCTCAGCTCGCCTCGGGTCCCCTGGCACGGGTGAGCTCCGCGCTGCAGCTGCCCACAGCCCAAATCCTACAGGGTTCTCCAATTCCCATGTCCAGGCTCTTCCATCTCCGGGAACTCTTAACAATATACAGATAGCCACACACAAATTTTTTGTTTTTAATTGAAAAGCTCCTTCACATACACAATCATATATTGAATCAGCAAGAACAATAATATATTTCTTGGAGAATAGCAAAACATCTGCTCTGCCAGTGCCACCCACAAAGTAGACAAAGAACTAAGAAATTTGACGGTTTCAGACCACTTAGGAAAGAGAAATTCTCTTGGCCTAAAGACAGGGAGCCATGCAGTGAAGGTGCCATGGAGGGTACAGCAAACACAATATAATGAAAAACACAAAGCGTTGAAAATGTTTTCTTGTAAAGATTCTGCAGCCAGAGGGTCAATCCTGATCATCAGGAGCTTTCTTTACAATTTAAGAAGAACTGGACAACATCGAAGCAGAAGAATGACACTGAAAATAAAGAGCTACACAAACACTAAAAGATTGATTTTGGCCAAAAGCTGAAACTTCCTTTAATATATCAGGGGGGTTTTCTGAATTTGAAGAGCACATCTGATTTACAAAAAGTCGTTGCTGCCAACCTCATGGGAGAATAAAACATCTGACTCCGTAAGGGACCTCAACGTCTTGGCAACAAAGCCCAGAGACACCGAAACTGAAAGCCCTCCTTGCCAAGGACAAAATGCCCAACAAAATACAAACCAAGGGAAGAACCAGAGAAGGAAAAGGCAACTCTCTTTTAAGCTTCATTACAAATACCTAGAAGAGGAAAAAAAAAAAAACCAGGTGGGAGGGGAAGCAGCTTCCACTAAAAACCAGCTGTGTTGGGGCCACATCAATAAAATTGGCAGAACAGGCTTCAGACTGGGAATTTTTGCTGTTTCTGTAGCAGAAGTTACCCCCAAAGCGGGATTTGAGTATTTAGAACTGTATCCTATCTGCCAGCAAAACTGAAACCCAGACCCCCCCTGCCCCACTGGGTCTTTCTGATGGAATTGTGGCTCATGGACAAACCCAGGGACAGCGTGGGTGGTGGCTCAGCGCTGGGAATTAATTCTCAATAATGCAGCTGCTTGTGCCAGCTTTTCCTTCCCAAATGGATTGGGGGAAGGAGCTCCACTGCACAAAGTCAGACCCCTGAGCATCACACCCAGCACCAGTGGCCCCAGTGCCAGGAGGGCTCCGGGACTGCTTTGGTGGGGCAGGAGAACACCCAGGTGTGATTGGATGGGGAGATGGAGCAAGGCTGGGATCTCTCCATGAATCTCTCCTGCACCTCAGGCTGGCATCTCTGGGGTAAAGGGACCTTCCAGTGGTCAACATCCTCCTAAACTCCAACCCTGCAAGGCCAAACATGACAATATTTTGCTGTTTCTACCCTTTTTAGGGGCTATTTCTTCACCTCAAGAACATCAGCGTAGTTGGCACTTCAGAGACATCCAGAAATTGGGGTGGAGCCAGGGGAGCCCTCAGCCTGGCTGGAGGGGTTACAAACTCACCCACTGTGTTACTAAAGACATGGATGAATGAGAAAAACAGAATTTTAACACAAAAATGGGCACTGCTGCTCCTGGATGCGAGAGGTGCAAAGCGGTGATGGAAAAGCTCCGTGAGTGTCACCAGCAGAGAGCAGAGGGGTGAGCACACGGACAGGAGGGGTTTGCCTGGCTGTACACAGCATCCTCACTCAGAGCTAACCTTCTTCCATGAAATACCTTCACAGATTTAACAACAGGTATATATTTAGTATCCCCTGCATAAAAGAAAAATACACATTATTTCAACAGCCAAGAAAAAACTGCAATTTATTAAGTTTCAAAGAATCTTCGTACTCTTGAAAGCAACTTTCGGTGCATGTTCTTTTAACAATCACATTCTATGAGGAGAATAAACATTAAAAGCCACAATTGTTGGTTTTCTTTTTAATCTCAGAGTTACAGACATCTTTAATTCAAAAGGAAA
>VZTJ01001132.1:1711962-1805729 GCA_013397795.1 Orthonyx spaldingii | reverse complement strand
CATACACACATACATATTTTATATAAGTGTGTGTGTGTATATATATATATAAAATATATATGTAGGAGGCGTGTAATGGCAATGAGATGCAATTACTCTGAGGAAAGGTTATTCAGCTAAATACACTACTAAAACTTGAGGAAAAAAAAAAAACAAACAAGCCTTGAACCCAGTTTGTGCATAGTTCATGATCCTCTATAAAACCAGCTTTTGTTAATTTGCAATCTTGCAGGACCCTTTAAATCTGATAAAACCATTAAAAAGCTAATCTTCCAAAAAAAAAAAAAAAAATGTAATGCACAAGTTTCCTGATCCAAGCAGGCAGGGAGCACAATGTTCATATAATTTTTAAAACATACTTGAAGTGTATGTTATTCCATTGTCTTTCTTCCTTTCAAAACAATCAAAAACATTGATCTTTTTTTAAACATAAAGCGATTTTTTAATATATAAAGCACTCTTCAAACATCTATTTCTTTTGAGTCCATTATTTGGTAAATATGTAACTGCTACACATTAGATTAGGTATTTTCTTCTTTCTTACTGTCTTTTTTTTTTTTTTTTTTTTTTTTTTTTTTTTTTTAATTTTGTTTTTTAATAATATCTTCAGTGCTAGGAGTTGGGTTTTAAAAATACATGAAATGGTGTGGAGTTGCTCCTCGGGAAACCCGGCTTTCCTGAGACATCTTCCACCATGTGCAAGATAGTGATCACAAAGTTTTCGCCACTTTGACGAAGAGGAGGAAAACAACAACAAAAATAGTACACAGCAATGGCCAAAGAAAAGGATAATACAACAACACTGTTCAATCCCAGAGCTCTGAAGTAGCATATCTTCATTCTGAAAATAGTTTTCTTTACGATGGAAGTCTTTTTTTTTTTTTTCTCTTTTTTTTGTGGTTTCTTTTTGTGGTTTTTTTGTTTTTTTGTTTTTTTTTTTTAAATTCCTTTTTTTATTTTAAAGTTTGAAGGAGAAAAAAAGGTCTGTAAACAGGTGGGAGCCAAAACTCCTGGCTCCTCCAAAAGCAGTCAAAACTTATGTCCAAGTGCTTGTTTCTGTTCCTGCTTGCAAGGGAACTATCGACTCTTTACAATTATCTATGGCCACAGTTCAACAAGAGGATTTTTTTTTTTTTTAAACTTTATATTCCGAATGGAAAAATGGTGCAATACTCCGGTAATAATTTCTTGCATTAGTCCACAATAAAAAGCCGCTAAAGGTAGATATACATATTATTCTCCAGAGATACACACTGTAATTTTTAAAATGCAATAAGAGTCCTTGAGTAAACATTTACACGTGAATTGTCGCCGGCCCCTTCTATCAGTTTCTTTCCTTTTTTTTTCCTTTTTTTTTTTTTTTCTTTTTTTTGTTTTTTGTGTGTTTTTACCATTACAGGATTAGCTACAAGAAGGGCTGCGGACACTCAGTGCAAAGTTAGAAGCTAATAACAATTAAACATTTGACCAATGAGCAAATAAAAAGCATATACTGAACCAAAGGAAAAAACTTCACACATTGAGTTAAACCACACGTGGGCACACGCACACACAGGCACACACACACACTCATACTCACATCTGTCCCAACAAAAACATAGAGTCTGAACTTTTAAAAAAAAAAAATTCTTAGAGCCTGTTTTTTGTGTACTGATGCTGACCTGGAAGTGTAATAATTCAACTTAGAAAGTGTTCACATTTTGTTATTGGCCTGCTGGATTCAAGTATTTGCATGTTGATATGGTTTGTTGCTTTTTTTTTTTTTTTATTTTTTTTTTTTTTCTTTGTTTATTTTTTTTTTTTATTCTTTTTTTACTTTTTATATTTTTTGGGATTTAAAAAAATGACATGAAAAAGTAATGAAACAAGGGTAATGTGCATAGGCAGATCCATGGGAGTAGTGGACACAGAGATACCCCAACCCTGCCCTCCCTCCCCCCCTCTCAACCTGTACAGTCCAGAGTTGCCACTCGGATTCGTCACTTTTCTGTACCAATGGTAAATATCACACTTCACCCTTTCTGATTATTGGGTCCGCCTCTGTAATGTGCATAATAGTCACAGGCTCATTTAAATAGGCTTTCATTTCCCCTTCCCACCCCCCCCAGTTGATAAAATAACCCTTTCCAGCCCAAATTCTGAAAAGTGCCCTTCATGATAGACCTATTCTAAGCAGCTTTTATACTTGGTTTTGAAAAATCACCATACAAACATAAAAAGACGACGTAAAACAAAAAAAGCCATGAAAAAAAAAATAAAACCTGTCATTAGCATGTGACACTGACCAAAGGAGCCCATACTGTTTCAGGAACAGTTCACAAGGACTTCTGCAGTTTCGGATTCGATATTGGACAGAGGTACTAAGGAGGGCTGCCAGTCTCATGGGTTAAAGCTGGATTCTTCATCAAGCCCGGGACTGGAAAGGGTTACCATTTTTTTTATTTTTTTTTTTTTAATTTTTTTTTTTAAAGATTTTTTTTGTTTGTTTGTTTGTTTTCCTTTAGTGCTGATGATTGTTATTTCCATTTCCTCCGGTCTCCTAGATGGACTCCCCGCTGAGCAGATCCCCCGGCAGGAGGGTGTTGAGGGGCGTGGGGCTCCCGATGACTCTGCCGTCGTCGGCGCTGGGGGGGCCCCAGAGGCTGCTGGAGTACTGGGGGACCCCTCCCCAGAGCAGGTCGCTGCTGCCCTTGCCCCCCAGGCACGGGGGGTTCCAGTGGCCGGCGTCGGGGCGCACCAGCCCGTGGGAGCTGCCCGAGGAGCCCAGGCGGCTCGGCGTGGATCCAGTGTTGGACTGCCAGCTGGAGGTGGGCGGCAGCGCCTGCCCCTGCGCCAGGAACCGGTTCACTTCTTCCTCACCAGCAAACTCCGCCAGGATGGTCGTGTTGCCCAGCACACACCTGAGGGGCACAGGCAGAAGGTGAAGCTAGACACCAGGTTTGGGCATAGCCCAGGTGGATTATCCTGTCAGGAAAGGTTGGGAGAACCGGGATGGTTCAGCCTGTGCCAGGGTCTGAGGGAGCCTAGAAGCAATGTGGAGAGAGGCTGTGCACAAGGGTCTGGAGTGCAGGACAAGGGGAATGGCTCCAGACTCCAGGAATGTGGAGAGAGGCTGTGCACAAGGGTCTGGAGTGCAGGACAAGGGGAATGGCTCCAGACTGACAGAGAGCAGGGATAGATGGGGTATTAGGAAAATATTCTCCACTGTGAGCGTGGAGAGGCCCTGGCACAGGGTGCCTGGAGAAGCTGTGGCTGCTCCATCCCTGGAAGTGTCCAAAGCCAGGCTGGACAGGGCTTGGAGCAACCTGGGATAGTGGAAGGTGTCCCTGCCCATGGCAGGGGTGGGACTGGATGAGCTTTAAGCAATTCTGTGATTCTGTGATAGGCATCCATCTTCCCCCAAGCTGAAATGGAGGTGAAGATTCCCACCACATCCACCCACTTCGAGCAATCCCTGTGTCTTTGACAAAGCCTTCTCTGTCCTGTTTTCTATCCACCTTTCTACATCCACAAACACCCAAATCCACACATGTGGAGATCACCTCCTCTAACTGACACATCCTGGAGTCTCAATTCCCTTCAGGAATAAGGAGAGAAGCTCACCAGCACTACCTCAGTACTTTAATTATGCTCATGCTATAACCTATTGATAAAGAAAATTGCTTTCCAACTCTAAATACCCAAATAATTCTCCTGAAACATGACTCTCTGTATTCTTCATCCTGCCCAATGGCACTGATTTTATCATTCCAATTCTCCAACCCTTAAATGCCAATCAGTCCCATGGATTTTAAAACTCCTAAAATGCTCATTTTGTCATCATACACTTCTCTCATAACGCCTTTAGAAGAGGTGACCACCATGAACACATTCCTTAGTCAGCATTGTTTTACCCTCTCTGTTTCTCTCTAAAGCTAAAACCTTGTCCTGTGCTCTCCCTGAGCTTCCTTTGGCTTCCTTGTCACATCTTACAAATTCTTTGTGGTCTTAGAGGTGACAAGTCCTAACTGAGGATATTATTTATGGTGAACAAAGTTTTGTAATGTCCTCTTATTCAGTATCTACCCGCAGTTAACTCTTCTCTCTCTCATTAGGAAATTTTGAAAATCAAGACTGAAGTAACTAATGATCAGTTACATCTAAGAAAATATTTTCTGGGCTAGAACTGACTTTGTAACAAAGGAAAGAGGGAGCAGAAACCTACATGTGCAGAGACTTCTGGGCCTTGGCTGCTTCCTCCTTGGAACTGTATCGGACCACAGCATTCCCTTGTGTCAGGTTCAAGTGGAATGTGATGAGAGGGCCGTGCTGCAAACACAGTGTCCGCAGTGTGGAACCATCGATCTGGGAACAGGCAAGGAAAGGCAGGAAAGGTTACCTGGGGTATTGTGATTTTTACCTTAAATGCTTGGTAAACAGGTGTTTAAAAGCCAAAGAGTGAGTACAAGTGGAAGGGAAAAAGAAGTATTTAATTACACACTTAGTGCTCTCTGCACTGAGGGAGACATCCTGTCTTTTTAAGAATTCCCTACAGTCCAGTGCACAAATTTTCCCAATTTAGGTTATACAAATTATATTTATCATTAGAAATCCATAGGAATCCAGAAATTAGTCAGAGGACAAACACACTTCATAAATGTAATTAAATTTTTCCCAAGATTAATTTGGATGTCTGCATCCAAGGCTTTGTGGCTTATGTTCTTCCTTTGGAATGACACTGTGAAGGACATGTAGAGGATTTGACAGACATATGAGAAGAACCCAAAAAACCCATAGGAAAAGCAGATTTTCCATATCTCTATCTGCTTTACGACATCATTCACCTTCAAACTTACACACACAGAAATGGTGCCCCCTGAATGACTAATTACAGGCTTAAAAGTTCATACTTGATTTGACAGCACTTTGAAAATGTAACAAATTCCCTGCAGAAGACAGATACTTGTAATAAATGCAGAATAATTATTCTTCTTTCAAATGAATCAAATGGCCAAGGCTGTTAAATGTTGCTCTCATCATCTCTTAAATGTTGTTCTCATCATCTCTTAAATCCAAGTGCCTTTTCCTGCCCAGTTTTGTAAAATTCCAGTTACCTGGGGGGTGAGGTTCCGAAGAACCAGCCAGCTGCTTGTTCTCCCTGAGCTGTCAGTACTCCATGCAGAACCTGCAACACAAATTCCACAACCAAACATTTGATCACAGTCTCTGGAGAGCGTCTCACAGGCACATTTATCTGGCATCACAACACACTAACAAGCCTCAGTGCTGCTGGAAACAAATCCTGCAGCAGTTTCCTCACACCTTGATTTACTGCCTCCCTTGGAATGAAAGGTTGCTGAATGAAAAGCTGCTCTTGTTACATTTCAAAGATCTGTGGCATTTTCCATACTCCCACAATAACTATTAGGAAAGTAACAGATGCAGGTATGGCACTGCAACAAACTGGATCCTCAGGATGCATTAGAATTAATCTGGAAGACACATTTTAAAAGCAAGTCTGATGTCCAAGCTCAGATTGCTGCTTGCTAATAAAGATTTTTATAGCACTGCAGCACTCTGCTCTCCTGCCAACGACAGATTAATGTGCATGACTTATTCAAAACAGGTATTTCTGCACTGACAATGTCCTGACTGAAGATACAAAGACATAACCAACAAAACCTGCTCTTCCAACCTCAGCCTGGTGTTTTACAGCTTGCTGGTTTACAGTAAGAAGTTGTACAGGATTGATATTTATGAGTGGCACTTGAGAATCACAGTGGATCCTGTGGGTGCTCCAGAGAGAATCCTGGCAGCAGCTTTATCTGCACCCCCAGGTGGGGGTTTGGTGAAGAAACATCCAAAATAAATGGCAGGAAGAGGGAAGAACATTTAATTCTCAACTTAGTGTAAGCAGATTATTAAAACATCCAGCTTTATAAAATAGGTGTAATACCTGCATATATATCTGTATTTATATAGATAGGGATATCTAATTATATATATATATATATATATATAGCCAGATCCATGGTTTCTCATATTTGTATTAAAGCAAAACTATCTAAAAAAAGGGCCTGTATGAAAAAATTCCCTGAGGGCCCTGCAATGCCATCAGGTCCTAAATCCTTCACATCCATGTGTTCCATATTAAATTCCATGGGCTCCTCTTGAAGCCTCATGGGCAGTCTTAGAATCAGAGCACAAAACAGGACACATGTTTGAAAGACATTTTCAGAAATTAAGGAACTGGGGGAGAAAAATCCTAGTTGGGAGTTAAATAAATTTGGCAACTCCTATGTAAAATTACCAACATGACCAGCTGAAAGATGCTTCATTTACAACTTATCCAAAGTGAAACAGAGACAGGGGATGCATCCCCAGAACAGATTCACTCCACTTGTGTTAAAGCTCTGGTTTCTGGAGCCTCACACACAGAACAGCAGCAAACAGCACTAAAAGAAGGCAGGAGAGAGAGCTGTGAGTACCAGAGGAGTAAGAGCTGGTCCAGCCCAGGGGACTGGCACCCCATGTGGAGGATGGCTTGGTGTTGGTTAAGCCTGGAGGAGGTCTGGTCGGAGCTGTAGTGTTTCTGGGTACCTTCCAGAGTTCGTGGGACAGAGAGGCTTGGGTGTGAGAGATCGGGCCAGAGGACCACGTGGACTTGATGTCTGACAGTTTACCTGCAACAGAAAAACAACACTTTTGGGTGTTCTTCATTCATGGGTGTCATGGGCTGCATTCTTCCGACTTCTCAGGAGGAAAAGAACAACTTTTTGTACCACCCAGCGCTGTAAATCCTGTGTTCTTTGAACCTACTTACACCAGTGTTTACAATTTCAAGTACTTTGTGTTTAGTGAACCTCACACTACCTCCTACATACACAGTTCCCTTTTGAAAATCCATTGTTTCGCTTTCTGTAAAAGATGATACATGGAAAAAAGAGCAGAAAATGGATGTGGGTATTTGAAATCTGATTTCACCAAAATTATAATGAAACCCTTCAAGATTATCTCTCTCAAAGGTTTAACAGGACTTAAACACTTTTTTTTGCACAACTCATTTTATCTAATATAAAGAATCCAGTATATCCATATGTTCTTTTGATGTATTATTAAAATTCTAAAGATCAAAGACCCGCAAAAACTTTATTTCTGAATATTTGAAGTAACCTATACTCTTTTTTCCAAGTATCTTTGAGAAAAACTGTCTTCAGAAGATCAGACCATGTCACAACCTGTCAGTCTTTATAACTTTTTGCTGTTGCTTGTTCTTCCCCTGACCAGTTTTTAACTCTTACTGCTGTTCCTGCAAAACCAAAGTTTTATAAAATAACACAAACTCAAGAACAGCAATCACAGTATAGCATTCAGAGGGGCAGACAGAACTGATTTAAATAATGGATAACAAAACAAATCTTTTTTTCACCTTTAGACTTACACATCCCTGCCTTTCCTCCTCACACCAACACGTGCTGTGCAATCAGAGCCCAATTTCCCTGTCACAGCACAGTCCTGCTGTTACCAACACTGGCAGCACACCTTGGGCTGGAATGGACTGAAAAGGACACAGTCCTGCACCTTCTGCCCCAGCAAATGATGCTGTGACTGTGCTGCCCTAATGCTTTAATGCTGATTGCAGAGAATAAGAAAATACTTGGTCTGACGAAGTCCAAGATGCAAAGATCTTGTGAATTTTTATAAAACTAGAACTGGCAGATTTAAGTTTATACTGGATCAGTGCTTTAAGGCATCAGGAAGCCACTGAGTAATTTTATGAGTACCAAAGCCAAATTACCAGTTGCAAAATCCCAGACTCAGTTACACACATACACACTCCCCCCACATTGCCTCCATTTATCTAAATCGTTTAACTCAATTATTTAATATTGAATCATAACAATTTAAGTGAAAGGGCAACCACTCTCCAATCTTCTGGCAAATTACAGCAACAAAAATAATTTGACAATGACAATGAGGACATTAATGAGTGTAAAATGGTGGGAGGAGAGGAGCAAGTCTGAGTTTGAGAGCTCAGAGCAGCCCAGCTTGTGCTGGGGCACCAGATACAGGCACTGCACCACGGCTCAGATGTTGCTATGTCACTACTTCTCATGGGGGTAACACAAACATTAGATGACACTGCAAAAACAACAAAAAAAGGGCAGCAAATAAAGCAGAAATGCATGGCAGATAAAGAAAAGCAAGCCACTCCTTTCTTTTCCTTTTACTGGAGGAAAACATCCCAAACAACCCCTTTTTGTTTTGCATTCTGCAGCACGACCCAGAGGCTGCACCTTCAGAGAAGGGTTTTCAGTGGATCAGCATTTTCTTATCTAATCCATCTATACAGCCCAACACATTTTTCTAATGGGAAAAACTGGGTATTTACATAGTTAGCTTGCAAGCAATGTTTCCACATTTTACAAAGAGAAGCTCCAGAATTTAGAGCTCAGTAAAGAAAATGGGGTAATTATTTTGCTCCCCTACAAACTCAGCCATATAGGGGAGCATCAGGCTTTGGCTTGACTATGAAAAGACACTGAAGAACCCCAAACCCAACCTCTCCAGAGCCATGCAAGAAGTACCTCCTGGAGGTACTACTACAGCAGCTGAAGGTGTTTCACTTTTAACAGTGAGGTCATTAACACAAATTTCACACCAGCTCTTCCAGGAAGGGTCTGTTACTGCTGAGGCCCTGGACAGTGTTTCTCCCCCAAAGATCTCGATGCCAGCATTGAGTGACATCAAGTGGAACAAATCCATTTTTCCTCAGCACAATTCCGGGCACACCACCCACCGCTCCCCACGGCAGAGCTGACAGGAGAGCTGCCACCTAGCACAGGGCTGCAAATCCACTTCTGCCTGGGGGAGCACTCCTGTTAGCACTGGGAGAGCACTCTCTAGGGCCTTTTCCTGGGAATGCAGAAGCTGTGGAAGCAGAAAGGCCGTACCTGCAATGCTAGGTGCAGATGCAATGCTGCTGAAAGAGCTACTGTAGCCGGAGGCACTAAGCGGCCAGGCACTCGATGAAGGCAGCGTGGCATTCTGAGATGATGTTGGGGATGACCCTGCAGAACCAGCAGAGAAGCAACTAAGAAAGATGGGCATAATGATGTTTGGTGTGACATAAGCAAATCTATTATGTGCAAATACAAACCATGCAAGGCATTCTCCTTAATCAGCCTGGTCTCTGAAGTCTAGGAGTGAAATGTTACTGGGAGCATGATAAAGTGAGGCAGAAGTCTTTTGCAGGAAAGAGAAGAAAGCTGGCACAGGGACAGTTGTAGTGCAGAGGAAAATTCTGCATTTCCTTTAAGATACATGACTCAAAAAATCAATATTTGAGTGTTTAGTCTCAAAGGAACAAGCTTCATTTATAAAGGTCCTCTGCCAGCTGACTTAGGCAATAGTAACTGTAGATGAGCAGAGATGTGTATGATCAACTAACCTCTTACCACTGGTGATCTGTCCTAAATTACTCAAGGTAAACACTTCCCCTGCATCCTAATGTCCACAAATATCTTTAAATTTTTGCAGACTTTCAGTAAAAGCAAGGATATATTTCAGCAATCTCTTCTCAAACTGATAACATAAATGAAATAGCATGAAACCACCTCAGTAAATCATTTACAATCTGAGCAGCTATCTAAGCATATGTACAATTTCCTTTCTGGCAGCAAATGAAAGAAACTGAACATAAAATAAAAAATCTTCATTGCAAGAACCAGGAGAGCTGGAAGCATCCTCTCTAGCCACCAACAAAATCAAGTGTGTACCCTGGGTGACTTATCATTCCTGACACATAGAGATGGGCTGTGATACTGAAACATCTTTAACTGACTAATAAAAATGGGTGAGCTCTGTAGAAAAGAGCACTCTGTTGAGATAGAAAGGAGGAAGTAAATGGACAATCTCATCCCTCACAGCTCAATAAAAAACACAGACTTTGTTCTCAACTGGAACAGCAACCAACCAAACCTTACCTTAACCAGACTCCCTGTGCTCCAAGGGACACCAATACAGACATAAGTTTCAAGCAACAGAACTCTGTATCAGGCCTTCCCTGGAAATAATCTATTCCCCAGGCAGGAACTATGGAATTACAGCAGATTCAAAAGCCCACAGAGCTGAAAATGGTTCTGATTTCTTGTGGCTACAACTCTCAGCTCAGAGAAGCTGACCATACAAAGCTTCATTAGCAAACAAGGCAAAGCAAAAATTGACCCAAAAGCTTAAGCTTTGCCTGTTTTTAAGTGCACAGGGCAAGGACAGCACACCCCACAGCCTGACCCTGTGACTGGGGAGCAGCTCTGTCAGCACAAGCTCTGTGCTTCAGGCTGCAGGGCTCAAAGACAGGCTCTTGTTGGCAGCATGCCATGGAAGCCCCAGTCTCACATGGAGGGGTAGTGACAGGAAATTTTACCTAGGAGCAAACTCCTGGGTTATACAAGCATAAAGAAACAGATTCTGCAACTAGATTTTTAATTAAAATTCTATTATTACCAAGCTAAAAAGCTGATGAGGAAAGGAAGCACACACTGACCCCCACTGGCACTGCTTTTCAGAAGGTCTGGGCTCTTGAGGGC
This sequence comes from Orthonyx spaldingii, assembly GCA_013397795.1. Taxonomy (NCBI): domain Eukaryota; kingdom Metazoa; phylum Chordata; class Aves; order Passeriformes; family Orthonychidae; genus Orthonyx; species Orthonyx spaldingii. The sequence continues at coordinate 1,795,161 of VZTJ01001132.1, read as the reverse complement.
CAGTTTACATCTGCAAAGATCATCTCTGTTGCCCCTCTCTAAGGAGAGGAGTTATTTCTTCATTCCACAGGCAGATTATGCACCCACAGAGCTAATGTTCCTCCTCTAAAGCAGCAAGACCTGTAGTGGGTACCATCTGATTTACAGCTCTGCAGGTTTAGGCTTCTGGCCTGAAGGGTTTTTCTTGGGTGCACTGTATGTGAACTGTCACTGAACATCTTTATGCTTTTCTTTTTTTAACTTCAAACCTGCCTGCCCCCTTGAAGCACTTTGGAGTCATCAGAAGTTAAATCAACCTTACTCATTATCCAAATGCTCCATGTTTCAGCTGAAAGAAAGGTTTCCTCCTGCTAAGAGACAACTAAAATCACTGCAGGCACTCAGCACTCCGGATTCCTTCCCCTCATGTTTCACATCCCTTGCCTGAGGTAGCAAGCCCAGAGCTGGACACCCACTTCAAGGACAGTCCTGATTTACAATCTGTGCTGGTATCACAGATGTAACTGTTAGAACAAACTCCACATTTTTAATCCTGACAGGTCCTTCTGGACAGCCTGATTATGCTACTCCTGTGCCTACTGAAGTGCTCTGATAAGAGTGCAGATAACTTGGCTATTTTGGCACTCAGATCACAATTAACCAAGCCACCTTTCCCTTGATCAGCTTCCAGCACATGTAGCTAACAAGTAGAACAGTCACAATGCTTTATTGTTTTAGAGAATTCCCTTTTTATTCTTAAGTAAGCACTGCCAAGACAAAAGGAATGGAAATAGCACCGGGAAATACAAGTTTACTAGTCAATTCCCTGTTTTTTTCTTTTATGGTTTTGGAGATAAAACAGTTCTAATTTATTTTGCTTATTGATCTTCTAACAAAGCTACAATTAATTAGTGTACCAGAAGCCTGCTGCCTCAGCAACAACTGTGAAACTTTTGTATTGTGTCCTCTGAGAATTTCACAAAGTGTATGGAGGAGGGTGGGCAGTGTGGACAGCAAAATCTTATTCAAAACCATGTGATGCAGGTTAGAAAAACTTCCAGTGACCACAGAAGTTTAAACTACATCTCACAGCCTTTTCCAATATAAAAATATTTACACCCCCATGGAAAACAAGAAACTTCTTAATCCCTTCTTTAAAACAATTATTTCTGGGTATTCAGTGATGGTTCTGAGCAGAAGCATTATTAGATTAGGAGCACATGCAAAAATACGCTGTATCTGTAACAAATGAGGTCAACCTTTTTGGAAGGGAGAAGAAAGTATGCACAGATGTGGAAGCAATTTGTGTGTTTACCTCCACTCTTGAGCAGATAGCGATTCACATCCTGGATCGTGGTGTTTATGGTAGGCCCAGTTGGAACACTGCCAGGAGTAACATCGGGGTCATTTTCAGGATCAATATTCTGCAGTCCTTTCCATGGCACTCCTGGGTGAAACTCTGTTTCAAACACAATAAAGAGGGAAGTGTGTGAAGTCATCATTCTCCAAAGCTCCCGTGCAGCAGAAGCACTCAACACACCCACTCAGGGTTTGTTTTAGGGACATCAGTTCAGCACAAAGGCTTTGGATTGTGTTACCTGGTGGCCAGTTTATGCTGGAGCCATTGGAAATCTTATCACTATCGGATTTGGCACGTGACCAGCTGTGAGGAACAGCTACGGGTGGGCTGGCAGGTGACTCACTGTTCTGCATCAGATCATAGCGGCCGTAGGAGTCATCGAGGGAGGACTTTCCCGGAGGACCAATACTCAAACCTCCAGGGATAGCACCTGCAAGGAGTGAAATGGGGCTTTAGGGTGTGGAATTTCATCAGTAGGTATTTTGGTATTTACATTTTGTTATTGTTTTCTTTTTTTTTCTTTCTATAAAGATAAAAAGAGAACTAAAATGCAAACATGGCAAGCCAAGTTTAACGGCATCTGAAGCCTTACCAGGGATTACCACTGCTGGCACAATCTAGACACACAAGTTAAAGAATTCTGCATTCAATTCCTGCCAAAAAGAGACTAAGTAATTCAAATCATCACACTGATGGTAAATAGGAACTTGCTGAGACAGCATACGAAGGAATATCCCTCATCTCATCCTTCCCTAAGCATTCGGTGCTGACAGGATGCATGATTTGAAATGGCTGTTCTCATGTTCCTACAAAGTATCAAACAACAATTTGGCATCAGCAGTGCAGCTACTTGCAGAATAAAAAACTGCCGTAGAAGAAATAATTCATGCTGCTCATAATAAAATCCAGAATATAATGAAGTTAACAGAGCCCCACATTCTAACAGAATAAATTTGGTACAGGAAGTAAAGGAATAACTGGCTCAGGATACTGGAGGCGTTAGGGACAAAGGTGTTCAAACAGATTAGCAGTCACTTCTGGAAAAATAAGAAGTTTGTGCCCCTAACTCTAGGCTGGGTAAGTATGTCACCCATCCCTTTGTACAGGGAAAGGTTGATGATACTGGAAAAATTGTGGGAGAAAGCCAATGTAAAGCTTTTTAGGATTGAAGGTATACAGGTCTGGAATAAGGGGAAGATTGTGGGACTGGTTTTGCCAACAGTAAAGGCTTGTTTTACTTGAACTCCATGTCCTCATCAACAAAATTCAACAAATGAAAAAAACATTCCTACATTGCATGTAGGGAGTGACAGCTGCAAGAACTTCACTGCAGAAATCATCCATAAAACCTCACAGGCTCAAAGGCGCTCGGTACCAGCCATTTGTGAGCACTTAGACAAAAAAGGAACACGAGAGAAACCATCCCAATTGCACTGTGCCTGGAAGCAGGGGGTGCCAGGGGACATTACCGTGCTTGCTGGAGTTCTGGTCAAGCGAAGAAGCAGCACTAGACAGATTATCCATTGAGTTGGGGTGTGTCCACTGAGGAAGGCGAGACTGGGACTGAGAAGTGTCCTTCACTGACAAACCACCAGTAATGTCCATGTTATTTACATTCATGTTCGGGTTCAGTCCAGCTGGGGGGGAAAGAGATCCTTAGGTATCCATCAGGCACTGAGGCACTGAAAAGCTGTGCTTGAAAATCCGGCTGCAGGAATTACTGAACATTGATTTTCACACATCTGAATGCATTTACAATGCATATTTTCAAGAACTTTTGCTTTTATGGAACACCAGTAGAATTCCCATGAATTCAGAAAATGTTAAAACCTTGTTAAAAGGGGCAGAAAAAAAGATGTAGGGATCATATTTTAAAGCTGTCAGTGTTTCTACTTGCACTTGTCTCGGAAGAATGCACTGGAATGTTGTGTTTAAACCAGGTTGCAGCATTCCATGGCTAAGCCAAAATATTCCTAATGTTTCCCCAGCACCCCCCACCCCCATGATGTCTGCCACTTCACTTTGCTAATAAGATTTTAAAAATCCCAAAAAAAGCAACTAATTAAAGGTCAGACAAATGGCTGCTGTTCATCAGAGCAAGTTCTGCACTAGTTGGGCTTCTATTTTGTATACACAGAACAAAATCACTCAGACTGTTATTTAGGGAATAATTTTGACATGCTCCTGTGACACGAATCTGGGTCTTTTTTTATATATAATCCTGAATGTTAGCAGATCACAGAAAGCTGAGATATCATAAGAACCTCTTAGACTTAGGCCTTTAATTCACAAATTCTTTTGCCTTCTGATGCTTCCAGCCATAACAGCTCACCACAGCAGTCAGAATTACCTTCTTAACTGCTGCATGGCAGATAAAGCTTGGCAATACTATTGTACCCAGCATAAAGAGAGTCACAAAGAGATTAAATTAATTCCTTTATGCCATAAAGGAAGTCTGCAGCATATATCAAACAACCACACAGCAAACAGGTCTGAAAGGCTGCTCTGTTCACTCTGTCTCCAGGTCCAATCAAATATTTTGACTTCAATCACATTTGACAGATCTATGTCCAACCTACCACAAAACGCTGGTGAAGAAGATTTCAGGAACTTCCCAGATAATTTATTCCAGTACTCTACTCTGCTTCAACCAAGTGATCCTTAATGTCTAACCAGATCTCCTTTAATGCAACTCAAGTTTATTACCTCTTGCATTAGGAAATGCTGGAAAACTTCTTCCTAGCTATTCTTTTCTGTTTTTGAAGATTCTAGCATCTCTCTTAAATCTCCTCTTTCGACTACTGAGCAGAGGATTTAATTTTTTCCTTAACATTTGTATTTTTGCAATATTTAATTACCTCCACTACAATCTTTCTGCATTCCTTGAAAATGATCCACATATTTCTTGGAATACACTGACCAAAATTCATGCCTCACCAGTGGTAATTACAGCAGAAGGATGACTTTGCACAACTTTTTCCCAGATGATATTCCTGTTTATCAATATGATATTTGTGCACTTTATAACATGATGCTGTTAGTTTATATTTAGTTCATAAATAGTAACACATGTAAGTAGTTAACTGGGCAAATTTTCTGTTCTGATATTTGCAGGCAGAACACAGGCGAGCAGATAATGCCCACCTGAACAGCTACCACATAAGCACGATTTTGTTTTGGCATTTCAGTACTATTCAATAAATATATATATATTTCTATCTGTATTTGATACACTGTGGAGCAAAATATTCAGATGGTGAATGAAGGAGATAAACTCCCTGTGTGTTTTCCACACAGAGCTGCTGTGGGAGGACACTCACCAAGAGGGTAAGGAGCAAAGGTGTTCGGTGAAGACTGTTGCTCTTTGGTCTGCAGGTCAGGTAGGCCGGGAGCCTGGGGATGGGGTGAAAAGCTATCCATGGCTGATTTGCCTGCAGAGGGGTGCAAAGATAGATGTGGAGGGGGAGGCTGCTGCTTCATAAGCAGGGCCTGGGCCAGCTGGCGCTGGTGCTGCTGGATCTGCTGCTGCATGTTATTGATTGTACGTGCAACCTGCAGGGAGAGAGCCAACACAGCACGGGTCAGTGGGCAGCCCACAAACACACACTGCACTTCTCTGCCTCCCTCTACAGTGAAACAACACACTGCAGCTCCTTACAAACACAAACTGGCTGCATTAAGGGCTGAGGAGCTTTCCTCCAGCAAGGCTGTGGAGCAGCTTTATGGCTCAGCACCTTCCCTGTCTGGCACTCACTGCATTCCTGATTTGAGGATCTCCAGCTGCTTTGGTACAATCTCACTCAGCCTCTCTAAGCACCAAAACCAAACTCTAAAGCAGAGATTGAGCTGGCAGGGACACCTACTTGCTGCTCCTGTTGTCTCATGGGTCCGGAAACGTTACGCTGAGCCTGTAACATCTGCTGCTGGATTTGTAAACGTTGGTACGCCTGTGGGGACAGCGACAGGGACAGGGACAGGTCAGAGCACAGCACACACAGCAAGCTCAGCACGCTGCCTCCACCTGCCCTGCTGCAGCACAACACAGAAAAGGCAAACTCTGCAATGTTCTGAAAACACCCCGTGAAGCAACAGTAATAACCCTGTCACAAATGTATTTTGTAATACATTTATTTAAGTCCCACGTTGATTTTCTGTGGGGTTTTTTTTGTTTTTTGGTTTTTGGTTTTTTTAATTTAGTAAGTCCATATGGCAAAAAGTGGTCATTAAAGACAGGAACCTACTTTTCTTCTGCAAAAATGTAACACAAAGCAAAAATTACAATAGAAGTTTATAATATTATACAAATAGGATAAATACCAATTGTTACTTTTGGTTTGACCATTTTGAGCTCTGATAACACTCTGTAGTTAAATCACTTGTGCTGCTTTATTCCTGAAAAAAACTTGCAATTTTCAAGTGGTTGGCTCAGCAGCAATTTTTTTTTACAAGGTGTAAGGTTTTTCTGAAACACCTGAATTCAAAATCCAAAGGAATTCTGTACAGGTATTTTTCCAGTAGCTGAGTACTGTTCAATTATTATGAGAATAATGCTGTGTTCCTCAAAACTAGGGAAAATAATCAGAAATGAGTAATAGTATCAAACATTTTTACTAATAAAAGAGTTTGACTGGCACACTGAGACCAGCAACTGAACTAGTCTGTCATCTGTACTTTTATGTTTAACCCTGGCCAATACTGAGTTCACAGTATCTCTTTTTAAAATATTACTATTAAAATTCAATTAAGTATTTTCACATGCATTAAAAATATATGTCAAATTTGCAAACACAGCAAAAATACATAGAAGTAAGCAGCTCTTATCACATGACGTGTTTAGTATGTGCTCCATTAATTAAAGGAAATTTACCCTACACTTTATCTTATAGTGAGACAAGAGAAGGAAGTTCTGTAGGTAACTCAGGTGACCAGCACTGCTAAGATTTCTCTCATTATATTGTGACACACATGTCCAGTTTAATCAGTTCTTCCTACTGACATGTAACACACAGACCAGTGCTGTTTGAGAACATACTGTGTTATTCACACCAGTGGGAAGATAACTGATGTTGAGTTCCACTGATCAGCTGTAAAGGATAATTATTCCACAAATGACTATTTATAAAGCCCGAGGCAAAAAATATGATTTTGTTTCTTTAAAAAGAAACTTTACCAAAGGAATCAGAAGCTGATTGTCTTGAAGATCTGTCACATCATTTAAAAATTTAGTTAGTCACTCTCCTATTTTATCTTCATGCCTGCAATTCTGATTTAGAGCTTATCTGCCACGTCTTTTAACTTACCAGCTGCAGCTGATAGAGCTGGTTCAACATCGTCATATGCTGAGGATTATTAATTGGCGAGGTTAACTGTGCAGGGCTGAGACCAATGTTTTTTGCTGCAAACTGCAAAAGCTGTGCTTGAACCTGAAGAAGAGAAGAGTATTAAACTGTACATTTACTTTAAACAGTGGCAACTGTGTGAGCCGTTAATAAGAGTCACAAGACGTCAGCTGGAAAATGTTACTGTCACAGAAGTAATACTGTGAACTATCCAAAAAATTAGCAAGAGGCTCTAATACAATCTTAATAACAGTACTGTTCATTTATAAAAAAAGGGATGAGAACAAACTCATCAGAAACACCACTGTGCAAAAAGGAGCATGAGAACATGCTCTCAGAGGTAATTCTGTGATATACATGTGAGAACTTCTCAGCCATGCCCAACCTTCCTGCCTAGGAAATAAATAAATAACACGGACACAGCCGGGCAGCAGTGGCTGCGAAGCCTCAGGAGCCTGACAGAGCACATGGGAAGAGTTCCAGGGATAGGGAAATGTATGAGTGAGTGTTGTCTGACCTGAGGGGATAGAAACTGAGGCACTTGAGCACGAAGACTAGGCTGGGATGAATTAAGAGGTTGCACTGGCGGTTGCTGCGGCTGTTGCATGGTCCTGGCTTGTGCTGCTCCGCTATTGCCAAACATACCCAGATTGCCACTCGGTATCTGCAGCAGGACAACAGACACTGGCACTTAGTGACACCACTCAGCACATCACCTGGATGATGTTACTTGGCTGTGCAGTCTTTATTTTCAGTGATTATGACAGGCACAAATCAAGAAACCAGCACATACAGACTGTATTGAAAACCAGGTTTAGAACTGGGCAGGGCAAAAACTGCCATGTATCCAATATCCCCAAACCTCCCAAACTTTGTACAGATGCCTGAACAAAAGGCAGCTGAAGCTGACTTTTATAGGGATGCAGAACCCTGTAGGGTCACAAGATGAATGATGAAAAGTACTTGCCAAAAATGTTTGTATAGCAAGGGACAGGAGAATGGAGGCATTAAACTCACAGCAATCCCATCCTCAGTTTTTTTTACTTAGTCATTTTACAAAGCTAAGCAGTTTTTTTACTTAGTCACTTTACAAAGCTACTGATAATGGACATGCTATTAGTGGAGACTGCTTTGGAAAGATGTCCTTAATGGGCTGTAAGTGCTGGACAAGTATTGCCTTAAGAAAACTGACTTTAAAAGAATATACATAATAAAGAGCCACAAGAGAATGATGAAGTTTTTCTGTGTTGTTATTCTGTATCTTTGCTGGAACTTCAGTTTAATGGCAAAAAATAACCTTTTCATAATCAACAGTAATTTATGGCTTTTCACTCTCATGGTGGTTATCAGTTTCCCCCTCCCTTCATCTCCTTTTGGGGGGCTAAAACATCCCCCTTAACTCAATGTTCTACCCGACCCAAGTGCTGGAAGCCCAGTTTCTTTCTTGCCACCTGTTAAAACTATGAGCTGCCTTGACCCTTGGAGCAGGAATAAAAAAGGCCCCATCACTTCTCCCCCATCTCATCACTGAGTAATTATACCAGCCAGGATAGATGGATTAGAGCCATCTCACTGCCTTACAGTCTGTGACAATTGGCACAAAAAAAAGAGACTTCCCATCAATGAAGGCAGAGCCACACCAGGGTTCAGGGATATAAATCCACAACACTGCGGTCTCTTCTTGAGATGTGTCATTATATCTCTTAAGATGTGTCTCTCAATATGTGTCATTAGCAGGCTAATTACACCTAAGCAGTTGTTTTATGTCCTGTGAGGTGAAATGTTTACACAGCAGGTAGTTCCTCCTCTGATATTTCACATGAACAAAGCCGTTTCCAGTGTAATCCCGTTTTCCCTGGGAAGTGGCTGACAGGCACTAGCAGCTACTCCAAGAGAGCCGAAATTCCCCTTGGGATCTCCCCCAACAGCCTTACCTGTCTAGAAGAATTCAAGTTTTGCATGCCCAGCCCTGAGGCAATCCCGCCCAGGGTCTGATTAGGGAGTGCACTGTTTGAAAGGGGGAGCTTCAGGCTTGGTGAAGGCAAAAATGGTGAAGTAGTGGGCTCTTCCACTAGGCCGCCATCCTGATTGGAGAAAGAAAGGGTGAGCTGTGTGCGGTGCCAGGAGCCCACAGCGCACAAAACAGAGTCCCATGGAGTAAGAAAAGGGCGTGGATGAATAAAAAGAGATATATAAAAAAAGGTATGAATAACAGGGAATGAAAAGCATGGAGTGAAGGGAGAAGAAAGAGAGAAACAGGATTAAGGTACTGTTTTTCGTAACTTTGTTGCACTTAATTCCCAAACGCACAATCACCCTCACCCACCTTTCCAGAGGAAAGGAGGATTTTAGCAGCTGACTGCAGAGCTATCATGTGGCCATTGCCTCCTCCCCACTTAGGTTTTCTCGTTTCTTCTCCACCAGACTGAAAGGTGGAAAGGGGAGAGGCCCAGCACATTTCAGGGAAGCCCTCTGTCTGTCTGGAAAACTCCAGCAGTGGAGCACAGACATAAAACAGCACTTTAACAACCCCAAAACCTGGGAAAGGCCACATCAGCTTATTTGACACCAGTCTGGATTCGGTTCCACATCATAGCTCTGCTCTTAAAAAAGCATTTCTGCATTAATCCCCTTTCTTAACCGAGACACACGAGCCTCTTTTAATATTCACATAGCGCTGAGTTATTAATACCCACTCTGAAACATTACACTGCAAGGCACCCAATGAACACAAACCACCAAACCCAGTAATGACAAAATCGGCTGGGCAGCCTTCCTGAACATCCCCAGGAGGAGGCAGATTTTAGCAAGGCAGGAGGAGGAGCCCCCTGTGCTCACTGGGCTGTGAGGAACCACGGCTGAGCGTGGATCCGACGCACAGGAGGCAGCCCCCACGGGGGGCAAACAGCGAGGCAGAAAATAAAATAAATTAGAGAACCCCCAATCAAACAGGTAGATCTCTGCTCGTTTTTCAGTGGGGCACCGAGTTCTATCTCAAACTGTGCTTTGATGTCTGGGAAGCCTGCGGCAAGCATGATCAAATAACACTGTGTACAAAGTAGGGCTCCGAAAAAACAGGCAGAGAGAAAAAGCTTTAATTTGCAATGTGCTGGGCTGGTGTTTTTCAGGCAGTATGTTCATTGCAAGGAAAGGCTTTTTAAAGAGGTGAGGAGCTAGGTTATTTCAACCAATAAATTCAATGCCTCAGAAGACTGTGAGATACTGCTGAACCTCCTTTGTTCAAAAAGCAGCCCAGTCTGCTTACCACATACCCAAACAGATGACCTAATGCAGCAAGCATGCTCAGTGAATTATATGTTTTAAGCTAATCCTGAAAAATGCATTTTCTACAGCTCTCCTTTGATGCAAAGGGAAAGTTTCTTTACTGTGAGGCAAAGTGACACTTGACATGCTATCTGACTATCCTGAGGGGGACACTGACATTTTCTAATGATATCCCCAAGGCCTTTCAGCTCGAGATATTTTACATTCTACTGGACATCAGTCACACTCCACAAACAACTGCAGCTTGCATGACAGTAACAGGTTCAAGGATTTCTCTTTAGATCACAGACATATGTTTACAATTCTACCCTTCCCCCTTCAAAGTGAAAATAATTTCAAGCTTGGTGCTCGCTCTCCCCTTCAGATGCCATTGTTTCCTACATGAACAGACCTACTGACCATGAAACACCCTCCCTGCCCCTCAAATTTATTCAAGTCTTGTCTTACTGACATTATTTTTTCTCAGTTTGGAAATAGGTAGTGCCAAGGATGGTGGAGGACAAACCACACTGGAGACTCAGGCATTTCATTTCCAGACTCCTTCACAAGTGTGTTCCTTGGCTGAACTGCAGCAAAAGGCTTTTGTGTAAGTTTATAACACTTTGCTCACATTCACTTGGTTCTGTTTTATTTAATTTGAACTTGTTGCACCGTGCTGCACACATCTGTGCTCTATAACTGAACTAAAATAAATTCATTTAACATGAAGGATTTTAGCTGGTCAAATTAAAGCACCTTTTAGTCATTTTCAAAGCAGACTACAGGACACTTTTACTGCTCACAGTGGTTTCTGACCCATTATTTCCCTGGATCCTTTATGTAATCATTGTTTCCTGAAGAACAATCTTTTCTACCTCACCTTTCCTCTTCAGTGATTTTCTTACGAATTTATGTTACACTTTTTCCTCAGGCTACTCAATTAAAAATGGAATCATCTCATTAATGCTCAATCCAACACTGCTTTTAACTTTTTTAAAGGGACTTGACACACCCATAAAGTCCTACTGGTAGCAGTGTTTCCTTCTACAATTATCTAACACAAAGCACCACACTGGTGGTTTTAGGACTTTGGGAAGTCTCTCACAATAGTCTCAAGGACCAAATGTGACAGAATGCAAGTGGAATTACTCAAAGATTTTTAGCCCTGTGAGATATGGACAATTTAGCAGAGGATGCCTGGACACTTTGGCAGTCACCTGCCAACAACTGCCACTTCATGAATCAAAATGTCTCAACAGACAGATGAGAGGCTGATGAATCTGCCAGAGGTCTTTATACAAAGTCAGTTACAGAAGTAGCTGGCAGAAAATACACACTGAGTTCTTAAAAAAGAGATTGGAAAAAAAACCCTTTTCTAAAAGAGAAGTTAAAGTAATAAAAATCTCATATAAAAATAAGTTCTCTTCAAATCAAACAGGAATTAGGCAAAAGAAACGTGGAGGAAATGCAATAATCGAAGAAGTGCTCATCATACAAGGGATGATGAAAATGGTTTCAGTCACCGGATCACAGGTAGCAGAGATGGAGGAAAGAAGAATTTTAAAGTTAATCTTAAAATCCTAGTGATCATAATCTAATTGTGAGGTCTACAAAAGAGTTTCTCCATGCTAATACAACACCCTACTTGTTGCCCCAAAGACAAAAACCAATCACAGCCACCAGAGATTACTGGGTTCAGCATGTGAAGGACGAGGTTGAAAAACCCCAGCTAACACTATGTTCAAATCAGAAACAAGGAAAAGGTCTAGTCAGAAGATTTTTGGAAGAACAGGATTGCAGCCAAGAGGCATCAAGGCTTGTAGACCTGGATTTTGCAGTAGTAGAGAAGAGGAGCTGATCACTGACTAGGAGGGTAGGGAAAAGGAGACTTCATTTGCAAGGTGAGTATTTCAGAGTCTCAAGCCAAACACTAAAGCTGAAAAGAAGATCCCTTTTCTAGGCTTATTTCTGGTATTTTAAGGATATTTCCAGGAAAATCTGACATGTTTTTCTTAGGAATCTGATGGCTCCAGAAGACACCAGGTAACATCTTCAGGCAAACCTGACACCTAAGCACAGCATGCCTGCCACCAAGTGTAAGAATGTGGTTGAGATCACACATCAGGGCTGGATCTTTATTCCCTCAAGGCCACTGCATTTTCTCCCTTCTCCTTTCATGGTGCTACAGGTCAAGATAACATCCTGAGAAATAAAAAATTAACAAAACACCGAGCACCGAAGATTGACTCGGTGTGACACGGAATGAAGAGCACCTGCAGCAAGCAGGGAAAGCAAACACTCAGAGGTGATGTTGAATTGCACAGACCACTCCTGGACCAGAGAGAACAGGGAGTTCAGTGGGGCCAGAAGCAAATGTCAGGGTTGGAAATTTTCTCTTCTCAAATGCATAAAGTTAAAAAAATAGTAAGTGCTGGCTTTAGCTGTTTAGAGAAAAATGGTGGAGTCTCAATGCAGGTGAGCTGAGTCAGTGAGAGAGTGGTAACAATGAGCACACCAACCCAAACTACAATTCCATGAAGAGGAATCTTGCAGAACTTCTTGAAGACTCAGCAAAGCCAACAAAAGGATGACAACTTGACAAGGCAATAAGTAAAACAAGGAATTTTGGCTGGAGTGCTCTGTCCAGCTGTGTGGAGAGCTTGTTCCTCACCAAGGATGACCTAAACAGAAACAAGACAGCTCATGCTCTGAAACAGTACCTCAAAGGGCAAAAAGGTTTTGGAGGAGTTGCTCTACTAGCATGAGCTGTACATCTGGAAAGAATTTCTTTGGAGGGGAAAAAAATTCTGTTCTTAGAGTAGAAACTATATTTATTTAATTCACTTAGCAAGTTGCTCAACACTGTGATAGCTAACAAATACAGTGTGGGATTATTTCCTTTGTTAGAGCAAAGTCACTGTGACAGATTATGCCTAGACTGATAGATTTTACTTGCTGTATGAATATTAATGATTTTAGTACTCCCTTCTCAATAGTTGTGTTTAACATATGTTTCCAGAATTATGCATCATGCTGCACATAATGCACCTCTCTCTCTGGCAAGAATTTTACTGCTGAAGATATTGTTATCCAAGAAAAGGAAAGGCTAACTGGCATGCATGCATCTTTTGAGGCCTTCAATTAACATATTCATTAAAGCCTGCCATAGCTAGCAATGAACTTTACATGAGTGGATATCATTACTGCCTCACACCCTGTGCACAGCTCATGTGAAATGAATTGGTTTCAGCATAGTTTGTCAAAAGCACGGATTTCTGTGTTCAGAATCCTCCACCACCCATCTGTATGAACTCTTAATCAACCTGTGAAATACAGAATGACATCTGAGGTTCTTCTTTCCTTATCAATAATTTTCAGGGGGATTCTTAGGTGATTTGGTGAGTTTCTGCAGGACTTTCTGTCAGGCTGTAAATCTCATTTTGTACTGAAGATGTGGCTGCACTTTGCTATATATTCTTTTCTTTAGTCACTTTGAATCCTGGACACTATAAACCTCTGGAGTCTTTTCCTCAGTCATTAAATGGTGCTGGAAAATTTGCCATATGTGATCACAGAAAGGGAAGCTCATTGGAGAAGTTATACATGACTGTGCATGTCTGCTCTGAGACTTAACAAAAATACCTGAGCTCCTCATTGCTATTTAGGTACTGAACTTCCACTGGAATCTGCAAGAAGCTCAAAACTAAAAGAAGAGAAATTAAGAGCCTAAGTCTTGAAGACTTTGGCCTTGGTCCTGCCTGACTGTGAATTTGGGCAAGGGTCACTGACTGGACTCTCACAGAGTGACAGGATTTCTGTGCTTCATGTTTTTGCTCTTTTTTTCCATTTCTAGTTCCATTGTGTTACTGATTCCTTTGCAAGTTTTCAAGTTGTAAAACTGGGGATGATCATTCTTTAATTCTATGTGAAAATCAAATAATTGATCCTTTCCACAAGGACTGAATTCCCCACGAGTTTGAAAAAAGACAAGAAAATGAATAAAGCCGTATTTAACACATTTCTTTCTATGTGGACAATGAAAACCATCAGTATTTCTACACTGTGCACACTCTGACTTGTGCTCCACGTTCCTGTGGCTGAATTTACCTTGTCAAGGAAGGTGGGGCGGTCCATGGAAGACTCTTTGGAGATTGGTGGTGGGCGGCAGCCAAGGGGTTTGGTGACCATTCCATTATAGTCGGTCACTCCCATTCCACGCTTGTCCATTTCCACCTTCTTTTCCAGCAGAGCACCTGCACAGAAAGGGGAAATGCATTGGAAAAGGTGAGGCAGGGAGAGTAAAGTTGCCAACAGCAGTTCAGAGAAATACATCTTGCTTACAAAAGCAAAGCAAGAAAATAAATACTATCCAATTGGTCTGGACATAATCAAATGCTCAGAATCATGCAGGGCTCCTGTGTTGCTTTAAAGACAAAAAAATTACTTACACAGATACTTACTCATGGCCTGATCGAGATTCATACTGTTGCTCTTCAAGGCCTCTTCCGCTGGCTCTCTCTGCCAAAAACAGGAATTATGTTAAGAGGAAAAGCAATCACGTTCATATGATTTCAAAGTAACCTGAGAAAACAGACACATCTCTTAAATACTGGGTTTAGTATGTACTCAGCAGCCTAAATAATGTCTGTGTGTGTTTTTTTCTGCTTTCAGCAATTCCCACAATTCAGGTATTTCAGTTTGTCAAGGACACACCAGCTCTACAAGGTGAAACACACTGTTCTGTTTAAACGTCTTCCTGTTTTCCATGAACAACTCAAATATCACAATGATATGACTTTCTCTAAAAACCAACCCAGCTATACTCTCATTTCACCTGTTTAATAAAAAAAGAGGGAACGGGAGGGAATTATTATTGCAGTTCAAAGTAACACCTGTTGTTATAAAACTATGAGCTTTGAAATACTGTAAATGTCCTCATGGAAAGTATATTCCCAGTTGATCTCAGAGCACTCTATAGGTTTAGAGCAGACTTCTGAGACTACAGTATGTGTTTAAATGCAGGTCAGAGCTACTTCCCAGTCTGGAGACTGAAGATCTTGGTGTAGCTACAGTCTGAAACAGCCACAGTCAGAAGTACAAGCTAAAAGCTAAGGCACAGTGTGCTGGCTGAGCACTACTCACAGGGAAGCCCATGTCTGTGAGCTGTTTTATCAGACGGTTCATGATCCAGGCCTCATCCTGCTTGCTAGATGTCTTCATGCCCTTAGTAAATAAATGGGAGATTCCATTAATGGGCTGGTTTCCATGTTCATTGGAGTGAGATGTACATAAAAGAAATGGTAAGTGGTTTTTATTAATAACACATGCTACTGAAAGATGTATTAGTACATTAATTCAGAAAGTATTGAAGAACCCTCCGAGCAACGCGACTACGATTCTCTTCCCCCAAAAGTGTAAAATTTTATCTCAGCTGAATAGGTGTTCAGTGTACTATTTAGTATTTGATTTGCTGGCCACTGAATTAAAGCCACCTTTGAATTTACGTATTTCATTTTAATCCTTGGCAGAAAAATATAATGAAATAAAGCTGAAATAGTACAACACTTCCTGAAAAACATTCCCAAAAACAAGTTTGCAACCTTGAAGTTAAGAATGTTACTCAGTGTATTTTCTTAAAAACAAACAAGAGCGTCTAGATAAACACCTTTAAAAGATCTCTGTGCAGCTTTTCTATCACAAAATCCTTAAGAAGTCTCTTCCTTTCAGTTCTCCAGAAAGTACCAAGGGACAAGCGCGGATTTGTTTTGGGCTGCGGACAGTACAAGAAACAACCATACTTGATCAAATCACCGGCCTAACTGTTGGCTAATGGAATAACAAACAAAGTGGCTAAATGCATTCCCAATTCCTTTAAGTTACAGCCTGGCCTTGTCCTGAAATAAAGACTGTGCAATGGAAAATCTCCTCACACAATTGTCTATGTTCTTGGTTGAGTGCAGCATTAACACAAGTTCGCTTTGTTCTCACACACACACACACCGTCCTCACAAATAGAAAACAGCTGTTTTTGTTAAACAACTCCATCACAAACTACTGTTTGCTTTTCCACCACCATGGGAAGTGTTTGAAAGCCCCCTTAACACCTTTTCCTCTTTCTGTTAATACATTATCATTTCTTTAGAATACATGGAAGCTTATAAAACTTAGAGAAAACAAAGGCAACAACAAAACTCCCGAAGCATCTGACATGCCTAAATTCAAAGATCTCCCATTTTCCCCTGGAAACAAGGTAGGCTGTACTTGAACCACTGTAGTGGCAAGCTGTGCTCGTGTTCAGGTGTTAGAGGTCTAATTTCAGGTGTAATGCACCAGCAAATTTGTGACAACTTATTCTACACTAATTCCACTCTTGCTGGAGAGTGTCTTTGTTTTTGTCTTACCTTTTGAAGTCCTTTCTTCGGGGCATTCCCCCAGGAATTACAGGAGGAGCTGCTCTCTTGTGAAGCAGTATTATTCCACATATCTCCTTCTTCATCTTCCCACTGACTAGTACTGAGATTCACTTCATCCCCACCACTGCCCCAGCCTTCTTGCATAGATTTTGAAGCTGGAGGGAAAGAGGGAGAAGAAAAATCTTACTCAGTTTCCTGCAAATTTTACAGAAATATCCTTTTGTGCCATATCCAGTGTGCTAACATGAGTATTTTCAAGAGATAAAAGAGGTTCATCAAAGAGCTAAATTGGCATTAAAATGATAAGAATACCTTCTTTGAAGCTAGCAAAAAAAGGCAAGTTCTCTAAACACTTAGAGAAGAAAAAATCCAGCAACTGCAATCCCTACTTTTCCCAGAACCAGGAAGATCTGTGGTCATGGCCACTCCACTCTCCCAGGAACAAGGAACCAAAGTATGAGCACACACTTATTAAGTCCTATTTTGCGTTCAGTGAATCTCACCACTTTACTTGCCAGATCCTTCTGATGAACAAACCCAAATTTCAAAGTCATTAATGCTCAGAAAGTCATCCCCATCTCAAAGAATGGAATCTGAAAGGAGCTCGTGGGCTGCAGGGAACACTTCATGTTCAGTGACGAGGTTGTGTCGCCTCAGTCCATTTTATTCTGTTTACTCTGTTTAAAGCTGGGATTACTCATCTTAAGAGCTCTCACTCCTCCTTTTATGTTTTCTGGGACTTCCAACTATGTGTCACTACAGTACTTTGCAGGAGTGAAACTCTAGGCAACCTCCACAGCCAAAACAGGAGTCTAAAGCAATCACCGTGGCCCTCAGGACATCCAGAGATGGAGAATATTTATCAAATACCAGGAATCAGGAATCACGAAGCAGGAAGTAATTCAGGATATTCCTCAACCTGTGAACAATTTTAATGGCTGAAGAAGACACCCACTCACTCAGTTTAACCCAATATGAGGTTGTTACAATTAGTTTTTCTCAGGTGTTGCTTTTCCTACCAGAATCAATTCTGTCTTGACTGTTCTCCACTGCTTCTCATCCCAGTGCAGGTTTCTTTGAGACACCAAGGGTTGAAGTCCTAGTCACGTTCTTCTGCAGTTTCCCCATCTCCTGCACCTCTGCTATGCTGCTTTCCAAACACACAAAACTACTCCCCTTTAAATTTACAGACTGATGCACTATATTTATATTTCTGAATTAATTTGGAATAATGTGGTCTTGCAACAGCTACTGCAGTTTTGAGCATGAAATCATGAAGGCAGCCTGTGATTGAAACATGCACAGAAAAGCAGAAGTGGCAGAAGCAAACCCCCCTCCCCTGCCAGGCCAGTGGCACCCTGTGTGTACCTGGTTTGCACAGTGCTGGGGCAGCAGCTGGAGCGTTTGTTCTTCCATAGGTCCCTGCTGGCTCAGCAGGATTCTCTCCCCACCCGGTCCCACTGCTGGGGGGCTTCCCCCACGCCGAAGTGCCATTATCAACTGCAGCAGAAGGGGAGGAGGGCTCTCCCCAGGAAGCTTCGCTCTTGGTATGGACAGCAGGCATCTCTCCCCAGCCTGCTGGAGCAAGGCAAGGAGAACAGTGATGAGAGAGAAGGTTTCTTCAGACAGTAATTTCAAAAAACTTTCAATTTAATTCAAGTGTTTCTCCAGAAAGAGTGTGAACCAGTAAGTACAAACAGTGATTCCAGTTAAGTGTGATAAAAAAAATCCCTTAAATTTGGTCTCAGGAGTTTTTTCTTAATTCAATACTAATGCCAAGTTGTCAACACAGAAATAGGGTTTTTCTCCACAGCCAGAAGCATCCAGGCTGCCAAGTGAGACCACACCTGGTCCCCTGGAGCAGCTGCTCACAACTGCCCAGGGCCAGCATTCCAGAGACCAGAACCCCAGTCTGAGTTGGGCCTTGCCTCACTGAAATATTTTGACCTATTTTAATTCCTTTTCACTATTTACAAACTATAAAATCTCTTTTCTCATGCGCTGATAGTTAAGATGCTGTTTGATTGCTCGCACTTTCAGTGAAGACTATCTGTGTTGAATGTATTCCTTAAAGCTTTTATTACAGCTCATGGTTACTGTGTTCCCCACCTATCCCTTATCACTGACCCTCTACATTATAATAAATAGTATTTTAAGGGGAATTAATAAAGACTGCAATTAGGAACCATAATCAAACCATGGGGAATGGCAGGTAGAAGCCATTGTTTTCCTGCAGAGTATTACATCAACTCACTGAAAGACGTAAGCTCCAAAGAAACAGCCTTAGTCTGGCTCGGCTTGAATGTAATGAGCTTAAATCCATAGGACACGATTTTAGCCCTGCAGCTGACTGTGGCAGCAACAGCCACAAGGCTCCTGAGCCTACACAGCAACACTGACCAACACAGCAAAAGGGCAAACTGAATTTACAACCATCGTTACCAGAGATTTTCTGGAGAGAGGACTTGGATCACAGATGGAGTTCAAGGTACTTTTAAAACATACACAAAAGAGAGGCACAACAAGCAAGAAAACAAAGTTCTTACAGACCCCTGTCACTAACCTATTTTTCTACAATTATAAAAAAAATTACATCCCATTACATGACAGCTGAGATCTAGACCAATATAGTAGAATTCACTCTGCTTAAAACTCCCACTGGTAATTAGGCTGCTAAATCAGGGACTTGTTCTCTTTTCATTGGAGATGAATGTTATTGAGTATTTT
Source organism: Orthonyx spaldingii (assembly GCA_013397795.1). Classification (NCBI taxonomy): domain Eukaryota; kingdom Metazoa; phylum Chordata; class Aves; order Passeriformes; family Orthonychidae; genus Orthonyx; species Orthonyx spaldingii. The sequence continues at coordinate 1,776,079 of VZTJ01001132.1, read as the reverse complement.
GTAAGTGAATGACCAGATGCTGCTTTGCCACAGCACTATTTCCATTTTTTGCTCCACGATGGTATCTGTAAAAATACCCTGGAAAGGTTTCAAAAAGCAGGAACAACATTTTCTCCTCAAAGTGACACCCAGAATAGGTAGGCAATGGCAAGAGAGTTGTGTCTGAGAGTACCCTGAAATACATTGGAATAACCAAGCAATAGTGTTTCACTGAGCAACAAACTCTTGCAGAACTCTCTGATTTCCACAGAATTCCCATCACCAGAAACTGCAGCAACATACATGACCAATAACATCTCAAACATTGCCTGGCAGAGAAAAAATTCAAATAGAAGGGCCCAGAGCTGTCCACGGCTCCAGTGTTCCTGCATTACACATTTATTTTAGGTTCTATTCCTTACAGCCTCTGCAGCTCTCTCAGACACTGACCCAAGTGCAGATGGCACAACCCAGGGCCAAACTCTCCACTGGCGTATTCAGGAACTTGCAGCTCCACAAAACTCCTTCTCTACCAGCAAGAAGCACTGAGTTTAAAAGCAAGCTCCTGAAACAACCCAAAATGTCACTGTTTCATTCAAGTGATTTCCATCTGAAAGAAAAATACCATGGTTTAGGCTCCATCAACGTACCTTACATTTCTGGTTATTTTAAGGTGTGTAAAGAAGATAAACTGGCAGATCCACAGATGTACCTAAATGAACCTGTACTTGACATGACAGCCTCCTTGGTGTTGCATGGAGCAAAAAATGCTTATTTCAGGGATCCTTCTTGTATCTTCAAACCAACTTTATTTAAGGAAGGCTGTATTTGAGTTTCTGCCTCACTACTCAGGAGGCAACTGGCAGACAACTGCGTGTATTTAATCATATTGGCAGCTGAAAAAGATTAACTGCAGGCAAATGAAACAGAAAACAAAAATCTCTACAGCACCAACCAGACTGCAACCAGAGACAGTGCAGAGCACTAACATCTCCCTGACTTCATGTAACCTCTACTGGAAACCCTACCTGATTCAATTTATTAAATCATCCTTAAACACAATTCATATATTAAAAGTCAAAGTGTGTTATGTTATAGAATAAAAACCTCAAAAAACTCTTCTTCTTTAGCTCTTCACTATAAATTCAACAACTTCAACTAAAGGACACAGATGTGTAATGTCCAAATTATTTTAAGTGCTTTTAAATGCACTGAGCAGGAAATAATATGGGATTACAAATAATGGGGGAACCAGCCTTTAGTAACAGGAAATAATACAAGTACATAAAAGCGAACAAAATAAATCAACAAAGAGGTTTCCAAACTATCTTAACAGATAAAATTAAGTGCAGGAAATCAGTAAATAAAACCTGAAGGCTTCTAGAGAAATAACCTGTGCACTGCAAAAACTAACCTGATTGTAAATTCTGGAGCACTTCTGAAGGCAAACCTGTTTCCCCTCTGTGCAAATACTGCTGTCTCAATGCTACTATGTCTGTGCTACCTTTCTATGACTCCAAATGGTTCTGTTTTAGGAAGTTTAAAGGTGAATAAAGTGACATTTGTGAATGAATGATGCAAAAGTCTCCACAGCTGTTGGGAAGGCAAAGACCTTTGAGTGGTCTCAAAACCTGAACCTGCCAAACATTTTCAAAAACAATACAGATTTGGGCTCTCCTGGTAAAAATCTCCTTGAAAGCCACCCAGATCTGCATGAATGTTGTTTTGCAACAGAACGTGCTCCATTTAAGGGCTTCTTTGGCAAGAAAGCGAGGTTTTAGTACTGAAGTTTTTAAGCACTCTTAGAATTGCAAGAAATGAAAAGATCACAGCGAGTAATAAAACACGGACACATTGGCAGAGCTTTGTTTTGTAGAAATAAAAACATAATTAACACTGGGCCACAGCCAACAGGAAATCCTCAAGGGAAAGTGAAATGTTAACTAAGCTGTGGCAGGATGCAGTTGTTTTCCCTCAAAATAACCCTACAGCCATTTGCATGGCAGAAATTGTTTTCCTTCAAGTTGTTGGTCCGTGGTAAATACCAGAGCATGACTACAATACCGGCAAACCAAAATATTAGAACCTTATATAGATAAAAAGAGAAGATATTAGGTAAAAAAAGAGGTTGTTTACTAATTACACACTAGTTATTCTGCTAATAAAGGAGATAAGCTATAGGGGGTGTGTGTGCAAGGGAGGGTTTTATAGATACAGTTAAGAGCAAGCTACAACCCTTAACCTTTCAAACCCTCATTTTCTGAAAGGGATTTCAGTTCACCCCTGAGCATTCAGAAAGCTCCAGTTTGGGTTTCAGCAGCGAGATCGCCCTTGTGTGAAAATTGAGGGCAGCTCCCTCAGCATCACTTGGCTGTCCCCCAAAACCTGGCTGTTTGAGGGCTGAGCACCCACCACAGGGTTTTAGGTTTTCACATGAGCATCCTACAGGAGCCCAAACCTGAGCTGCTTTCAAATCCATTCCAATGGAAGTTTAAAGTAAGAAAAACACTGTCACGTGAGCTGCCACTTAGTGGCACAGGATTATAAAAGGAACTGAGATGTTTGGAGTTTTCAGAACTTAGACCCAGTTCGGTTTTTTAAAATTTAAGCTCTTTGCTCTCTAGTAAACCACAAAGACCTCAATTTGCAACCTACATTCCCCACAGGGAAGCCTAGGTTATCTTCTGTTGTTTCTTTCCTCAGCTGGAGGGTGGTGGTTGGAACCCTGCCAGGCTCTTCTGACCTAATGAGAACAGGAAAGCATCAAGCCCACTCCTCAGCACTTGGAGGGGTCAGCTGATGCTGTCTGGGATCCAAATATCTCCTTTAATCATTTCTGTTTGCAAAACCTTTTCTCACTTCTTACTCCCCTTGTATCAAAGCTGTGTGAGTTAGAAGTACTAGGAAGAATTATACACAAGTAATTTAGATTAAACTCCAATCTAACTCAAACCCACCAGCTTTCTGCTCATCTTTCTGAGTAACTCACCACTGCCTTGGGAACAAGCTCCTATAACCAGAAAGGACTGTATCTATCACATTATCTGTCCCTTTCCCTCCTCTTTTTTCCCCCTTCTTTTCCAATAGAAAGAGAAACTCCTTAGAGCGTTCTTCATTTTCATCAAGTGTACCAACATCTGCTTCCCATCAATGGCTTTTAAGTTCTGCCTTCAAAGGATCTGGAGAACTTCTGGGGATGGGTGACAACTCGAATATCAAGACTGTAACTTGGCCTCTATTTCCAAACTAATAAAGCATAAACTTCAACCCCAAAAGGGACTGTTAATCCTTTGTGAACCTCTAACTAGTGCTGTGCAGCGAAATGAAAATCAATTTCTTTGCTTCCAGGATGTGTGACTGTGACAACTTCCATCTGCACCACACCTCCCTAATACACAGAAACAGAATCCATGATTCCTTGTTCATTACATTCCCTGAATGTGACTGGCAGAGAATGTCACATCCCATGCAGATGACAAAATGCCCACGGTAACTACGTAGTTCAGGAATTGTAGGATTTCAGATGAGCACTTAACTGTGCCCTATAGCACAGGCTCTAATGACACAATCACACTTTGCATGGAAATGCTGTCCATGGAAAAGAACTGCTGCTGGATGAACTTTGGCTGTGGATTGTAGAAGTCTCCTGGTCACAGGATTCTTGTCTCCCTTACTGCAGGGGTTGGAAACGCACAGCCAAGCAGAGAGGGAATTGGAGTAGGAAAAAGAGTTAAACAGCACAACTCCAAAGTGCAGGTCCCTGTCTGCGTGGGAGGGAAGACACTCACTACTTGCTTCCCCTCTTCTGGCTGTGCCAGATGGGAGATGATTTGTGGATGTTTCAGGTCTGTGTACATTTCCACACAGACCACGAGGACATTGCTCTGCAGCTGCCACGGGCTGCAGGCACTGGGAAAACTGGGCCTCCTGCACTCCGAGGGAAGTCACTGGGATCACGTGGAATTGCACTGCTGCTCTCTGTGTGGGAGATAAGCACAGGAATGGTCCTGCTCTGGCACAGCCACAAGTAAACACAGGCAGAGCTCAGGACACAAGGGACTGCTCCTCGCTTCCATTTAGACAATAATCCTGCAAAAGATCCCCATGTTTGGCCTTTACACTTCTACCTCTGTACTAAATGCGTGGAGTAAAAATACATGAAGTAAGGTCTAATTTATGCCTGCAACAAGTTGATCTAAATTTTGATATCAGAACTGTATTTTAAACTGTATTCACTATTACTCATTTCATACTTTCATGCTGATTTAATGGTATTCTGAGAGCTTACCTTAGAAAATTAAAAAAAAAAAAAAAAAAAAAGAAGAGAAGAGAAGGTAAAAGATTTGCTTATCTTAAAAGATTTCAGAATCTTTCTAACTCACATTTTTCAAGAAGCCCAACACTCACTTTAACCTGGTCAGGGGGCAGATTGACCAGACTGGTTACATGTTCTCATAGGCAGTTTTCTGAGCTTATAAACATATTGCTTCAAAGAAACCCTTCCTTTGCTACTGCCCATTCTCCAAAAGAATCACTGCAGATTAACACCAGCATTTAAATCCCATTAGCAAAACTGAAGGGCTCAGGGCTGTAAGTTTTCCTCTACAAAGTGTTAATTATTTGAATAACATTAACAATGCATTGCTGTGTATGAACAGTTTTACAAGCACCAATGTAATCCTCCAAAAATCACCTTAATGAAAAACAAAACCTCACCCAAACCTAACCAAAAATCCACTTTTATGATACTTTCATTGCAATTCAGGAATCTGGATTCTTGGTTTCATGGGTAAAGTTTTAAATATGGATGAAATAAGTTATCACATATGTTGGGCTGACCAACTACAAAGCCATTTAAAGATTTCTCCTTCTGGAGCACATGTTATTTTATTAAAATAGGTACCCTCTACTGTTCAAATATTTGACCGGAGTGGGGAAAATAAGGCTATTTTTACACAGATATTAGAGCAAATTTGAATCATTCCAAAACATCAAAGAGAAAAATGATGGAAATGAGAGAACAAATCCCACTTGGAGAAAAATGTGGTTAAAAAGTCAGTATTGAGCCATGACCACAATGAAACAAGAACTTGGAAACAAAACTCAGGAGAATTTGAAAGAGTACTGCATTATTAGATTTATTTTGGAGAGGTCTGTGGTCTGATATGGGTATGGGCTGCTAGTGTAACTTTAATTTAAAAACCTCTCTTTCAAGCATTTTTCTTATATTTTATGCATTTTTATTCCTTGCTGCTTGTCTACAATGGCACCTTGCCTTTGATTAGAAAAGCTCCTAAATGCCTAAAAACTTGTCTTTGAAACACAGCTGAGGTTAGGATAACCTAACTTCAGCCACCTTGAACATTAACATCTTGAACCAGTCCTGCTTTTTGAGAACCACACAAAATCCAGGATGCTGCCCGTGCCTGAGCTCTGAGGTACAGAAGAGAACCATTTCTTCAGAAAAGACAACAAACTTGTCAGAGAAACAGCAAAAGCCTAAATTCACGCAACTGTTAACAAACATCTGTTGCCAAGAGATGTTTTGCAGAAAAGAAACAGATTGTCTAAACACACTGAGACTGCGCAGCGGGGACAGCAGACAAATAACAGAAGAAATGTTTGCCAAAACCCCCCAACTTCTCAAATGATTGAATTAAAAGGTGTTAAGTAACTGTGGAAGAGATGTTAAAATAAATATGGATCCACAGTCTAGGAATCTACCACACTGTTGACCAGGTACTGTTTCAAGCCTTTCTTACATTCACTTGGACTATGGAAATTGGTGTCAGGTTCCATGGGTTTTGTCCTCAAGACAAGACTGCTTCAGAGTAAAGGAATAAACCTACTCTGTGACATAAATACAGGATTTCTACCCAACACACCGATAGGACAGGCAACATTCAGCAATTGGTACCGGTATAAAGCATCTCATAAACCTGTTTTACGAAGAATTTCACAAAACTGTTGTCATACCTGGGCCAAGCAGCGGGGACCGGTTCGGCTGGGCACTTGACTGGTGCGATGGCTGAGGTTCAACCATGTTGGTGTTGATAATGGTGCTAGTGGTGGTGGTGTTGGTTGTGGTACTGCTCTGAATTATAGGATTATTTCTATCCCACATGTTTACAGTCTTGTTGTTGTTGTAATTTGGGTCGCCCCAAGCTGAGGTACCATCATCGATTTCCATCTTGCGGCGAATGGACGGTGGAGATGGCTCTTCCCAGCCAGTTGCCTCACAGTTCTCTTTTTGTTTGGCTGGCACTGGCCCACCAACCCACCCTGACCCCGTCTGTTTTACAGAAGCAGCTCCTCCCCAGTTACTCACATTGTTGTCCTGGGGTTTATTAGCCCAATTTTGTTGGGGGCCTGGCTTTAAAGACTCCCCCCAACTTGTACCTGTATTAGCCTTGCTGTTTGTGCCATTTCCCCACCCACTGGTCCCAGATCTTGTGGAATCATTCCAGCCAGACCCCGATCTATTGTCAGAATCCCATCCAGATCCATTCTTCTTCCCATCACCCAAGTGTCCAGGAACAGATGATGAATCTGTCCAGTCTCCACCTCCTGAAGTCCAGCTTGGATTTGATTTCTGTCCATCTCCCCAGTTTTGAGATTTGGGTTTCTGAGGTTCACCCCAGGTAGGTGATTTGTCCTCCTGATTTGCGGTCCCACTCCAAGCGTGGCCGCTTTTGGCAGCAGCAGCATTATTAACAGTAGTAGAGCTTGCTGACTCTCCCCACCCCCCCGGGCCATTTGGTGCTTTGTTGTTATTGTCTCCCCAACCTGTATTTGTTGGAACAGCTGCCGGTGGAGAGTTGACCCACCCAGATACTGAAGAGGTATTTGTACTGTTCATGATGGACCCATCGTTCTTCCCCCCTGAGTTTGAAGATTGAGTAGCTGCACAACCCCAGGCCTCTGTTCCATTGTCATTCTTCCGTTCAGACCTTGGGGACTCTTCAAATTCCCAGGCAGTGTTTTGCTTTACAGGGGTCTGTCCCCACCCCGTATTGGACAGGACCCTGGGGTCAAGGTCATTTCTTGGCAACTGAACTTGCCCTTGGTCTATCATCCCTTTGTCTCTCCTCCTGCCCTCTCCAGCCCCCTCCCTCCCAGTACTGCCTTCATTTTGACTCCCACCGCTGTCGTTGCTTCCTTCACTAGCCGTGGTGCCAGATGCTGCAGCTTTGGCCCAAGAGTTCATTTGTTCATTGCCCTGCTGCATGGCAGGATTCGGACTGGTAACGCTCGAGCTCTCCCACCCTGTTGATCCTTTCCCATTGATGTCGCTATTGGAATGCTGGTTTGGGGGCTTGCCCCACTCGCCGTTGACGCCGTTGCTGGCGCTGCGGTTGGGGTGGCCCCACGCCCCCACACTGCCAACCCCGCCGCCGCCGCCGCCCCTGCCCCACGCCAGGACCCCGGGGCCCGAGGGAGGCCCCGAATCCCACGCGCTCGCTCCGTTTCCTTCCTTCTGCACAGCGCTGCTGGATCCGTTTTGTTTAGCACTTAATGCTGAGTTCACAGTGTCTCCATTCCCCTGACTGAACCCAGAATTGCCGTTTCCTGTGGCAGGATTACCTGGGGACATCCCCCACACTGAACTGCCCATTCCTTCACCACTGCCCCCGCTGACTTGAGAAACTGCTGTTCCGTTAGCACCAGGAAGGCCTTGCAGGTGGGGCGGGATGATGGCCCCCATGCCCACGGCCATCCCCCAGTTCGGCAGTCCGTTTGTCTGCATTGCATTGATAGGGTTTGGTGAAGAGTTCATGGGGTTAGTGTTATTTGGTCCATCAGTGTTAAGGTTCTGAGGTTGTACGCTGAAAGACACATTCTGAGAAGTGGACGTTTGTGGTTCTGTGCTCTCTTGCGGCAGCAAGTTTCCCCAAGCACCTAAGGTGCCTGTTGGGTTCCCATTCTGGTTGCCCATGTTCTGACCTATGGCACTGACTGGACTGCAAATACTGGAAGGGTTGCCTGCTCCCACAGTTCCTTCATGTCCAAGTACAGGCCAGGCAGCTGGATTGGCATTAGGGTTAAGGTTAAGATTAATGCCAGCATTCGAGTTGGAAGCACCCCAGCAGTTCTGACTTCTACCGTCTCCCATCATGTTGTCCATCTTTCCATCCCCACCACTGGCAGAGCAGTGAGCTAGGCCAGAGCTGGAGCCTGCAGCCACCCCCCACACCCTGGCCGAGCTGCCGTTGCCGTTTGCTCCACCAGCTCCAAGGGCACTCTGGTTAGAAGTGCTTTGGACGAGTGCTCCGTTGGCGCCATTATTGCCATTAGTTTTCTTTGTATGTCCAGTGAAGTTGCCTTGGGCACTCCCTGTAGCCATGCTACTGTTCTCTGAGCCACAGTTGGAGGCAGAGTCAGTGTCTGTAGTACATTCTGAGGCAGACTCAGTCTCAGCTCCGGTAATGGAAGGCCACGCTTCCTTGTCAGTCCTGTCTATTATCACTTTATCCCAGCTGCAGTTGCCTTCACTCCTGAAAGCGGGCTGCTGTCCCCAGTGGGAATTCTCATAATGGTCTCCCAATCCACTGTGGCTGAGATCTGAAAGGATCCAAGGTTAAAAATCAGTCCACTGTTCAAGCACTGCAAAAGCCCTCTGTTAAGCACTGTTTTACATCACTACATTCTGCTCAAATTTAGAGTACATTCTCTAACATAATACAGCAATTCTCCTCACTACAACTGAGCATGATGCTCATATTAATTTGTTTGGGTTTTTTTTAATCTGGCAAAACTCTAAATTAAAATACCAAACAATTTCATTTTAGAACAAAGCAAGTGTTTTGTAGCCCCCAGTGTACCAGTAAAAATAATAAGCAGGCAATAAATAAGAACAAATACACTAATCTATGTGAAAAGTCTAAAAAGCAAATTTGGATAAAACAGAGAAGAGCAGACTCTTACCATTTATTTTGACTCAATTCTCATTCTTCAGAGAAACACAAAGAAAGAGCATCCAATAAAAAACTGTAAAACGCCTGCCTGCCCTGAGATGTTACATACACACCCACATCACAACACACTAAATTCATACTGCATCAAGGTTTTCAACCCTTCCTGTAAATAAACAAATACAGACAACAACCTTTACTGTTAGGTGCCAATTACAAACACCACTAATGTATATTTTAGCAGAGAATTTGGGCATCTCTAAGTAACTGACAGTTTTGTCAAGAAACTTACCTCTCACAGGCTCTACTTGTGGTTTAAACATCATTCTGCACTTGTACACACAATCCCCTGTGTGCCCAAGCCAATGAAAAGTGGTGCTGTACCTTTCCAGCACTGTCACATCCTCAAACACAGACACTAACCCAGAGAATTAATCGAATGCTCTTGAGCACCTTGAGCTTGCTCGCCAGGGTACGAAGTCAAACTGGAAGGCACAACACGTTTCATGTTAAGAACTCAAGCTTTGGTCAAGATTTTGCACTTACTTTCCATCCCAACTGCTCTGTACAAGATTACTTCTCTTAGTTTCTTTTGATAGGAATTTGATAAGTATTTCAGTCTGATCCAAGGGATCTGTATGGGAGACAATTTGCAGAAGAGCTCCTCTGAACTGCTTGCATGTATCAAAGTAACAAATTGTGGATGTCAATTATTTTTACTTGCTTTAAATCTGCTGAAACATGGCTCCTACTCTTTGTGATTTGTGAATAAAATGAGTATTTTTGTGGGGAAGATGGATGCAATAAATCTCCCAAATAAGCTGTTAACAACGAATGCCTAATATGTATTAATTTAAATCACAAATATTTTGGTGTGACCAGCTTCTCCAATCAGAGGTGTTCTGATACTGCAAAAATTACTCCCAAGATCAGAAAAAGCTCTCTCTCCCTTTGACAGTCTTGTTCACACATTTCACCTGTAGCTTTTTAAGGTGATTACTTGGCTACCTTATGAAGATTTTGCAAGATGAAGAAATAACGTGCTAAACCAGCCCAGATTGCCTTTTTTTTTTTTTTTAAATTTAAATTAATTGAAGCAGAAGAAAGAATTTTAGAGAGAGGAAGGGAAAACATTCTTAGTTCATCACCTGTCTTCTCATTATACCAGGAAAATACCTAAATCACAGAAAGACCTAAATAATCAGAGAAAATACAATGGTTTCGGTTTGAGGGGATCTCAAAAATCATCTCATTCCAACCCCTGGTTGGAATAGCACCTTCCACTATCCCAGGTTGCTCCAAGCCCCGTCCAGTCTGGCCTTGGACACCTTCAGGGATGGGGCAGCCACAGCTTCTCTGGGCACCCTGTGCCAGGGCCTCCCCACTCTCAGAGAGAAGAATTTCTCCCATAGTAATCGACAAGTGCCTGACAAATCTGAAAGAATGTGAACAGAGCCACTTGGATTTACCCGGATTCCTTCCTCTACTTGCAATGGCTGGAAAGGAAGAAATCATCCTGTTATTCCTGGCTACAGCCAACTGGCACAGCACAGAGCTAAGGAAGCATGTTGAACATTTACCTGCTGATCTAGATTTGCTACACAGGTGTTACACAGAGACCAGAATCCCAGATAAGACATGGAAGGGGAAAGCAGGCTGTGAAATGACTTAAAAAGGGTCAGCAGGGTCAGAGAAATGAGCCAAGAACATTCTTAGCAGAGTAGGAATGAACAAAGAGAAAAAAGCAGCAGCAGGCCAGGCCAGAAGATAAGAAGTTGAGGCAACCAAGGAATCAGATAAGAGGAGTTATACGAGGTTTTTTTCAACCCTGTGGGTGGTGCGACTCAGGGCTGCGTTTGAGCCTTGACAGAAGGATTTGAAAGTGGCTGGAAATACATTGTTCCAATGAAAGGTCTTGTCAAAGCTGAAAGCTCAGCTCCCTGTGCAGGTGCTGGGAGAGCCACGGCGCTGCCTGAGCAGAGCAGGCTGGGGAAGGAGGATCAAGAGAGCGCCCAGGACATCTCCAAACTCACAGTAACAGCACCACGGCCCACAAGATGGGATGAAAGGGAGCTGCTTGTTTAATCATTTCCTTTCTGCTCTTCCCCAAAGATGGTGGTTAAAGCAGTGTTCACATTTGAGAGCACATAGGAGACAGAAGACAAAGGGAAGGGGTGGGATTGAAGATGACAAAACAGCTTAGAATGATTGCCGAGAGTAGGGAGCAAAACAATTCATTAAATAAGAGACCAGATTTTGAGGAGCAGTAAGAGAAACAAGAAGAAAAGAAAATTATGAGTGAGAAGAACTATAAAACCCAAGAGATGTCTATATTAAGAGTAGAAAATGGTCAAGTGCCTGGGTTTGGCCAAGCACAGCTATTCTAGGCAGGATCCCACCAGGAATGCACAGCTCCAACCCCTGGGCTTCCCAAGCTTTGCAAATCCAGGTGCTCCCTTTCCTGCACCACTGGCACAGCCGCTCTTCCCGAGGTTCAGATGATTCCCTCAACAATAACCACGGACTAATCTGAAAGTGGTGACTTTGGCACGGATTACAATAATTCCGTGGAGGGGACACGAAATCAGCAATCCCCCTCTGGAGCAGCGAGTCCCTGTGCTGTGCCTTCCCTGCTCCAGAGGCAGTGGGACCCTGCTGGTGCCTTCCACAAGTCATGGATTCAAAAAACAGAGAAAAAACTATGCAATAACAGTGTCCAACACCCACTGGAACAATTGGTTCTAATGCCGAAGGCTGCTGCCACAAAGCTCGTAAGAAACAGAACAGATGAAGAGAATGGGGAAAAAAAATTCACAAAATGAACAGAAACCTGCAAAATCGGGGATTTTGCTGTCAGACAAACCAAGAGTTTGAGTACAGATCCTGAAGACAGTAAGTTTTATATTCTTATCTCTAGAAGCAAATAACAAAAAGGCATTTTTCCATTTTCTTTTAACTAAAAGGAGTTTGCTCCTATGAAATAAATAATGAATAGCATAGTCTTACTTAATCTGCAAAGACCTTAAACACTTGGCAAAATGAAAGCAAAGTGTTTTATATGATTAAATCTAGACAAATTTTGTTTGTTTGGGTTTTTTTTTTTGAAAATGCAGATTTCCTCCAACTTTCTAGGAAACCAACTCTTCACAGAAATTCCCAATATTTTCCTTTCTTCTCAAAGTTGTTACGATTGAAATGGGAAACCCATTTTAAAAATTCTTATGAATCGGTTCCTCTTTATTTATGCAAAGATGTGAAATAAAAGCACTGAGTCCACCAGAAGCATTTCTATCCCTCCTTTGTGAGCTGAGCAAAGATTGTAAACAAGGCACGGGGAACAGGAACCACAGGTATTCTGTGTTAGCAAATCTGAGTGCTGGGACACCACAAAGTAAAAACGATTTTTAAATTAATACTTTGTGTTTCAAAATCTTAATTATGCATCTTTTATAAAATATAGTTCCCTTGATCAACAACATTTCTTCAGCCTTCAGGAAGGAAATATTAATTTGAAGATAATGGCTCAAATTTGTTTTTAACAAGCAGAGAACTTCTGTCCAACTGCAACCATACACATGACCTGGAAAATGCACAGCTCTGATCAGTATAACCGATAATACGAGGGGGTTGTTTTGTTTTGGGTTGCTGCTTTTTTTTAAATAATATCCTTAATGGGGTGGGAGGAGATTGCTGGTGTTATTACATACTGTAGCAAACATACTTGACCAGCTTTAATTCAGTACTTATTAAAAACAGAAAACATTTTTGGCTGTGTTGGGTAATGAATAATCAGTTGCAAAATCAGTTTGGTGTTTACATAGATTACAAATGCAAAGTATGAGTAGAGTGAAATGGGAGAAGCTGTTGCATGCATTTCTTAGAAAAGCAAAATTGTCTGCACAAGCAACTGACCTCAAACTTCCATCCTCCTCTGAAAATGTCATTTACAATCACATTTAATTTTTTTAATTCAATTGAGTTAAAAGTAACTGTATCTTCATAGATTCCATTGCAGTAATTAGTGCAGATGCTGCACAGTAAAACCCTGTCTCCCCAACTGTAACACAACATTCAGCTGACTTTGGAACCAAAGTAGGGGCAGGGTATGAAATGGCAAAGCCCGGGATAAACTTTTAGTGGAACATTATTAATAAATTGTGCTCGCCCCATTTTAAATCAGATCTAACAGTGACTCCTCTCTCATTACTCGTTTTATTTTTCAGTCCATGTTCGTCACGTAACAACAACCAGACCCCCTGGCTCGCCCTGTGCTGCCCAAAGGACAGATGACAGACGGTGCTCTCTGCTCTTACATGCAGAACACAGAAAAATCCCAAGGGCCACTGACAGTCCCACTGGGGATTTTCCTTGGCACACACAGGTTTGTGATCCTGAGTAGCAAGATGAGAAAAAAAAGGGCAAATTACTTTCTCCACCCCCCCCCCGCCAAAAGATAGTTTTCAATTCAACATGAGCAGATCTTTAAAATACTAGAAATGAGTTTTTTCAAATCTAAATTAAATAGGAATTGCCAAGAACATTTTAAGTGCTAAATCAAATGTGGCCTGATTTCATAAAGAAAATATGACAAAAGCATCTATTCTGAAGCACAAAATGTAATACAGCAGAAAATCTGGGCATTGTAGTGCTAACATTTCAGGTTACCTGCTACATCCAGCTCTAGGCATAGAGACAGATTTGAAAACTGGCATCTATCTGAAGCCCCTACAAAGCTCACTCACGACAAGTCTCATGGATTGAGGAAGCTGAAATCTTGCACAGCACACATAATGTGGAAAGGCAGAAAAGAGATGGAAGCATTGAATAAAGCAGCTTTATTTATTTTAAAACTAAACCATAGCTAAGCCCACACGGGGGAAAGCCTGTTATCCCCTTTTCATTTTCTGCACTACGACATTCAAACGTAGTTCCTTCCCTCTGATGCTGAAAGCTTTCAAATGCATTAAGAAAACAAGCAAAAATAAACAAGATTTTTCATTATTAGTAGAGATCCCACTAAATGCTACCTCTCCAACACAAAACCAGCAGTAGAAAACACCAAATCATTGCATTTTTCTGCTCAGTGCAAGATATCTTTACAAGCAGCTCGCTGCGAAGACGCCATTTTATCAAACCTGAAACGCAGCCAAAAGCTCAGGACGCTGTGCTGCTGCTCTCTCGCTGAAATGTTATGTAACAAATTGATTTAACAGAAGCAGATGCTATTTTCTCAGGGTTAGGGTTACTTTCTCTCTTTTTTCTGGCTCTAAAAAGGGCTGATGGGTAATAAAATACCTGAAGAAAGGAGCCGCCCAACCATCCTAGGAGACGCTACATTGTGTGCAGAGCTGTTTCTACTCCTGCCTCTACGTTCTCCAGGGCTCCCGGCTTCAATATGTCGGCTGTGTACAGTGTAAGCCTCATCCTGTAGAGCTGCCAAGAAAATCTCTCTGTGCGAGCGCGCGCCCAGACAACCTGCGAGCTCGGCCGGGCCTCGGCTGCACTGGCTATGGAAATGCCCTTTCCACGCACAGCCCTCCTCCCCCTTCCCCTCGCTCCGCTCCTCGGCTCTAGGTGAAGGTATCAACAGAGCAGGATTTTTAAGCTTTGATTATCTAATTGCAGCTGACACTAAACCGATCTTCCTTCCTCTTTAAATTCTTTCAACTGTCACAAAACATTTTCACTTCAGGACCCAGCTACAATTAGCGCCCGTAGCTGCTTTTCTGCCGCTTTTGAAAGTCAGCCAAGAGAAGAAGCGGGCGCTGCCGAACGCCTGCCCCGGCTCCTGCCTCCTGCCCGGAGTCCTCCTCCTTCCTCCTGCCCCAGCTCCTGCCTGGCATCCTCCCCCTTTCTCCTGCCCAGAGTCCTCCTCCTTCCTCCTGCCCCAGCTCCTGCCTCCTGCCCGGTGTCCTCCTCCCTCTCCCAGCCCCATCTCCTGCCTCCTGCCCAGTGTCCTCCTCCCTTTCCCAGCCCCATCTCCTGCCTCCTATGGTGTCCTCCTCCCTTTCCCAGCCCCATCTCCTGCCCATCGCCCTCCTCCCCACTCCAGTGCCAGCTCCAGCCTCATCGCTCTCCTCCCTGCCCCNCCAGTGCCCGCCTCCCTCTCCCAGCCCCATCTCCTGCCTCCTGCCCAGTGTCCTCCTCCCTCTCCCAGCCCCATCTCCTGCCTCCTGCCCAGTGTCCTCCTCCCTTTCCCAGCCCCATCTCCTGCCTCCTATGGTGTCCTCCTCCCTTTCCCAGCCCCATCTCCTGCCCATCGCCCTCCTCCCCACTCCAGTGCCAGCTCCAGCCTCATCGCTCTCCTCCCTGCCCCGGCTCCTTCCTTTGCCAAGTGTCCTCTCCCCTGCCCCAGCTCCCGCCTGCCGCCCTCCTCCCTGCCCCAGCAGCAGCTCCCAAGTCCCAGATGTACCCTGGACTGCTGCCAAGCCCTTAATGACTTCCCTGCCTCTATCTAAACCAGCTCTAAGTGGCAAACGCGAGCGCATTAATCAGCGGCGCGGTTGTTTATAGAGGCAGGGCAGAGCTGCCCGAACAATGCGGCAGGAGCGGGCGCTGGCTGCGCCTGCACAGCGGGACCAACCATCTTGGAACACCCTGGGCTGGGAGCCTCGGCTCCCTCCAACGCACAGGAACCCTCAGAGTGAGCAAAACGGGCTCAGCTTTACATTTTTAGGACCTACAGAGCAACACAAATTCCGAGATCTCACGTAGAGGGCTTTTATCAGTGCACACATGCAAATCTCGAAGGATAATTCACATAAACTTCCAGCCTCTCTAATACACTCCTTCATTATTATTTCCCCTCCTACCTGCCCCAAATACATATTAATGACATGGTAAATGGGGCACGTTTCAAATTTGCTGTTTCAGTTCCTGTCAAGGGCTCATCGGAGCGGTTTCGCCCCTCTGTGCTGGATCTCACACCGATGGCTCTCTAACGCTTCGGCCACACTCTCAGGGTGGCTGCCACTCCACCACCGAGGCACAATCGCTGCTGCTATTCTTGGCTCGAGAACTGCTCCACTGAAGGGCTCCTGAAAATAGTTGGTTTCCTTCTGAAGACATTTATTCTCTGTTTCTCTGCAATAGTCTCTGAATACCGGTTGGGTTCAAACTCATTTCAGAAACAACAGATAAATGAAAATCAAATCTGTTTGGTTTTGTTTCTATTCAGACAATTATTGCAAATGCACCCAGGAACTAGGCTTGAGAGTCAATTTTGCAATAACAGTTTTAAGTGAAACTATTGTAGTGGTACATTACATTCCTTTAAAACTAACTATACATGATTGAAATTTCCATCAGTTAAAATAATATGTCAAAACTGGGCTCCTTGTATTTTTCCTATAAATAACACAAATATCCTATAACCAACTTCAATTTAGGAAGGCAGGTACTTACACAGAGCACCTATTGAAGGGGACTGTTTTTACCAGTCAGGGGTACACAGAAAGGCAAAGAAGAACCCCAAGAAATGAGTCAGAGCCCACTTAAAAGCTTGGGAGCAAAATGAAGTGCAGCTTCCAACCAACCGTGCTGGCAGAACACATCTGTTCCCTTCCCGTCTTGGACCAGCTTCGATGGGGAATGTGCCTCATAAACTTGGAATTCGTAATTATTAGTACCTGAAGACTAAAAATGGGGATTTGAGAGGTGATGCAGCCTACTCACTTGGTCTAAGGAAGTATTGCTGACACACACGAGGTGACGTTATCCCAACCCACCAAGGAAGGCCTCCCGCAATGGAGCCTGCACATTCCCAAGTGCTCCATCTCACTTCTCCAGACAGCTTTCATACCGGCACGGTTTTCCTAATGTCCACCCTTAATATTCCTTGTTGAAACTTATGGCCATTGTTTCTTATCTGATCCATCACAGGCACACCGAACGTATCATTTCCTTCCCTGCAGCAGCCACTTAGGTATCTCAGCATTTATAATTCCAACCTTCCTTTGACTCAGGAGCTTCGATTCCTTCCCTCTTTGCAAGGCTTTTTTCCAAGATCTGTACCCATTCCTGCTGCATTCTTCTGCTTCTTCCAAGAGGTTCCTTCTGAAGGCACAGTACCTCCAACTGGAATGTTCCGAGGCCTTATCCCACATGTCCCATGGGAAGCAGTGCCTCTATCCCTCGGTGTCTGTTCTCTTTTAACACATTAATCAAGTTTACCCTGTGATCAGATCCCTTTCTGGAGCGTGAGACCAACACACCTGTATTTGGGTGCAGAGCTGCTCTGGCCAAAATAAAGAAACTTTCCTATTTCTTTATTTCTTATCCAATTGCACGGTTGTGTCACCATTATCCCACACTGTAATTTTGCCTTTCTGTTGCCTTGCACTCTTCTCCAGTTGGTTTCATTCAAAAATTTATTGTAGGTTGTTGTTTGTAGTTGAAAGCTTGACTGAAATATCAGAGCACAAATTTGCACTCTTGCTCAAAATGTTCTCAGTGTGCCAGGAAGGACCAACAGCTACTCCCTGTCTGCACCTTCCCGAGCAGCTGTGACACTTCTTACAATAGCTCCATCTTGTACTTCTTATTTACAACCACACATCCAGCATGGAAAAAGTCTTCTGAGCCACCAGGAAAGGCTGCACAAGTTGTCTTTGAGGACATTCTGGAGTGGCTGTCCCACTGCTGACAGGGAGCTACCCCCTTTGGCAAAAGCTGCTCTCCACAAGCCCCAGTGACTCTGCATTTCTCTACTGAAAAGTTCCACACACACAGAAATAGCTGCTTTGGGGGTTTTTCCTAGGATCATTCTAACAGTTACTCTGAGTGATTTACACTTCCTCAGTTCCAACTTTCTCACCTCTTAACATTGGTTGGCTTTTCTCTCTTTTGTAGTTTTCATACTCTTAAAGTGACCACATTGCTCCAATCCATCCTCTACTTAGTCTCTGAATGTCCTAATTTCCAGACAACTGCAAACTCTATTTCCTGAAGTACTCTAACTTGCTGTAGCTTTAGTTCTAGGTTTACAGATAAAGGGGAAAGGTATTTAAAGTATTCCTGATGCCATCCATCAGTGGTTCCCTCTGTCCCACTGATCTTGCTTTTACTACTGACTGACTTATGAAAGAGTTAGCTTTTTGTTCTTTGGGGCTTTTTTCCTCTTAACTGCTACAAATATCTTCATTTCTTTCTAGTAGCATTGTATGTAATTCCTGAGCTGTACAAATTCAGCCTTCCTGTAATTTTCACATGACCTTAGTGTACATCTGGGACTTTCTCCTCGTCCCAAGGACCAAACTCCTATTTCCTGACCACTTTGACCTTAGTTGCTTTCTACCTTTTACTTCTCCATCATCAGGACAGGTCCTGGTACTTGGTCTCTTCACATGCTTTGTCAGAAAACTGGCAGCTGCACATTTTACCACCTTGCCAGACGCTGTTTCCTGACTCTTCTTTTCCCACAGACACCTGGGCAGTTCCTGTACCTGGCTGTCACTGCAGCACAGCCATCCCCAGTGAAGCTGGAGAAGAGATGCAGCTCTGCAGCTCCTGAAGCAAAAGCAGCCACCTTTGAGCCATCAAGCTTTTGCACAGCCCCACTCCTTGAAAGTGAGGACAGCAAAACTACAAAAGCACCTCAGTTATTTATCCTTCCACAGATTTCTATTTTTCTTTCTCCCTGTGAAAAATTCTAATCACTGTCAAAGAGATTTGAAGCAGTAGATTTATTTTTCATGCTCTGCTGCTTGATGTCAGATAACGTACACAAAATAGAAAAATTTGTTCCAAGGATTAGTTTACTGATGAGTTTTTACCATAATTTTTCATTCCTAATGCCTCTATTTGGACTACACAGCTTGCTACTTCCCTGTATTCAAAGCATTATATGGAATTTCTGAAAATTTAGATGGGAGACAAAACTCTCCACTGAGACTCACTTCCCACAACCTTCCCATCACTGCAGTTCAGAAAATGTTCATCATCCAGGAGATTAGATCCTTTCTTCATGTTATCTGCTACACTTATGCCCTTGTGTGATGTTTTAACTTCCTTTTGTCTCAATATACACCTGGCACCTTTGAGTGACCTTTGGGAACACTGCCTGACTTCCAGAGCCACAGATCACACACCAGGTGCTACCAAATGCTAAACAAAACCCTGAAGAACACGAGAAGACAGAAACACAATCACCTCTTACACCTGAACATCCCTTTACAGCACTCATTCAGTGAGACTACAGGCAAAAGATGTAATCCAGCCAAATTCCGGTAATTTTCCCATATTTTGATCCCACTAGTAGGAAAACTTTTCCACAGCCACATTACAGAAATGTGGGTGCAGTGATGAGCTGTACAGTGAATTCTCTGCAAATCGTGGCCAACACAAGTGTGGAAGGATTGGAGCTGTCAGGAGTTTCTGGCAGGATGGAATTGTGTTTTTGTCATACACAGTCACCTTCCACTGAGGCAGCACAAAGAGACAATTCCTGTGTTTCCAAAGAAACGTCACCATGCTGCTTTCTTCACTGGGGATCAACATCCAGGTATTATGGAGAACACTTTTTTCAAAAAGTGTATTTTCTATATAAAGTGTGAAGTTATATACACAGGAAGTGTGCAAACACAATGAATAAATATTGCCTACTTTCTACTTCATAGCTTTTAGTGTTTTAATTATTACATATGAAAAACTCTGCTCTGGGAGATCCTGAATAAATCCTTTTCTAAAGTTTCTGGTTCTAATTGTGCAACTTTCCAACTAAAAGCAAAAACACAGTAATGTTTTGCCAGCAAAGATGTGCTGCTAATGGAATTGCAGAATATGGGCCCAAAGAGGTGAAGTTCAGCAAATCATTTCCATAAAAGCTCTTTTCACATGTGCTTTGTTTGTCAAAGCTCAGCCTGTTTGCAATGCCTCCAGGAGATCAAGCTAAATCTTATTTCAGGTTTTTGAAATTAAACTTTATTAATATATTTCAGAAGTGCTTTGGCACGTGCATGCCTTACCTACAGCCATCACAAATCACAATGAGCTGAACTGCTCAAGCTGAATTATTCAAGCATGACTTTAGCAGGAAAGTCTCTATTACTTTGCTGGATCTGATGAAACACCTGTATGTCAAAGCTTATCAGTGTTTTCCAACTGTATTGACTGGCTTTAGAAGGCATGATATCTCTCCCCAAAACTTTTCTCCAAATTTGACTTTACAACCATGTAAAATTACCCAGTTACAGGTAATTCTGAAGTAACTGCAGTTAAAGGACTGATGTTTGGAATGAGTATTGTCAGACATTATTTTAACAGTAAGAAGCATATTCTAATCTGTCTTCCTAAAAAATTAGCAAAACCAAAGTTAATACGAAGAGATTATAAGAAGAGTTAACCTGTCACACAACAGCACTCAGCACCTTCCAGCTGCCCACTTCAAGGTGCACACCATCCCATGCCATGACCATGAATCTCTAAACTGCAGCTAAAGAAATCTTCAAACACAAAATAAACCTTCCAGCTCCAGAGAAAAGGAGAAGAAAGTTCACCACAAAATCTGGCATCAGCCCACACGAGGAAAATAAATCTCTGTCTGTAACTGCTGTCAAATTCTCACTTCACAACAAACAACAGATAGAACAAATTAAGGGTGTAACTCGAGTTCCCAAATGCTGGTGTGTTTACTCATTCTGATTACTGCAGGAGTTACTTGCTCTCATTTCTTTCTGGACTTTGGAAACAGATGATATGGATCTGTTCTGCAAAATACTCTACTTGCCAATAAAAAGATGGGCACAAGTTCCACCCTGACTCCTGCAGGACGTGGTAGGTTGCTTTTGAGTTGACAGATGGTGGTTTCACATTGCTGAATTTCAGGGAAGTCAGAGGCATCTCGGAGAAGAACTGATTACTTCTTTTGATCTCTGTTCTCATAATCATCAAACACACACTGGTTGCCTGGAGACTCCTATATAAAAATTCATCATTTGTCCCCAAACGAAGAAATCTGTATTACTTGTTATTTTTAATCTCCCATGGTAGCTTCCAGAAATTATCCTAATTCTTTTAGATCATGTGGCAAAGGACCGTTCCATTAATTCAATTAATGCCTCACACCTTAATGAGGGAAGTTAACTATTCACCTGGTTAGTGGAGTTAGTTGACAAAGTTGGGAGGGGAAAGATAAAAAGTTCCATCTTTAAGCAAAAATAACAAACTAGACTAGATAATAGAATTCTGCTCATAAATTAGAGATATAGCTTTCCTGCAGTGTAATCCTGGAAAGGATTACAGAGGGGGCACGTCAGGAACAAGCTCTGTAGCTCAAGACAGAAGTTCCAGACAAAACACTATTCTACTCTAAAGTACTTCAGAAAACAGTTTCATAATAGTTAAGAGTGAATAAAAGACTGTGTCCAAGGGGTAAGATTTCTAAAATATTCTATGTAATTTGAAATGTTTTAATTTCATAACAGTTTGCCTGGTTAATGTTTTAGAGATTACCTTAAGAGAGAAACAAAAAATCCCTACTCTCATTCACTTCACTGATAGTTCCAAGTGATAAACCTGACAAAGAATATATTAGTGGCCATTAATTCCCACTTGCCTTACATTGGCAGAACATCCTTTTTAATTCATGACATTGCAGTTAAGTTCTGATAAGTGTTTTGGATAGGCCCAGGCAGTAGATAACAGGGACTGCTGATAAGAGAATAAAGAGATAAAATAGTGTGATTTTTAGAGTGGAGAGACTGGCAATGACTCTCTAACAGCATTCCCTGTATCCAGGTAGTTATAAATAAAGCCTGAAAGGAGTGTGGATGCATAATTACAAATGAACTCTGAAGGGATATGATGCTGTAAGAAGAAATGCTACAGACATGAACTCACATCAAGCATCTTCAGGATACAAGATGTTTGTGTAGGACAATCCTGACTCTTTGATGACACCACATCATCCATAAAAAGGTGCTGCTGTGGTTCATGATGAGCCTGAAGAAGCCAGTCGTGCTTGGGCAGGACCCAGCCCAGGTCTGAGGGGTTCTGGTCAGGGCAGGACAGGGAGGGAGCCCTGAGCATGGCTGAGTCACTCTCTGCCTTTAACACTCTTAACACTCTTTATGTCAGATAAAGTTCCTGCAGGGATCCCTCTCCCACAGGGCAGGTGCTCTTCAGGCAGACAAAATTCCTGTTTGCATGCAGCTCAGGTACCTACACTGACTCTTCTGGACAAGTTTTGATTTTTTTGTTCCTTCCCATCACTTCCCCAGAGAACTTTTACCTGCAAAGACTCTTTAGTAAATGAAACACCCAGGGAGCCAGAGACAGGTATTCAAAGAAAAACAGCCCTACTGTTGCTAAGAGGAGGAAGGCAAAAAGCTTCCTTTCAATAAAGTATTTCTTAGCAAGAATCCTGCTGTTTAAAATTCGTTTTCATATTCACAAAAACATGACCAGTCTAAGCAAGATTTCAGGGAAAATTCTTATGTCTACAGGATAGAGAAGTCCCTATTTTTTTCTAAATGGAACAGTCACTCAAATCCCAACAGCTGAGATGAGAAGGCTTTGGCCTTCCCTGGGTACTCTTCCTACTTCTATGCTCGTTATGCTCGACAAGATGAAAACAAAGCCTGTGTGAGAGACTGAGTAAGACTGAATATGTGCAATTCATGGCTACAAAGGTCTCTCAGGAGAGAGATACTCCTCTCTTGGCCTCCCAGAGCAGCCAGGCACAGAGCTGCTGTCGTTACAAGCCGAGCTGGACATTTATTTTTTCCTCCTGTGTCTGCAGTCAGTAAAGGAGCTGATGCTCCACCTGCTGGAAAGAACGACGTGAGCTCCAGAATTCAGCAAGTTCTCTCTGTGTGGAAAAGGCCATCACTGAAATCTCAAAACACCACCTTGTGTCAGCAGACAAAAAGTTAGCCAAGATTCAGTTTGTTTAAGGTCCTGTTCCCTGCTCCAAGAACTGTGTGCAGATCTTGTGGTGCCTTTGAAAACTTTTGGTTTGACTTTACAGAGTAAACAGCAACAGGACAATTGGGACTCCATTATGGACAAACTGCTACTGAGTAATTAAAATTTCAGGTTTACATTTGAAGTGAGAAAGAAACTATTTACTCAGATGGTAGCAAGGCCAGAGGAGGCCATGGAAATTCTCTGAGGGCTGGAGCCCCTCTGGAGCCAGGCTGGGAGAGCTGGGGGTGCTCACCTGGAGAGGAGAAGGCTCCAGGGAGACCTCAGAGCCCCTGCCAGGGCCTAAAGGGGCTCCAGAAGAGCTGGAGAGGGACTGGGGACAAGGGATGGAGGGACAGGACACAGGGAATGGCTGTAAGCTGAAGAAGGGCAGGTTTAGATGAAATATTAGGAAGGAATTCTCCACTGTAAGGGTGGTGAGACACTGGTACCAGTTTGGGTGGGGCTTGGGGCAACCTGGTCTGGTGGGCAGGTGTCTCTGCCCATGGCAGGGGGGTGGAATGAGATGAGCTTTAATGTTATTTCAGCCCAAACCATTCCATGACTATGATGCTAAGTTATACTTTTGCTAAGAGTTTGATCTGGGTTAACTTGTTTGGGGCAATAATATAATATTAAGCTGAAAAGCTGCTGCACTGTTCCTCTCATTTCTACTAGCTTTATTGTACTCTGAATTTTTCCAATGGTAACATAAAAGAAGCAAAAAAATAAACCCCCCCAAACTAATTCAACAGTGAAAAACATCTGCTGAGGGTCGTCAGGCTGACAGACTACATATACAGCAAGTTAAAATAAGAATTGGGAAAAAATAAAGCCTCAAGGTAGAAATGCATCTGGCAAGATCAAAGTCAGAGAGCTCTTACTACACTCTTACAAGCAAAGTGCTTTTATGAGTTATGTTATGATTTACAGTGGACTTTGTTTCATTAAACTCAAACACAGATGCTCCAGGTACATCTATAACGATGCCTCGAAGAAACCTCACCCTGACCCTCAGGCAGCCTGAGCCACTTCAGCTCTGCTCTGTGTGTCCCACAGAAATAATGAAGAGAGGGGCAGCTCCGATCTCTGCTCCCCGGGACCCAGGGAAGGGCTAGAGCTGTGCCAGGGGAGATTTGGGTTGGATTTTAGGGAAAGGTTCTTCCCCAGAGGGTGCTAGGCACTGCCCAGGCTCCCCAGGGAATGGGCACAGCCCCGAGGCTGCCAGAGCTCCAGGAGAGTTTGGACAGTGCTCCCAGGGTGGGATTGTTGGGGTATCTGTGCAGGGCCAGGAGCTGCACTGGGTGATCCTTGTGGGGTCCTTGCAGCTCAGGATATGCTATGATTCTGTGATTTCAGAGCTCTGCAAATAAAATAACAAACATATCTCTGACACAGAACATTAGTCTGACAGTTAACAAGCATCTCCCAGTCCAGAAGAAGCCAAGAATGTCAGAACCATCCCTGATGAATTGGGATTTGCAAGGAAGATCAGAATGCTGCTAGAAAAGCTCGAGAACTGCTGGGAAATGGTTACTTTTCATCTCACTAAAGCCAAATACTTGAGAATACAGAAGCAGAACATCCTTCCCTCCCTAAAAAAGAACCATTTTAATAAATAATCAATTGTTCCATTTTGTCTATTCAGTTTTGGGTTTCTGGGGAGTAGCTGAGCGATATTTTCAAACGTATTTCAATAACCATAGAAGCTGTAATTTCAGAGAGTGATTATTTTCTTATCTAACTAAAACTTCTAAGGACAACACCAAAGAATTTTCTCTGTTGTAGTTCTGCTCAGCAGCAAAAATAGTGAAGGATTCGCTAATGCCCAAAGGGAAAAACTGCAGACAGTTCAGATCCCAATTTTGTGATGTTTGACAGCGCTAATGAGTGATAATGAGCAACACTTGAGATCATACAGAAATGACTAATATTGAAGATATCAAACCCCTCCTTTATGATTTAGTCCAGATCACTTTTTTAAGCCATGGATAACTGGATGCCAGAACAGTCCCTGCTTTGCCTGACATCCACACACAGCAGAGATGGGAAAGGGGATGTGCACCACTGAGCTCATCTCCACTGCACAGCTTACACCATCTCCAGCACAGGAGGGGGAATAAGAAGGGAGCTGCTTATTTCCCATCAAGAGCTTCCTGAAAATAAAGTTAGCTAAGAAACTTATTCCTCAACATCCTATTTCCAACAGCCAAAGGAAGGCCTGTGTGTCTGTCTGAGACCCCACCTCCAGTGCTGTGTCCAGCCCTGGGGCTCCCAACATCAGAAGGACATGGAAGTGCTGGAGTTAGTCCAGAGGAGGCCACGGAGCTGCTCCAAGGGCTGGAGCCCCTCTGCTCTGGCCAGAGGGAGAGCTGGGGGTGTTCACCTGGAGAAGAAAAGGCTCCAGGGAGACCTCAGAGCCCCTTCCAGGGCCTAAAGGGGCTTCAGGAGAGCTGGAGAGGGACTTGGGACAAGTACCTGGTGTGACAGGACAAGGTGAATGGCTTCTGATGGGCACAGGGCAGGATTAAATGGGATATGGGGATTAAATTCTTCCCTGGTGGAGGAAGGTGGAGGAAGACCCCACAGATCTGAGCATGTGAACAAACAACAAAATCTTTTACAAGCAGATACCAGAAACGGCACATTCTGTAAGAATATCAGCAATAGCATGGGATTGGAATTCTAAAACAATTGTTAACATCCCTCTGTGCTGCCAGCGGAGGAGGCAGCTCCATGACAAAGCTGCTCCCCCCACGTTCCCCTCTTACCTGGCTGGGCCTTGCCGGGATGCTGCTGTCCCGCTGCTCCCTGCGCAGGAGGAGGAGGAGGAGGCGGAGGAGGAGGAGGAGGCGGAGGAGGGCTGGCTCCCGCTGCTGCCGTGCCCGGCGCCGGGCCGGGGGCGCTCAGAGCCCCGGCGGGCAGTGGCTGCCCCCGCTTTAGGAGCTGCTTCTGTTCCTGCTGGCGGAAGCGGGGAGGCACCTCTCGGGGCAGGTAGCGGGACGCCGCAGGCTGCTGCCCGTTCGCAGACGCGCGCTTGCCATTGCTGCTGTTGCTGAGAGTGCTGGTGGAAGTACTGGTACCGGTACCGGCAGGTTGGGGCTGGCTTAAACTGGTCTTAATAGGTTCTGGCACTACGGCAAAAGAAAAGAATCATCGTTGGTTTAGGGTCTGAAAAGCCTGAAAAGCCCCATGGTGGTTTTCATACTGTAACTGAGCAAACTGATGTTTTCAGAGTTGGCAGAATGTGTTACTTTTTGTGTAGGTTTGCTTTCTGTGATGGTATTGGAAGCTTTTATGTCCTACTGAAACAAATCATGTGTACGGTTTAAAACAGGAGGGAGGACAGGAGAGCTGTGACAATCAGTATTGAACAGAACGCTCATTTAAGGTGCGTGGCACACTGCTGCACCCACCTTGAGCCTCCACTGCCTTTTTAGTTCAGCAGTTTTGGGGGCAACCTTGCCAATATTAACATCAAATCCCACAGCCTTTAGCCATGCAAAAAAACATTTTCAGGTTTCTAATAAGCTCCCAAAAAACATGCTAAAAGTCCTGATCCACCAGCTTATTCAGCACTCACACAAACTCTGGGTTTCTTGGGGTCTTTATCCAAACCTTTGCATCAAACACTTAGCACATCACAGTCACCAACCTCTGCACTCCAGGCATCCATCTGATACTCCCCAAACTAACCCAGCCTGCCATGAGCCAGCCAGCCCCCCCTGGATGTGCCTGCAGTGACCAGAGTGACCAGCAGTGCCAGGTCCCCTGGGGACAGGCAGGAGCTGGGGGATGGCAGCCCTGGCTCAGCTCGCCTGGCAGCAGCTGCCAGAGCTCTTTGGCCACCCAGAGAAACTCTTTGGGCTTCTGGGATGAACAGAACCAAGGACTGCTCCAGCTCATCACAAACCATGTCCAACAAGTGCAAAATTGCAGCTCATTCACAGAGCCACAGAATATCCTGAGTGGGAAGGGACACACAAGGATCATCACCCAAGTCCTGCCTTGCACAGGACCATCCCCAAGAGTCACACCTTGTGCCCAAGAATGCTGTCCAAATGTTGCTTGAACTCTGTCATAGACACTCTAAACCCGCACTCAGCCTCTCTCCAGGCTCTGACACCTGGAAAACCAAACAACTTCCACGGCTGCAGCAGTGAACAGGCACCAAGGGAACACTGAGGTTGGGTTCAAAGCAAGCGGGGACTTGACCAAGCAAAAATATGCCAAGAAGTCCAACAGAACCATTAGCATTTTGCTTCTCCAAGATGTTTGTTTTGGAAGCCTAAACAATTTC
This sequence comes from Orthonyx spaldingii, assembly GCA_013397795.1. Taxonomy (NCBI): domain Eukaryota; kingdom Metazoa; phylum Chordata; class Aves; order Passeriformes; family Orthonychidae; genus Orthonyx; species Orthonyx spaldingii. The sequence goes on along the minus strand of VZTJ01001132.1, from coordinate 1,748,986 downwards.
ACCTGTGATTCTGTCTGTAACAAAAAAGGAACTCTAAGTATAAAAAAACCCTGAAGTACCACTAATACCTGAAGAGCAGAGAATAAACCTTCGTTAGCTTTTCAAAATACACAATCAATTTTGGAAGCACACAGTTTATCCTTACTTTCACAGTTAAAAAAGGAGATCAAAAGTGTCATGGAATGCAGAATAATTATTTTCAAATATCAAATCTGCATATCCATGTATGTGAAAACTCTTTTGTTTCCACAACACAAATAGATGTCGTTCACATGACAGAAAATAAGACTGACTTAATTTTAATGGGTTTGTTTTAGCTCCTATTGCTTCTGCTACTACTGTTACAATGTAAGCATTTACCTCTACTACCACCACCATCACAGAGATGCAAACATTTCCAAACAGTGAGATCTGAAGGACTCAGGATTTCTGCAAAGTCATTTACCACAAGGTTCACCCAGAGCACTGCAGACACAGGCTGATCAACCAAAAATAGACCACCACTCCAGCCAGGGAGGTTCTCCAGCACACACCCTGGTGCCAGCAGATGAGAGGGAATGCCAGGGAAGAGGAGGAAAAGTACAAGAGAATGGAAACCACTCACTGGCACAGTGCCAGCAGAGCTGGGATTTGTCTGGCCCCAAGATTTTCATGAGGAATATTAATTAATTGGAAACATGTTTTAGAGAGCAAAACAGGCTGCTTTTTAAAAAGCATTATATTCTCAGTATTGTGTATACATAAATCACATCTGATACTTCCAAAGATGTGTGCATATAGATATACTTATTTTCAAAAAAACCACTAATGCAAGTCATAGAACAGACAACACTTTTCACTTTAATGTAAACTAACAAAGGTGTTTCATCACAAACGTGAGGCCAGAGAAACCCAATTTCAGTGTTAGAAACAATGTTTCCCTCTACATATCTGAATCTCAGAGAGAAAAGAACAAAGAAAATCAAAATATCACTGTACATCAGAATTAAAATATTTCTGCATATTCATGCTACTGGTTTTTCTCTAATCAACACAGCAAAGTAATTTTTATTTTGTACATCAAAATCTCTTTAAAGAGTACTTAAATGGAAGCTCTTGTAAGAATACTGTGTCTACAAATCATGGTAGCTGGACATGAACTGCTTAATTACACCAAGGACATGGAATAAAGCAAGAAGAGTGAACAGTATCACACGAATGGGCCTGAGCCTTAAATTCCAGCTTCATACCAGGCTGGAATTTAGACTTCAAATACAGCAACAATATTTAGAGAACATATACTACAAAGACAATACGACTGTCTTCTAAAGTCACCCTCAGCAATGTTTAACCAGCAATTTTCACTTGATATGCACTGTGAGAAATACCAAAAGTTCCAAGTGTCTACCCTGGATGTCCTAACTATTAACTGCTGTGTGATATTGGCAATAAAGAGCATCTTTATAAACCCTTTAGCCACTCCCCTTCCTGCAGGTGGGTGATGGGTACCCCGTGCAGAACACACAGGGTACAAACCATGGGGTTTTCAAAGGCAGAGCAGCCAGGGCCTCTCTCAGGCAGTGCCTGGGCTGGGGGAGCTCTGCCTTTAATCAGCCCCAAGGGCTGAGCTGCCAATCCATGGAGAGCCCTGGCAGCCCCCAGGAGCAGCCTGTCCCCCCTTTCACCTGCAAGGAATCCACTGTCACTGCTAACAGCATGTGGGCAGCTGCTGGAAACCCGGGAATTAAACCACAGCTTTTATGGCTAAATGTGCCTGAATGCGAGAAATGTTGTTGAAATCGTGTGGGGGAAAGGATTTAACAGCCAGCGATTTTCATAACCAGCACGTGATTAAAGAGCTAAAGCAAAAACATTTAAGTAGAAAGCCTCTTGCAAAAATACAATTAAAGGCGTAAAATGAAAGCCTTGAGATTGCTTGCTCTTAAGATGTTTGTGATGGGTATCTGCTTACTCTCCATTCCGAGCTGTACATGCACTAAACAATGAGCTTGCTTGTAATAATTATCAGTACTTAATGGTATCTAAACTTCTTAATCCAATTTTACCCAAACAAATCCAATAATTACTCCATATGCTTTTTGATGATTACAATCTCGGGAATCCCAACTGCATAAAAAAGTGTTACGAGCAATTGTAGGTGGATTTTATTAATATAATGAATAGGATCAGTCTAACAGATTTCAATTACAACAATAGCTTTTAAGTACATTTCTATGACATAAGGAAAGAACATGCATAAATGAAAGAAACTGGTTAAGCCACATAATACTGATTTATGGCAGCTTTTTCCTTTCATTCACCTCATTAACATTTCTCTGTATTTCAGAATCCCCCACTCCAGCTCTATAAAACTTGCATTTCTAAAGCCTTCGAGGACCAGACATTCCAGAAGAGAAACAGTTAAACCCAGAAATGCATTCTTGGCTGCTACTGTGACAGGATTTATTTACAGCTTCTATTAAACACAGCAGCTCCATTACAAAGTGCTGGATGTGAGGAGAATTTTTGATTATACAATGCCAATGCCTCACTGCGTTAAACATATCATGCCAGTGTATTATTTTTTTCCTTCAGCAATTCGTTCAGGTCATTGTTTGATGGGTTTATGAATTCATTACAGGAAACAGATGGATCCCATAATTCAGAGCTATTCTCCCAGCCAATCATATGGGCAATTTTTTTCCTCATCTTGCTCCCCCCTCCAAATCAACCTTAATGAAGCCACTTCCTCCATGGCCAGTTCCCGGCACACACACACACTGCAGCACATCCACTGCTGCTTCAAGCACCCTCCAGACACTCAAGGCTTTCCAAATGAAGCTGAGCAGGAGCACAAATCCCACAGACACCCCCTCTGAGGTCACACAGAGCGCCAGGAACTTACCCAAGGCGGGCGAAGACAGCCACAAAACACAGCCTTAGAGTGGGCAAAACCACACGTCCTCATTAGTGAGAAACCCATTTTTATTTGCTCTCAAAAGTCTGCTACGGAAAAAAATTGTTGTGTCCCCCCCCCCAATCTACTTTCAAAGGCTGAATTTTCATTTAGCAAATTACCTCCTTTGTCTCCTAAGTGCTGGGATTTGTTATCCACAGTGACATCTGCTGGCAACAGCAAAGGTGCTCAGAACTATTGCATAAAACCCATTTCTAATGTTTTTACACCAAAAAATAGCAAATTTTCTGCCTGGGTCATCCCTTCCCCCAAAATCATTAATTTCTGGGGAAAAAAAAACCTGCAGAAAAGTTACAGTCTAAAGCCAAGATAATCCCAAAACTTATTTTCCACAGTACTTATAATGGCTTTAATAATGTAACCAGAAGCTGCTGTTTGACATCAAAGCCCCCACTGAGTGATAAAAGTAAAAATACACGTGTTATTGTGGCTTTAGAACTTCATCACCATTTATTTTTAAAAAATGCCTTGACTTTGCGCCAATTCCTGAAGATATCATTTATCTAATACCCAGAACAAATAAAGCCTTTTCCTGGTTCAACTTCATTTCCCCCCTCCATGTGACCTCCCAACTGACCTTGGTGCAGCTTCTTCTGCTTCCTCTTCCAGGCATTTCCTCTCCACTTTCTTCTTGTCTTTTACAACATTTCCTTCCTCAGTCTTTCACCATCCCAGTTCTAAAATCTCATCTATGACCCACTTCTCCTGAGAGACTTCTCACTTCTACCAACTTGGACCTTCTACAGAGAACTTGATTTTTATTTTTTTTTTGGCCAGGCAACTGGAAGTCAGAGTAGGAATTAACAGGAAGCTGCAAAGCTCATGGAAAACCTCTAGATCAGTTTTTAGGATTTCTCACCAACAGAAGGTCTTACCTTCTTATCTGCTGGCTTTATGCAAAGGTCTGAAACAGAGAAGCATTGAGGACTTCATTCCCCACCCACCTCGACTTTGACTCTAAAGCGGTATGTCCACAAATCCATCTGACCCCTGACTCCTACCCTGACACTCAATTTGTTCCTCCCTCCCCTCAGACCCAGTCATTTACCTCAGTTCAAACAAGTTCTGTCTGTTTGCTCACATTTCCCACCCGTGTCCCACCAGCCAAAGCTCTCTCTCTATGTCTTAACTATGTAATGGCTGCTGAAATGACATTTCTTACTCGATATTGTCATAAGCAAAGTGGGGAAATGTGAGCAAAATGTAAAATTGGTTGAAATGTTCTCTGGGAGAATCAATGGCTTGCTGTCAAAACAGAAAATGTTTCAGAATAGATTCCGCGGGGACTTGATCCGAGCCTACGCTGTTCAATATTTCGTTAACAGCTGGATGATGGACTAGAGAATATCCTTATTAAATCTGCAAATGACACCAGGATGGGAGAAGGAAGATGGGGGTGGTCAGATCGCTGTGTGACAGGATCAGAGCTCAGCAGTGATGAACTGGGGAAGTGGTGTGACAAAACTACTACAATTCAATAAGGACAGTCATGTTATTAGGCAGGAGGAATTAAATGCAGAACAGCAAACAACTCGCCCCACAGCAGTTCTGCAGAAAAAGAAGCAATGTTTGAGCAGATCACAAACCAAAGAGGAGAAAAAGATAATCAAGAAGATTGTAAAAAGCCAAGTGGTGTAAAGGGATAAACAGCCAGCTCTGAGGCTCAGAGCAACCCATCTACTGAGCCTGGCATCACAAAACCTTCCCTGTCTGTAGCCACAGCTGATCATCTCTCTTCCAGATGGAGCTGGACCACCTGGAAAGGGCACAAAGGAAATGGGAATCTGGAAATGGGAACTACCACAGCGGACAGAGGCAGGGGAGGAGTCAGTCTAAAAGACACTGGGTACACAAATAAAAAAAAAATACAAAGGAAGAGGATGAATAATTTGCTCCGCCCCACAGTGAATAAGACAAGACTTGCTGGGTTTAAATAGCAGTCAGGGAGATTTAGATTTACATTTCCAACAATAAGGATGATTAAGGATTATCTGCAGACATGATAGAGGTTTGGTGATCTTGTCTCAGGGCAAGAGGATGGAATAGATGACCTCTCAAGAACCTTTAGAGCACATTTTCTACCACTCTACATGTAAAACAGAGCTCCAAATCCATCTTACTCAGTTCTCCCACTTCCCTCAGCCATGACAAAGAAATCATTTTCCTCTCAGGTTGATACTCACAGCACTCTCCCCAGCTTCTGCTGGTTTTTAAATAAGTTTCAGATGCGGCCGTTCTTCCCCAGCCTCGCTTGCAGATCCTCTCCATTTTGTTCTTGATTAAATGTGAAATTGTATCAATCCTGAGTGACATTTTATCCCTTCACCACCGTGGTCAATCCTCTGTGTAAGCCCAGCACAGCCCACCCTGAGGCACAAGTTCTGTGCAGCAAAGGGTCAGAGCCTATCCCTATTCACAAATTGAAGTTTTTTCTTAAGAGCTGGAGAAGTTCCTAGCAAACACATAGATCCTTGAGTACTTCAGAGCTCATACACAAGATTTTGTTTCCCTTTCTGGAACAGAATCTACATTTTTTTTCTTTCAGATCTGTCAGTAGAGAGGGTGACAAATACTTCTTTTGACAGAAAGATACAAAACCTGTTTTGGGTGACTCAACATGTATTTTTAAGTTTTTTTCAATCCTAGTCTACATTATTCAGGTTGATTTCACATACAGCAATCTTGTGAAGAATACTCATACTTTTAACAGTTTTAATATTTTCCTCACTGCTTTCCTCCACGTTAGCACTGATTATAATTTTAATTTTAAATTCACAATTAATTAGCTGTGCCATTAAAAATGGTACAGCTAATTAGGTTGATAGGTTGTCATCAACAGTAGATTGATAATCCAAAGCAAATATGATGCTCTCCCACTGCAAGCCAAACTCTCTCATGTTTATTGAAGGCTCTGAGTGCACACACATGGGGTTTGCCATCAGCTAATTGATGAGCAGAAATTGGACAGTACACACCAGGCCTCAAACTCAGCAGTCCCAGCTAGGAACCAGGACTGTGGGCAATGGAACAGTTAAATTCACAGAGCTGCATTCCTGCAGGACGTGAACTGATAACAGATGGTAACTTTCAAGACTTAACATTAATTTCTGGGGATTTCAAGCAAGAGCTCTCCATTCAAGCAAGAGCTCTCCACCGTGCAGGCGCTGGGAACTCAAACACCAATATTCATCATGCACATCTCTCTGCACACAGACCTGGCCAAACGCTTGCCCCTTGTAAAGCAACAGAGAAATAAATGAATACACCTAACTAGAAGCTGCTCCCTGTCCTGAAGGCTCTGACATCTCAGCACACATTTTCCTTTAACACATTTAACTTGGAATTCAGACTCCTGCAAACCCAATTCCCACCTCCAGAGCAGGGCAATACCCTGGCATTAGAAAGAGAACTCGGCTATTCTAAAGGAAAATAATGAAGCTATTAGAAGTTTTTAATCACTCATATTAACAATGTTAAGAAACAACAGCATTAACAACTGTCTGAAAAGGACAGGAGGGAGATAAAAGTCATTGCTGAGACGAATTAGCTGGTGCAGGAAATTACTGCTGTAAAATTTAAGTGAGAGGGCAGCTCTGAATGAAGAGAGAGATTCTCAGCAAGTGTTTAGAAACGTTGCCAGAGTATTTTCAGGTTTCTGATATGACTCTCCTATAGAGTGTTCAGGCCTCTTCACAGATAGAGAATTCACATCTTATATTCCTTCCCAGAGTATTTAGGAATGTCTGAACTCCAACAACTAATTTTATGAAGACCCACTAGGGAAATATAGTAAGTTCTGTGCTGCCAACAGGACATGAGAGCCTCACAAACACAATCTCAGCAATTCAGGATCACACCACTGACATGCCAGGAGCCAGTCGTGGGCATGTGCTCCCCCCCTCACCCCCACTCTCACCCTCCAAACTCCTCAGTGTTGCTCCAGGCAATGCACCCCCAGCACTTACTACACAATAAAAGAGTCAGAGAAGACAGGAAGCAGCTTAAAGTTAAATTACACAAAACCAACACTATCATCACCACAAGTACCAGTGGGAAAATTCAAGCATATAATAACAGATTAAATAACTTCATACAGAGCCACATAAGAAGTCTGGGCAGACCCAGGAAATGAATCCTTCAATTTTAAGCTGACTGTGTGCATTTAATCTCATTAGACAATGTTTTACACACAATTTTCATATGTAAAAGAACTTTTTAAAAACAAATTTACAAATGATGCAGCCATCACACCAGACATGTTCTTCTTCCTCCTTTCCACAGACCACTTCCAGGCACAGACTGAGGAATAAATATTCTTTACAGTAGAAACCCAATCCTTAACGCATGCACACAAACAGATAAATATTGAAATTCCCAGTAAATAGTACATTCATAAGAAACTGAAAATGAGGATAACCTCAGTACCCACTGATTTACTGCACATAAGAGCCTGAAATTTCCTTTACACCTTGAACAGTGATGGATCTATAGGTACAGCCCACTCTTCAGCTGGGGCTTGGAGAGTTAATCACAGAGCAACTGCTTCCAGTTTCACACATAAGTGGTTGGGTACTGTAAAGATACCTCATATCCCCATCATTTCTGTCTTGGGTTGCCTCTACAGAAATCCACTCAGAGGTGGCACACAGTGCACAGATTGTATTACACTTGGAACAAAGAAGTGCTGTACCCATGGTCTGTCCATGCAAGGAGGATGCTCCTGGAGTTTCAGGGTGCCCCAGGTCAGTGCTGGCACCCCAGGACAGCTGGGAATACTAAGCACTCATGCTACATCAGGTACAACCATTTTTTTTCCACTTTGACATTTCAGCTGGAAAGAAGGTACAGACTCTCTCTGGCTATTTTCTGGAATGCCTGGAAATTGCCAGCGTGTATTTACGGATCAATACCCTAAATTGTGGATAAAGAGATCAGTGTGTGCAGGACACCTCCGAGCTGTTGGAGTCTGTGTGATTTTGTGTGCCCAAAATCAGTGTCCAGGGAGCCCCAGGCCCGGAGAGTGTGGATACACCCTGGGCCCCACAGCCCAGACACATCACATCACCACACAGAGGCACATTTTTCTCCTGGAAACCAGCAGTACAGCTCCCCCAGGTATTTCATTTCTGCTGTGGTGGAGCAGGCTGCACTGATATTTAATTCCTTTCAGACATGCCCATGGAAGCACGCTGTGACTGCCTGCAGATGACAGGGCTGCTGCTCAGACATGAAGGGTAATGTTGCCTGACACTGCCTGTGCTGCTGGAGCCATGGGACTGGGCACACATGTCACACTGACTAAAGGCCCGTGGAAACACAAAGCCTCACCCTCCTGTCACGGACATTTATGGTACCAAATGAATATTTTATGTGCAACACTAAAATAGCAACAATTTTGTGAGCAACCAGTAACAGGCCTCTGTAATTTTGGCATAACCCTTCCAGTTCACATTTTGTCTCAAAAGAAGACTTAATATGTTTATACTACAGCTCTAAAGATAGTGTAGAGTTATCTGAGCTATCATTTTAAATCAGTCAGCAGGAAAAACTGAAGCAGAACCAACAGAGTGTCCAGCATGGACCAGCTTCCCCCACTCCTGGGCAGTGTGGATTTATTCCAAGCTGCAGCTAGCATCACCCTGAGAAGCTGCAGACAGCCAACTCAATGAAAGATAAACCTGAAATATTTTAGCCTTAGATGTCAAAATCTTATGTCCTTATGAGGATAACTGAAGATGTGTTCTTTATATTTCACAGAATTATTTTGGAAATCGTTGCTTTGAGCAAGTAGGTTTTCAACATACAGAACTCACAGGGACATCGTGCTCACTTTAGGGGACTGTACTAATAACATTTCACAGATTTTCTATCATAAAAACCTGTTTGGGATTCTACATTCTACTTTGGATGCAGTTCCTAGCATTTGGAAGACATGGAAATCTCATTCTTGCCTTCAGAAAGGAGCAGCTGAGAAGAATCTGAAGCCCAAAATGAAGAGTGATCCTTTATTCAGCTAAGCCCAATTAAATTAAAGTTGTTCTCTAGAGATAAAGCAAACAAACGAGTGTTCAAGTGAGCATACAGCTCTGCAAGGGGGAGGGGAGAAGGAAGAAAATACATTGAACTTAAAAATTATATTTCAGTTTTTTTAATACTTCCTTTTAAGCCTAAACATGACAATTCATATGCAATAGTGTTTTTCTGAATGAGTGTCTCAATGACGGCCTCTTTCCTGGAAGGTTTTTGTTTGGAACTAGGAGTTTATCTACCTGACAGCAAAGGTTGGAGAGTCTGAAGCAAACTCTTCATTTCTGATTCAACACCGAATCGGAAGCAAACTCTTCATTAATTCAGTTTAAGCTGAACAGATTTTTTATGTGTTTCCTATGTGTCTGCCACATAGGAAAAACAGGACTTAAATTATTCACAAACATGAAGAAAACTGTTCCAGCAGTCTAGAGACCTTCTCCTATTGAGGTTTTTCAGGAAAACTTCTTAAAGAAAAGCAGACTAAAACCTGATGTGGATTCAGGAATCATTTCCCTGCAGATAAGGCGGAGCCAAAGAAAAGCCTAAGCGAGTTCAAACCCAAAGCTGAGCACATTCTGCAGGACACCCCTTCAGAGAGCAGTGCCCAAGGAAGCTCTTCCTGAGACTGCAGCACCCACGTGGAGCAGGAAGAGTGGATCCACTCCCTGCTTCCAGGGGTTCTTGTCCCAGGGACAGCCCTGGGTGATCGGGCTGTCACCATAGCAATTTTCACCAAGAACTCACAATGCACCCAAACGAACTCCGAGCTAAATTAACTTATTGCATGTCACCAGTGAGAAATGACTGTTCAGAGGTAATTTTCTGTACTAATATGTAATAGAGTTAACTCTCTAAATTGAATTAAATTAATTAAATGCCACTCCCAGTAAATCAGATTCTATTACACGAATGTTAAAAGAAATTAAAGATGTTTTAATAAAGATTACTAATAATAACTTAATATTATTACTTCATTTTAATTCAAAAATTCTGCTCAGTTTATTTTAGACACATGTCTTCCCCTCCCTAGGAAGGAATACCTAATTACTTCACATGCATTACACACAGTTACTTCATAGAAATGGGCTTAGACTTAGCAAAACGAAGTAACACCAGCATTTTAAGAAGAAATACAGCTTGGTTTAATAAGTGACATCCTAACGTTCTTCCTTCCCTCACACTTTGGGTAAATTCCCACTTTCAGAGACTGTGTCCAGTTTCCAGAGAGTTTCATTTCTGCTTTTTGAAGAAAAAAATGAAAATGTGTTGCAGTAAGGCCAATTGCAAACAAAGAGGAAAACACCATGTCTGCCTAGGCAGGGTACCAAAACAACAGCTCTTTAATGGCCTTGCAGATCTAACTAACAATGCATTATTAAGTTTGTTTTTTCAAGTAGATTTTTGCACTTTGGAGTAGGACAGACAGCTGGGAGGCAAATCTAAGATGCTCCCAGTTGCTCATGTAAATAAAAAGTTAAAATTGCCAGCTGATGGTGTTTGTGCTGTCCCCATGACCCTGACTTTAACTCATAACACACTCACCAAGACACCCTGGGCAAAAGCGGGGGCAATTTAACAATAATCGCTTCTCAGAATTCCAAAGCACATTATTCAGTTTTATTCATTATTGAGTTTTCAGAAAGAAGCTGTGTTTGTGCTGAGAAGGCAGCTGGTGACAGCAGAGGGAGCACACGGAGCTGCCACATCTGCCACTGGCCACAGGATGACAATGACGTCAGCCCGACATCCAGCTCAGTTCAACACCCAGAGGAAAGGCAGCCCTTCCACCAAAAGAAAATGGCAAATAAGAATTCAAACATGCCCTGAATCTCCAGCAAATGTGAAAAGCAATGGTGAGCTAAGGCTGTGACAACCCCATGGAGTGGAACAAGGTGGGTTTCAACATCCCACCTACATCCCACGTATCAGTAAAATGGGATTTGGATTTAAGTGTTCAATGTTACTATGCATCTAAGTTATAATCCACAGATTTTAAGTTAGAATTAGATTTTTTTTAGAAGTCTTAGTAGCCATAATAAGGCACCAAATCACAAAGTCTTCTACAGATCTTTTCTGGGAAGGAAGAGCTGAGCAACTGAGGAGGCTTAGACGACCTCTCATTTGATTTCCCACCGTGATCACTGGACAAGATTAGAAATAATGACATAACAAAGAAAAAAAATTAAATTATTATCTTGGAAACTGGCAGCAAGATATGGACGCTATAGTAAGATAAGAATTACGATGGAGCCTATGTCAGAAAGGTGGCACTGAACATATTATTTTCTTCCTGTTTCCCTCTGAAGACTTTCTCCTGTTGAGAAAGGAGATGCCAGGTGCTCATATGTACAGCAGGAAAGAACTGCCAGTGCAGGACAGGACAGTCTGACACCCCCAGCACCTGCAGGAAGGGTTCTCATGGTTTGTCAATCAAGCCTAAACAACTGCAGTGGAAACTGGGGGGAAATTAAAGCAAGGAAGATATTTAAAGGTATCCTTCAGGGGATTACCTGCAGAGGGAAAATGGGTAGTGATTAAACAGGAGAAATGAGGAGTGAAGAAGAAACTGCACATTATCAAATCGAGGTCTTTACAGAATTAAAGAAGGCATCTGAAACTTGTGAGCTTCTAAAAGCAAGCTGAGTTTAGGGACAGAAAACTGAAAGAGAAGAATCAGCAGTGCTATGGAACAGCCTAGATTACAAAGCTGTGCAATGGGGTGAGCCTGAAAGGCACAGAAAATAAATCAGCCTTAGGTTTTACTTGTAAACAGCAGCAGGTTACTGTTCCACAGCTTAACTCACAGGCTACTTAATAATTGTCCAATAACACTGAGTTGGTTTTGGCTGGGACAGAGTTAATTTTCTTCAGTAGCTGGTTTAGGGCTGTGGTTTGGGTTTGTGCTGATAATCCAGAGTGTTTTCATGACTGCTGAGCCAAGGCCTGTCCTGCTCCTCACCCCACGCTGCCAGCGAGGAGGCTGGGGGGACACGAGGAGCTGGGAGGGGACACAGCCAGGACAGCTGACCCCAGCTGACCCGAGGGAATATTCCACACCAGATGGTGTCATGATCACCACATAAAGCTGGGGGAGAAGGAGAAAGACGGGGATGTTTGGGGTGATGGTGTTTGCCTTCCCCAGTTGCTGCTCCTGTGATGGAGCCCTGCTGTCAGGGCTGGCTGAACACCTGCCTGCCATGGCAAGTGAGGAACGAACTCCTTGTTTTGCTTTGCCTGTGTGTGTGACTTTTGCCTTACTTATTAAACTGTTTTTACCTCAACCCACGAGTTTTCTCACTTTTACTCCTCCAATTCTGTCCGCATCCTGCCAGGGGGGAGTGAGCAAGGGGCTGAGCTCCCGCCTGAGGTTAAACCACCACATACGGATACTGCATTTAAAAAATAATTCTGCACTAACTGGAAGGACTTCCAAAGAAGGGAAACATAAATTTATGGTTTGAAAAACAGCCTGAAAACACTAGCACAAGGAAAAACTGGATGGGCTGTTAAGGGAAAAACAGGAGACACAAAAAGGCCTCTGCAGTGGAAGGGAAGATCAGCTCTCCACAAACCGGGCAAAGTAGCCAAAAAGAAGGGGTTTAAGTTACAGGAAAGATTGTTCAGACTGAATATGAAGATGACTTTCCACCAATAATCAAAATATTTTTCAAGAACATCTGTTGGGCCTGTCTGAGAGATGGAGGAGGGTTAATAACACCCCTTTTTGCTCATCTAAAGGGATATATCTAGTCCTGTGATAGTAAGACCTCAAGGTGGCATTTGAATTTTTTTATGGAGTTGAAGAAACTTCCGTTCTCTAGCTTAGTAACTCGTGCTTCACAGCAGAAATCCATGAGCACCTGTCTGGCATTCTAAAGGTGAAAAGTCTGGCTCCATAAAAACTGATGAAAAAAAGACAGCAACAGCAGCTGAATCAGGAATTATGCCTGAAACTTAAGAGCATCCTGAAAACAGGAGATCAGATCTTCAGAAGAATATGGTAAGACAGAGAACTACTTCTATTAAGGTGGGAAGAGGCCACCAGGAGCCTGAGTCACACCAAGTTCAGCTGTTCCCATTGGGCAGGCAATAACCCCTGTGGTTGCCACGCCCGGGGCAGCTGAGGAGCCTTGGAAGCATTCAGTGGTTCTGTTAAACACAGGTCCCACAAGACAGCTGAGCATGAGCCACTGCTGCCACCCCACAAGGGCAGGATGCCTGCAGGGAAAATCACCTCCTCTCTGGATGCTAATGCACACACTGCACTGCCTGAACCAGTTCAGGAATAACCTGAAGGATCAGGTGCACAGTGCACACCTGAGCAGAAGCTCTGGAGCATTTAGCAGAGTGTGAGCTGGTTAAACAGACATTTGAAGTAGTCCTGTAGGATTTGTAAAGTATGGGCTACCACCTTTAACAACTCAGGAAAAACATTAAAATAATCTAGCAAAACACAGGGAAGCCAAGAGGCAGCCTGGGTTCTCAGAGTAGAGGAATGTCAACACCAGATAGTCAACAGGAGAACACAAGGTCCCTCAGGCCAAATGCTTCACACACAGTGTAAAACAATCAAAAACACATTTTCATTCCCTTCCGTTTCCCAAGATAACCCTCTCCAGCATTTGTACAGTAACTGCTCCAGCAGCATGTACTAGTGTTACAGTTCAAAGTGGATTTCATCCTTCCCAAGGAAGGGATCAGGTAACCTTAGAAACCCGGCGTGTATCTCAAAATAATCATTACCAAAGTGAGCTAATACATTTCCTGATGAACCTCTCTTGCAGCTCACAGTTTGCAGATCTTATCAACATTATATTTATATGCCTTACAAGCCTCCTCCAGGTAGCAAGATGATAATCTAATAATGGAAAGTGGTCAGCACACTGCAGATAAATCAAAGCTGATAGGTCATTTTTTCCTGGGAAACTGTTAACTGCCTTCTCCATGAAAACCTGTGTCAGCCAGGCCTCACGGCAGAGAAGAAACTGCCTTTGTGGATATGTTTCTTGAAAAGAAGAATAAAAGTGAACAACAGATTTTAGCTTAAATACAGGAAGAAGCACACTGATGAACAGGTGAGCTGTGCTGTACAGTCACTTCCAAGGAAACAAATCTCACACTCTGCTGGGTGGCGAGGAGATGTGGGATGGGTGTCTGTCACCACCAGCAGATACCGAAGTGGCATCTTACATAGGAAATACTGGGGTGTATATGCTCTGATGGATGGCAAATATCAGACAGCATTCTACTTATAACTGGAAAATAGTTATTTCACAAGCAGGCTGACAGAAGAAGAGAGCTTTTGCCAATGTCTGAGCTGCTGCAACGCCACAAGTGCAGCCGTTTGACCATTTCACAGCCCACGTGCTCCACACTCTGCACTGGGGAACAGCAGCAGGGAGGAAAGCACCCACTGTGGGCAGATAAACACCCATAACCCAGCGTGCAGTTTGATCATAACCAACTCCAGTATCATTGTGCAGCTGTGTTAAAATTTATCTTCTACAATATCCAGTTGTCAACGACTGTATTGGCAGTTTTGTTGCTGAGACAGCAAACTGGGATTTATCTGGGAGCACTTCCCACCAAGGGGCACCCTGACAATTACTCTGGAGTAGAAAAGCCAAGCTGGCATTACCCAATCTGTGCTTACTCTCTCTTCAAAGGGTGTTCTTGGAGAGATGATGTCCTAGGCTAGAAATGTATTTGACAATGGACAATGTAAAGAGAAATCTGATGATGCACATGTCATCCTGCTGCTTTTCAAGCAGGGCATCAACCCTTACAACATCCAGAGCACTTGAAAAGTGCTTTTAACCAACTGTGTCTAGTGTTGGAAAGCTCCCATTTTTATCTAGTTCTAAAACTAATTACAGGTCAGACTGCTGCCATCCTCAGTCTGATAAACCCAGATCATTCCTAACTGAGGAAACTGAGAAAAACCAAAGCACGAGGAAGACCAGAGCAATATTCTGCCTGTATTGATATTATGAGCACATACCTGAATTTGCATAACAGCAAACTACAACAGACCATCTCTAAAGAGAATAAAAACTACCTGAGGAGCACTAGGAGTATCTACTTGAGCCCTTACCTACTTTTCTATTCCCAGATGAAGAATCTGCAAAGCTCACAAGGCAAGCCCTGACCAGGACTGGAGGTGTTTTACTGGAGCAAAGCAGCAGCAACTCCAGGCAAAGACACTGAAGCACCTCTTAGGGGCAGCTGTCCTGGAAATCCAGCTCAGGATTGGAGTACATTAGGAAGAAATACTTCATGGTTACTCTTTTATTTTCAAGTAACCCCAGAGTTATATGTTTGTTTGTTTTTCTTTAAGAGATAAATGTTTTTCCCAAAAACCTGTACTAATTGCTTGGGTGTCCCGTTGTCTGAAAAGAGCATTTCTTTGAAAGCTAAGGATTCTACAGCTTCCCAGGAGCTACAGAAGATTTAAACCTTCAGAACTGTCAGTCCTTGCTTGCAGGGCTCAGGGTGCCCAGCCCTGACAAACCCTCTCTCCTGCAAAAAGACACCAATTCTCAATGCAAATCTCTCGCTGGGCACCTTTGACTTGCAAACCAGCAAGACACACACAGAAAGAGCTACAGACCCAAATGAAGTTTACCAAAGGTTATTCATACATTTACTATGCACCTTACACTTTTCTCCTTCACTTCATAATGGCAATGTTGAAGATACTCATAATATTTGTTGCACTTGTGAGAGCAAAAAGCCTATTAAATACCACGGAACTACTGCCTGTCACAGCCATTCCACTTGAAAAAAAAAAAAAACAGGCAGGAAACCAAAGGTTTCTTCTCTGCTATTTAACTCCAACCCTCCCAGCTCATCCTTCTTGCTTTGTCTCCTTGGCTATGCAAATCGCTCCTCCTGTCTGCTCCAATCTTTTTGCATTTTCTACTCCTCTTCACTCAGTACTGGACTCACAAATTACCCCCATCCTCTGTTCTCTGCAGGCTGTAAAATGGTAATTACTCCTCTATCAGAGAAGTGATATCTCAGTGGGTTTTATGAACAAATTCATGTTTGTTTAAAGATACTTAAAACAGCAAAACACCCACAAGATAACGTTTATCAAAAAGAAAACATTTTTGTCTCACAAAGCCTTAACGTATGGCCACAGGTTATCATTAAGTTATCAAGTGACTGCATATTAAGATCTAATTGAAGAACTTATTGCAGTGCTCCCCCTCCTTCTGCAATGATGATTTATGGCACATTTTGTCACTACAATGTGCAGCAGTTCAGTACAAACACAGCACTTAACTAACAAGATGACAGAGGCAGATATTCAAGCATAAGCTATAAATACTCAAATGAGTCAGAGGTTGTAAATCTGTTGTAAATCATACCTGATTTGTAGGCTGGAACACATTTTCTAATCCTATGGAAAAAGCCTCTGCTGGTTCCTACAATAATATGACACAAACCAGAAAAACTCAAGACTTTTCCTTTTAAAAAAGATTGATTGTGTTACATGCTGTCGTAATTCTACTTAAAATATTGATGAGATTCTCTAAAAAGTTTCATTTTCCCTTATTTCCTATGGAACTACTACCAAACATCAGTAAATCTACCTCAGCCATTATGAATAGACACAAACTGCATTTCTGTATGAGCAGAGTGGAGGTTACAGGAAGGTGATTCACACACACACGAGCACAGGCAGAGAACATTCTAACAGCCCATTTGGGCAGGGTGAATAAAGAATCAATTTAAAAATATGCAACATGGCTGATTTGGAAATGAAAATAACCCAGCTATGAAAACAGGTATGCTACTACTCCTGTCATCCAATAGCAACGCCAGAGCAGGGGATGGGATCTCAGATATTTTCATCCATTCTTTTTTTCCTTTTAATTCCCCTTTCTCATACAGTTGACCATGTTCCTCTGGGTAAAATATCCAGCACTGCTTGTGGGATAACAGATAACCTGAAGGAAATATGCTAACATTTGTGACACCACAATGGTTTACCAAGCAGCCACACGCTGCTAAACGTTTTCTGTTAAGTCCCCCAAAATAAAACGTATTAAAGCGTAAACCTTGGCAGAATAATCTCCCAGTCTGCAGACAACCTCCCTGACTCTGCGAGTTGCATATTAAAATCATCACACGCTGAGGAGTCCCAAGGCACACAGCCCAGACAGCCTGGGGGAGGGGACAGCTCCACAACAGGCCACAGATGGGAGGGAATGATGCTCAGCTCAGGATCCACTGCACCACTGGAACAGAGGATGGGCAGTGCTGGACAGGCTGCTGAATCCCAGGATTACTGCAGCTACTCCAGCTTCTGCAATCCTGCTTCAGCAGCCCCCAGCTGTGAGCTCAAGTTCTCATTTTCCCCTTGCAAAGCCCACCTCTCCCTTCCTTGTCCCACGCCAGGAACATGCCAGACACACCTACAAGGATCACGGATGTCCAAGAGGCAGAGATTGACCATCTCTGCTTTACAGTAAAGGGATAAAAATATTTTCCAGCTAACATTTCTAATTAAAGTGTTTACCAAAATATTTTCTATGTCAGACTAATTGTGGTATAGACCTAACTGGTTTTATTTTTCTGTTTGCAGATTTAGCACTTACCTTTATTGCAGGTAATGCTGAAGGGCTGAATGGATACTTTGCCTTTCAATTACCAGGGTGGATGTTTGAGCAACAAACCACTTAAGCTATTTCATATCAGCTTTAGACAAATGCCTTCAGCTGAGATGGGAGTGAAGCAGGCAAGGAACTGATCACCTGTGCTGACTACACCTGCAGGAGCATGGCTAGAAGAGAAGCAGGCAGCAAAACACATCCTGATAATATTTATGACAAGAACAGCTCCCTTAAAGTCCCCTGTAGTTATTAAATAACAGCCATTTCCCATACTAGCGACCCTTTACCATACAGAACTTGTAGTTACAGCTGAATGTTTTCATTAGAAAAGCCTTTATACACAAAGTTTCTTGATCAAGTGCACATAAACTGGAAAGAGTTTACACACATAAAATAAACACTAATAGCCTGTGCTCAATAGTCCTGCTCTCAAAAAAATTACCATAAAAGAACAGCAACTTGAATGTGCAATAAAAACCTGCTCATTTCCCACCTCATCTAATTCTGCAGTGCTTCTCTCCAGCTGAACAGGAAGACTACTTTCATTTGTTTTCAAGGAATTGAGAAACATTTCAGGTCTTTATCAACTCTCCAATCTTTCTTCCTTTCACACATTCCCTAGAATTGTTGCCATCAGGGTATTTATAAAAGATCCAGCCTCACAAAAATACTCAGGCAAACAATGTTGCAGGAAAAAAATATAGAAATTGAAGGAGCTGTTATGCAGAGAAGACTTAAAGGGTTGGATTGTTGTTTCAACAGAAAAAAATAATTTGTTTCAGTGGATGCAAGAGCTGTGGTGAGGGAGCACTTCCTAGCCCTGGACTCCAGCAGCAGCCACACACCTCTCCCCTAAGGGTGGAAATGCCTGTTTATTTTGGAAGGGGTTTGTGCTCCACATCACAAATGGAAACATTCAGCTGGGGCTGAGGCCTCAGAGCAAGACTGAACTGACAACACACCACAAACACACCCCCACAGGAAACCTCCTTCCTCTTGCCTTGTTTCTCTTTCCTGAGGCCTCACCAGTGACTGAACCTGCAGCAGCCCAGATCAGCTCAGAGCTACACGCACAAAACACACGAGTTCATTATCGGCCAGGACAGCAACTCCACACCTCTGTGACAGACAAATCCATGAAAAACTTACTGTTAATTAAAAAGAGTTAGAAAACACCTTGATCACAGGCTTCTAGCACAGAACAAGCCAACCCAAAGGGCAAAGCCTCCCTCCCTCTCAGGCCCCACTGCCTGGCCCTGCCCACCCACTTCAGCAAAGTGCCTTCTCCTCCACAAACACTGCTGGGAGCAAACAAGGAACTGCACAAACACCCTGCCCCAGTCAGCTGAAAAACAAACTGAAAAACCCTTCCAGATCCCATCTGCACTTGTATAATTTCTTTTTCTCCAACAGGACCCAACTGGTGCAAACACCTCTCACTGCTGTGGCACCTCAGTTGCAGAACTCAGTGACACATATACAAAATTAAGCAATTTTTTTAAAGTTACCACAAACAGCTCTGTTAAGTCATATTTATAATGACCTCACCTACCAAAATCTGCATTTTGCAAAATGTCCAGTTCCAGTCCAGTTTTAATCTCTGATTTAATACATCCTGCCCATGCATTACCTGCTGTAGTCCATTCACTTAGTTTTACTGTGCCATCCTGTCTTCACAACTAATTCAATTGCTGTGTCCCAGATAGGAAATAAATTAACTAAATTCAGTGATAATCCCTGTGTTGCCTTTTAGTTCTAGTAGCATTTGTCACTCAGCCTTGAAAATGTATCCAAATAAAGCACTTAGTG
The DNA here is from genome assembly GCA_013397795.1 of Orthonyx spaldingii. Classification (NCBI taxonomy): domain Eukaryota; kingdom Metazoa; phylum Chordata; class Aves; order Passeriformes; family Orthonychidae; genus Orthonyx; species Orthonyx spaldingii. The sequence goes on along the minus strand of VZTJ01001132.1, from coordinate 1,729,570 downwards.
CAGCACTGCAATAAAGTTCACAGCCAACTCTGAACATTCTAGGAAGAAAGTTCAGTCGAACTTTTATTTTAATTAATTTGGTATTACTATTTTCTATATTTTAAGAAATTTCTGCTACCTCTCATAAGCCCATACACATCCCTTTTAAAGATAAATGTAAGGAACTGCACTATAAAGTGGAAATAAACCAACACAGAGCATGCACATAGCAACCTGAAAAGCAACGAGTAATTGCCAGACAAAGGAAATTCAAAGAAGGGTCACTTACAGGACTGCAAATAACCCCTGGCCCTTGACCTGAGCATGAACAGGTTTGGGTTATCTGTAGGACAGGTCCCCCCTTCCAATGATGCTGAACTACAAAAAGGAGCATCATTGCTTCTGAGAGATGAAACAATAAATGCAAAAGCTGCTTAATCTCTAACATAACTACCCTTATTCACTGCTGTCTTCTTCCTGATTTGTATTTTAGAGCAATAGAAGATGCTTAAATACATGGATAGTGAACCAAAAAAATTCAACAGGTAGAGAAAATTGAAAGAATCTGGAAGAAATTTGAAAGAAACAAACTCACAAGCATACCTGAAAAACTGAAGTTATTAACCAGAAACTTAAATGTGGCAGTTTCAAGCAATTAAAAGCAAAGCTGTCACAACAGAGACAGAAATAGTAACATCCCACAGAGGGAAAGCAGAAGGCTCTGTGTCTCACTAGTAACAGAAATGAAGAGCCACTGCATTAACACATGAAAATGAATTTAGTTACTCTGACAGCAAAAACATCTGCTGCTGAATTGTGATATTAAAAAGTCATTATAATCCATTATAGAACAGTGAAACCTTTTCACCCAGAAACGAGCTGATACAGAGAACAACATAAGCAATACTGTGAAAACAGAAATATTCCATTTAGGTAGAAATTGCTCTCATGTACCTTAATTCCAAAGTTTTTTATGTACCTAAGATTTGGTGAGACTCAGTTACTTCTGCTCCCTTCTCCTGAAAGTAAAATCCACTGTTATAAACTATGAGATCTCAAAGGGCAGATGCAACAGAATTCATACTGAAACTTTCTGACCTCTCACTTCCTACACAGGAAAAACTTGGAAAGAAAAGGATAGAATTTCAATAAATTACTGTTACAGTGTCTTCATCATGCAGCTATTACTTTATTTTTCTGAATTCACATTACTGAAGTAATACTTAATTTCTGATGTAAAAATCTTAAGAAGTGTTTGAAACAAAGTTGTTTTGTCCACCCCTTATGTTAGGCTTGGCTTTTGTCTAATTCTCAGTCTTTGGGAATCTGGGAAGCTCCACTTGCCTGTCACCTAATTACTCACCAATAAATTACGATGCATTTGAACTGCTTCAGAACTGTTCAAATCAAAGGACAGAAGACACAAAAAGATCTGTAAGCCATCAGCTGCAGAAGAGAGACATTTCCTTGCCTCTCTTCCTCACCTTTCTGAAAGCCACATTAACTTTTCTCCTAGGGAACCTGGCAGTCCCCTGCCCCCAAACGGGAAGGCATTCCTTACCTCTGCTGCTTCCTGACCCTGCTGCAAACCAGCTCCAGCCACTTCCCAAGCAGAAAACCCACACAGAAAGAAAAACAGGCAGTGGTGGCAGCAGGGGAAATAGTTTCTCCTGAGCTCCGTGAGCTGAGTTTACACATTAAATTGAGTTGAATTGTGCAAGGGGAGAGGGGCAATTACTTGTCTTTGAAACAGATAAATAACTACTAACAACTAAATGGAAAACTACATCTGTCTTGACAAAAGAGATGACATATGCTGTGTTATGGTTCACAGAAAATTAATCCATATATTCTTGTCAAAAGGCTGCCATAGAATACCCAGCAAGAAAAGCCAAAGCTTATGCTGAGAATCCCAACAAAACTAAGGAACGTAACAATCCTAATAAGATATACTCCCCTCATTTAAGAGACCCAAAGAATAGAAAGTACAAGCACATTTTTTAAACAAGTTTATAAAAATATCAAACATTTCACAAAGAATAAACATGAATTTACCTTTGGTTTTTTGTTCAGCAGCCTGAAAGAAGAGAAGAACAAAACAAATCAGCTACTTGTCAATACTACAAATTATACCCAATAATTACAGGGCTGCAGGTCTAACTTGTTGCAGAAACTGCTTATATAAATCAGGCATTTGTTTCATTTAAGGACTAGAGAATGGTAGCTTAACTCCATGTGATAGGAATGTGAGAATGGCAACCTCTGTCTGGCTGAAGCCAGAAGCAGATGCCAAAGAGGGAGTGCAAAGCATGACAAGGATGGCAGCAGCTCCATCTACCCACCCAGCCTCCCCTGTCCTGAGGGTCAGAGGCTTTCTGGACCCACACTGTGCCTGTGAACCCTTTAACACTCAGCAGAATTAACTTCTGTGATTTTGCCCAGCATCCCTTTGAGTCCACCCACACTATCAGCTTACACAGAAGACCCATTTATTTTTCCATCTGTTTGGAATCCACCCATTTTTTTATGATGCCTGATTTTTATATACCAGAAAAGACAGTGACCGATTCTTATTTAAAATTGAAACTAACTGTGCAATCCAGAAAATGAAGGAGGAGAATGCACAGCAGTGGAAATGAGCCTGGGATCCCAGAGGCACTGATCCAGGTAACTGTGGCTGAGGAATGGCCACGGAGCCAGGGCTGGGAGCAGCCCCTTCCCACCAGGGCACGGTGACACGGGGAGTGCCCCAGCACTGGCACAGCTGCCTGGGCAGGGATCCTGTGACCACAGCCTCTCCCCAGGCCAGTGGCAATGATCACTTGTGCCAGACTCACTCCCAGAAGTGAAGCTGCAGCATCAGTACCCACACCTATATTGAAAAGTGAAGGCACCATTTACAACAGAAACATGAACAAACCTTTTTCTGAGCACCTTCCTTCTTTTTCTTTTCTTCCTGCTTTTTCTTTTTCTTTTCTTCCATCAAATGTTCCTCTTCTTGTGTTTCTTGTTCTTTCTCCCTGATAAAAAAAAAAATGGTTAAGAAGAGCTTTTCAGTAAGATGAAGTTTCTCTAGGAAGGTGAATAATCCATATTTGCATTGCTAACTTTCTACATCTCATGTCTAAAAAAGGCTGCTTCTAATGCTGCAATGAAAGCACTAAAAACAAGCTGTTCCAAAATTGAAACTCACAACAAATAAAATTGCAGGCAGTGAGAATTCAGAAAGGATAGATTTTATTTGGAACCTCTTTCTGCAATCACTCAGAAGTACTACTTAATATTAGCATATTCCAGGGAAAGAAAGTTTAAAACTGGGGAAAAAAAAGGAACAAACCCAAGTAATTAATGCAAGCTCTGCTGGCTTTCAGCAGCTGTGATTCACAATATACCTTGCAGATCATGAGCAAGTACATTATTTTGCAACTATTTTTCTCTTTTTGATCAAACACATGCTGCATTAATTTTCCATATGCATCAATTTTGTTCTCAAGAGTTGTAAACTAAGGCCCAGATGAATTCCAATAATCATATTTTGTGTTCATCCTATAAATTCTAGCTGAAGAATTTGCATTAATGCAAAACAAGACAGTTCCAGTATCATCTTGATTAAAAATTAAACTGGATTGTTCCAAATCAAGAGGAAAATCTATTTGAAACCTTCCTATCTCTGCTTTCTATGTCCATCACTGTAACAAATGGTTACAGCAGTGACCCTCCCCAACATCCTTTTCAATAAATACCAACGCAAATAATTCATTTACTTCTCTATAACTACTTTATCTTCCTTGACAGCTCTTCAGTTCCTGATCATTTATCAGCCTTACAGATCTGAGAAGGCTGTTTCTGATGGGCTGAAGCCATTACTATCACTATTATTAGATTCAATGCCTTCCAATTACTCCTCAAAACCACTTTTAGCCTAATTTACTATTGCTGTACATTTAACTTGCCAAAGCCTGCAGCCCCTCTTCCTTTTCTTTGTTTGGATTTTTGTTGTTGTTAAATAAGAGTTTTTTAGTTACAAAACTCTATTTTTTTTTGGTCACAGTGTGTGAGACTGCTCTTTACCTAAAGGAGGAACAACCACTCTTCAGCTTTTGCACGTTGTGTCTTCAAACATTCCCCATGAAATACTTTGCCTCCTATTTAAGTTTGCATTTTCCTACAGAGTTTCCCTGTGCTATAAAAAAGGAACATTGTAGCCTTTTGATATTTTGGTTGCTGAAGGGTGTTCTGGGATTTGGCTTTTTCACTTGCCTGAACACACTGACCCTGGCCACCGCAGATGCTTTAATGCTTACACAGATCCTGTATGGAGCTCCAGACTAAATTAAAAGCAGATTCCCTTTCCTTGTGTCACCCCAAACTATAAACACTACAGCAAGCAACTCACAGGTCTAAACTTAGGTGTTAGTGCCTTTTTAAGACACTTTACAGCACTCAGACTATTTACAGAAGTGGGAGACATGGCAAGACCCAGGGTCTGGAGTGGCAGCCAGAGGTTGGGCACATCTGGGAGCTCTTGGTGCACCACTGGAGGCCCAGACAGCTGGAATGGCATTAGGTGTCTGTATTTTAAATACTGAACTACCTTCTGTCAGGACCAAAAATTCACCACCTGCACGACTGCTCAGGTTATGCCAGTTCCAAAGGGCCACCTTTTAAACCTTGTACTGTAAACTGAGGCTTGGGAAACATCTGCCCTCAGGAACTGCAGGTGGGTATTTGCATTATGAGTTAAATTGCACTTAAGACAAAGGTACTTGAAACTGTACTTTTCAATGGCTTCTTCCAGGACTTTGCAAAAAGTGATGACTTAGGTTGCCAAAAGAAACTGAGTTGAAACTGTAAAAGATTTGCCTTTATTCCGTTAGTTCGGAGGAGAACAGAAGTCCCCAGGATCTCAGTAACTACAAAGAAACAACATCCAGTCCCTTCATTTTCAGTGCTCCCTACCCAAGTCACAGCAGACTCTACAAAGGCCCTGTTCCAGTGAACTCTCCCAAGCTGTCAGACTATTGCCAGAGGAAGTTCAGCCTTTTTTGGTTTTTGAAAGCAGGTGAATGAAACAAGTCCATGTAAAATGAGAAACTTTTTGGTTTCCTCTTGCTAGTACTTAAGAAACCCCATGACATTACAGCAATTCCAGAACACCACAGTTACATTTAAATCCCCTTCCAATACTCAGGGCAGTATTTAAAAACAAAACAACAAAAAACCACACACAAAAACAAACCACCACCACCACTTCTCTTAACATGCAGAGTTTTCTTTAAGCTATGAAAGTTCATATTACCCAACTTTCTTGTTAGGCCTCTTTTCTTAATATCAAGTTCTTTCCTTAAAATACCAGGTTTACAGGGATCTTAAGGATCATCTGGTCCAACCTTTCCTGGTCCAGTCAAGCCTTAAAAGTGTCCAGTCCTGGGGATCAACTTTCACCACTGCCAAAATCATTCCTTACACTGGACTCCACTATCAAATTTGTTTCCAGGCAATGCACCATGTCAGTGAATTTTCCAAATCAAAACAGAACAAACATTTGGCTCCATTAAGAACACAACGTATTTTATTACCATATTATCACTGCAATTACAGCATCAGAGGTAGAAGTGCCACTCCTCACAAAAACCTGGCGTTTGGTTGTGGGGTTATTTTTTCATTTCTGAGATTAAAATAGCCTCAGATTAGCTCAGAAAATGATATTGTAATTTTTAATGGAGTTCAATTTTCAAAACTGATTTACATAATGACACTTCTGAATACATGTGCTTTAAATATGCTTAAAATAGAAATAAAGCTCCGAGCGGCCTCTCAGATGGCAACTCTTGCTGTCACTTTTAGGCAGAAATTAGTCATCTAAGAGCAAAACAAAAGGAAAACAATAAAAACATGGCTATATAAAGTTTGATTACGTTGTCAAAGGCATGTGTTGCAGCTTTACTTCCTGAGCGACAATTTAATCTTTATTGCAGGAAACACGCTAAAACATTTATGAATACAAAGCTCATGTTCTAAAGCAGGAGTGTCTCAGAATATCCCTGTAGGAGTTTGCCTTGTTCTTACATATGGATCTGAATCGTGAGGGATTTTTATGAGCAGGGAGTTTTACTACAGAATGAGGTGGTGTTTTTACAGATTGCAAATCGCTTATGAAATCCAAGCCTGAGCCAAGGTTATCTCTGAAGTGCCTGTGCTTGAGAGCTCTCTCAGAACAGGAAGGCAAGAGGAGCTGCAGGTCATGGCCACAGCAACTCGGCACTGTGGCTCTGGCCTGTCAGTGCCTGCTGCAGAAAGGTTTATTAATCCCTTTAAGAAATTAACAAATTTAGGCTGATTTGTTTTTAAAGCTAAGCAAGAATTTGAGTTTTGTATCAGGCACTGGATTGCTTCCACAGCTGAAGGCACAGCTGGTATTGTGGATCAGCACTGATGGGACATTCTGACAGCATTCTGCAATATTCCTTTTGGGAATATTGTTCTTAAACAACCTTCAGGTAGAGTCTGTATTATTGCCCATACAGTGTTTCAGAGTTCAGAAGTTCCTGCAGCAATTGAGGACTAAGCAGAGACCTGTCTCTCTTGTCATTCTATGTCACACTGCTCCAAACCTCAACAACCTCATTAATTTTGTTGTATATGCAAGATGGTGAAGGTTTATTTAATAATATAGGAAAACTGCTTTTTCAGCACAGCATTCCTAATCTTTGTCTGCAGATGTCTTTGTCTGCTTTAGCCATCATACTTTAATTCCTGGATACCTCTTGTACCTTAAGTCCTACTTTATGCTGGAATAACCTCCCTTGACAGTCGTGGGAGTTGCTCTTACTGACAGAAATCCTACAACTTGCACACAACTGCTCAAGTCCTGCTCTGGTTTTGACTTCTCTCACCATACAAGAGGCCATTGTGCACTCCTGCACAGGTATTTTTCCTAACAGTGATGATGGGAGGGAAAAAAACAGAAAAAAAGGAAAATCTTTAAACTAGAATTGTAAGGAACTGGCAAATAATCACCCAAATGCAGGCACTGGAGGCTTTTTGGAAGGAATTAATAGAGCCATGCATTGTTACGGGTGATAACAGAGGGTTTGGACAGCACAGACACGAGCTCTCAAAGATAAGTTCTCCAAATCTGGAATCATACAGTCTCAAACAGAAAGGAAGAAAATGACTACTTAGGAAATTCTTCAAGATCTGATTGTAAGAAAGAAGTGGCTGAAATCATGAAGGTAGAAAACAGCTTGAAGGGCGGTGATGAAATGGGATCAAAAATTAACATTAAAAAAAGAACATCAAACTCTGGAAAGGCAGGCTTTGATTCCTTCAGGACAACTGAAATACTGTCCCATAGGAAGAGCCAGGTGTTGTTTCTTGGAAATCACCAGGAATCTAAAGAACAATGCAGATACCCACATGTATGGGAGGAATCCTACATAAAGCAAGAGGCCACCAGAGCATCAGCAATCCTTGTTTTCACAAGGAAACAGATAAACTACAATTCTGTATTTGTCTATTGCTAATTTTGTTTCCTGCTTCATCTTTACACCGCCCAGCTCTGTGACCTTTCCAGAGTAAATATGGGTGAAGGGAAGGAGCTCGTGTGACTGTTAAAGTGCCAGCTTTGTTCCCTTGATATCCAGGCTCAGTCATTAATCAAGAAGAGTCAAGCTGGTCCCTAATTACAAGCTCTCCAATCACCTCAAAAAAAGAAAGCAGCACGCCAAACTAGGTCAAATAAATAAGAAGCAAACATGAAAAAAACCAGCATAAACACATGGAGACAAATTGAGAAAGGCCAGAAAAACATGAGCACTGTGCATGTAAAAAGCACCAGCAAATCAACCTTTTAAGTGCTTCATTAATATGCAAGAGGAAATATGAGTTTTGATTCTCGGTGGGAAAGGGGGAGCAGTGACAGATGACCCTGGGAGGGCTAAAGTGACAGTACTTTTCTTTCTGCTGCAGCCCTCCCTAAAGAGGTCAGCGGGGAACAGATGGCAACAACCGCCGGCGCTGGTGCCGAGCCCGCAGATGACGACACTGCTGCCAGGGATCTCTCCCAGGGATTTCTCCCAAGGATCTCTCCTAGGGATCCCTCCCAGGGATTTCATGGAGCTCTGGCCAAGCTGGTGCCAGGGCACCAAAGCATCGACAGCCCCGACCTGCCGCGGGATCTCCACCTCCACCGCCACAATGGTCCTTTCTGGCTTCCTTCCCAAAACAGCTGCTGAATGCAGATTCAAGCAAGAAGCTCAATATGTGTTTAAAAGTCCCTTTTCCCAAAATTTGGAAAGAAGGAATGATCTGGCTTCTCATAAAAACTCACATGAAGTAGCAGGGAAGAAAACAAGACAGAGCTAAACATTTTGCTACCACTCCAAAGAGGAATTCAGGCCAGCAAAAGCAAGAACAGCTTAAAAATTCCCCAGAGAACCAGGATGTTCCTCCACTGGCTGGGCCTGCTGTCATTTACCACAGGAACAACTGTGTCTAAGTCATTGCAGGTTACCTTAAAGCATGAGCAGGTGGATGGGTGGCACTCTGGAAGAGCAGCAGATGGCAAAGACTGTGCATATCACTTACAAGGGAAGAGAGAAAAACATCAGCAAGAGCTCACAAGGATTTGTGAAGGAGAAAAAAAAGTCCGATTTTTTTTCCTACAGCATAGTCCCAGGTATTTTTGAAAAGGATGAAAGAGAGGCAACCAAACTACATAACTGACTTTTCAATCCACATGGAGAATTTTGTTAGTAAGAATACGATTGCTTTATTATTTAACATTTAAAGAACTACAATTTAATAATTTAAGATACGTAACAAAATTACAGTAAAAGCCCACAAAACCCCTCCCACAAGACATGAATTTTTGTTGCAGTATGCCACATGTCCAGCAGCAAACTTTTTATTAATCACTTTGCTGCTGGAAAAATGGGTACACTTATTTAGTTTCCAAACTATTCCAAACTAGTTTCCAAACAATTAGTCAAATCACAGGGCTGCAAAACAATTAAGGAAGGACAATACTCAGAACACCCCGACAAACTCAAAATGCAGAAAAAAGGTAGAGAGTAATTCAGTGAGAAAAAGTGCAGGGTTCCATGTTTGGCAGGAAAAATCCTACATAAATACAGCATAGGGAACACGTGGCTGAACACCAGTTTTGGGGAGGAAAAAAAGCAGGTGCTCCAGCGGATTTCACTCCAAAGGCAAAGCAACAGTGTCACAGATGGTCAGAAATTCATCAGCTGCTGTGCTGTGTCCAGTCTGGGACTCTCCACAGCAGCAGACACAGGTCAGCTGGAGAGAGCCCAGAAAACAGCACCAAGGAAATCAAAAACGCACAGGTCCTTGGAAAAAACTTCAGACTTGGATTCACTTAATCTAAAGAGACAGCAACCCCGTTATTCAAAAAGGTGTTAGAGGTAGAGAAGCACAGAGTAAAATCTTTCTCCTTAGCTGTGGTAAGTAGCACTGAATTTAAATTGCAACAAAGAAGATTTGGATTAGGCATAAAGAAAAATCCTCCACACTGAAGCATTTTAAAAACCCCAACATTAAAATGTATACCCAGTCTTTATAAATATGCATTTGAAGAAGAAAAGAGGAAAAACACAAAAAGAAAAGAAGATTTATTTTTTATGAAGCAACACTGATACAAGACCACACCGACTCCTAGACACAAAAACAATTAAGACAGGAAACTGGAGGCCTCTACCCATTCACAAAGTGAAATCCTACAATCTCCTTTGCAGGGAATTAGGGGGGAAAAAGCCCTCAGTCTCACCACTGTGGACAAGGTAAGTCTATGGAGGAGTTCATCTACAGGTGTGATCACACAGCTCGAAACTGCACCCTGCAATTTGAAAGTCTGGGTGCAAAATTTGTTCCTCTGAGGAGTCATAAATGAAGTTCAATGAGAACTTTTGTTTGTCCTCAATTTACGATTTCTTAATCCCATGTTTTGGGGTTTCTCACTGTCCAATTATGTCCCTGTCCTGCACTTAACCCTTCTTAATAGGTTATTTGTCTTGACAGGGGATTCCTGCCTCTGAAACATCAAGATACCATCCACTGCTAACAGATGTGGGCTGGGACTTTGATGCCTCCGGTTTCTTGTGAACTTATCTTGAAGTCTGTAACAGAAAACTGATCTCCTGAACAGGGCCAGCAGCCTGATTCCTGCAGTCACTTAGAAATTATTCCACCAAATCTGGAATCTCTGCAGGAGCAGAGTGTAGCTGTCATTCAAAATCACCCAAGAATATCACAGCATTAGTTTAGAACATGGTGTGAAAAGCAACACATTCAATTACAATTGGTGAAACTAAAGGCAGATTTTAGGTTCTCTGGAAGACTAAATTAATAATCCTGCTCCTACAACCTGTAAAACAGAAATTCCAGGATCAGAAACAGCTTCTGTGTTCCATACTCTGCCTCAAGGCTGTGTTTCCAGCAGCAGCACACGGTGTTTCCAACATGCCATTCTGGAATACTGGTTGAAGAGCAATAAAATCCTGGCAGGACCCCAAGGAGAGAAGAGGAGAATGCCAGCTGGTGTGTGCTGCAGGACCTGGGCTCCCACTGCAAGTTTCCAGTTCAGCCAATGTTAACTTATTGTGACCCTCCTTTACATACACGTAAGGTAAACAACCACTCAAGTAGATTAGATTAGAACAAAAATACAGCAGAATAGGTAGTTACTATCATTCAATTCAAGATAATTTTCAAAAGCACACAGACCTGGCCTTGTTTTAGCTTCTATTGGTTATTACCAATGACTGGAAGAGGGGAGAAATTCAAGAGAAGAAAAAGTTTTATAAACTAAGGATGCAGATGAACTATGACTGGTAAGCCAGAAACGTGAAGAGCCCATATTTGAGCACTGCCAAGTCCCAGCAAATGTTTGCAGGGTTTGGAGTTCTTGTTTTTCATCTGGAGACTTCCTTTTGGTTTTGTTTAACACTCCAGTCTCTCCTGGAGTGTTAGCTCAGAGGGATGGGTACTGATGAGAGCACAGGAGTACAAATGGGAATGTTTCAGATGTGTGTTACCCCTTCATTACCAAGTACTGCACACCAGAGTGGATCTGCAGAGTAAGACTGACACTGCAGAGACTTCCTATTCACACCATCCCTGTTTCAGGTGGAGCCTGGCTCCAGCCTGCTCCCATGCAGCAGGAAAGCATTAACTGCACCCTTGGAACTCATCAGCCAGCGACGCTTTATTAAAAAGGAACCTGATAACGGCGCTCCGAGACACAGGACGCCAATCAAAGCACAGCAAGTGAGGACAATCACCTGATCAATCATGGGGGTTCCAATCCAAATGGAGAGATCCATGCAGATAATCCCACAGGGAAGCCACCACACAGGTACAGCCCCTCTCCTGTGAAGGTGTTGCTCTCCACAGTGGAGGTCTATTAGTGCACAGACAAGCTCCAACCTGGGGCAACTTAAGGAGTTAGTAGGTAAATCTGGGCATGGGCTAGAATACACCAAACCTCACCCACTGCTGCATTTCAGGCATGAACCATACCAGAATTTGCTCCCTCAATCTGCTGACAACACCCCAGCAGACCTTAAGTACCCCACCATGGGCACCACTCAGGCTATGCAAGCACCAAGAGAAAAAAAGCCCCACACCCAAAAAAAAGTGCTTGCATTAAAATCATCACTCAAAGCAGGTTGCAAACAGCAAGAAACATGCTCTGAAAAACAATTCTCCTCCCCCAGCAAACACATACTGATGGAAAAATTAAGCTACACACTGTGAGGAGTGCAGATAACCAGATTTACTTTCCCAGCACTGCCTCCCTCCCAGGCCTAATGATAGTTACCAGCAGTTGATCTGGCATCTGCTCCACAGCTCGTCCCCAATCTTCCTGGGACATAATGCACAAAGGAAAACAGCTTTGGAATCCAGCAGTTCAGCAAGAGCACAGCATGTTTGTCTCTCCAGATACTATTGGCTATTTTGGTTTCTCCAAATACTTCAGAAGATGAGAGCCCTGTGCAGCAGAGGCAAAGCCCCCCTCACTGACCAAGTGTCACCCTTTAGCTGACCGAGGAGCAGAAAAAACCCACAGACAAGCTGCTGGCTCAAACGGTTTAGCTGAACTCCAAGAACACTTTAGTGGAGCCCTGCTTCCTGGGGCAGCTGCAATGAAGGAGGCCAGGAAACTGGAACAGGAGCACAGCCCCACAGGATGTTTTGCCATGCAGGCTCAGAGCTGACCACTCCCAGGGACGGAGGCTGGTGGAGCCAGTCAGTCACCTGCCTGGCAGTACCAGGGTCAGGAGGGACAACGGGGTCAGGAGGGACAGGCCACAGCTGGGAGCACTGTGCAGCAAACCTTCAGAGTTCTCCAGCAGGCACAGCTAAGCCTTTATGCTCCTCTGCTGAAAAAAACTGAAAAGCAAGTTTGTGTAAGTGAAACGATGCACCGTTTTGCCTGTAGGGATTTCCAACACGCCTGATCCTCCTTTCCCCCTTCCATCACACTTAAGTGCCAGTACTCAGTTATTTCTGAGCCCAATCACTTTGTCAGCACTGTGAAAGCACAGTGAACTTATTTATTGCCAGAGCTGAAGATCAGGTTGGTGCTCTCATACAGGTGGGGCTGGACAACACAATCTACAGCATCAAAAAGTAGGAAACAGAATTTACCCTGAAGACAGATGTGTTTATGGTGCTGCTCTTGTGCTTACTCTGGGAATAAGGTGGTGCTGACATCTCCAGCAAAAGACACCCAGCTTACAGCAGCCACAGGCACACAGGTCCTTTGGGTGTCCATGCTCATGAGTGGTTCCAGTGCAATTAAACAGGCCCAGGAAGGTGAGCAATACCTCTCCTTAGGCAGACTTCCTGCCACAGGCACAGTGGAAAAATGCACACATGCTTCCCTCATTGCTACCCACAGGCAGGGAAACTGTCCCAGGCACGTCTAAGAATAACACCAACACACACCAGCAGGACAGGGAGGAGCAGCAGTGACCAGACACACACGTGGCACTCGACCTAAACACTCTTCTGCAAATCTGAGATGACCTAAGGTCCCCTCCAGCCTGGTTTTTCCTGTGATATGAAGATCATTCCCCTGATGTGTGGCAGAAGCTGCAGAAGCTGCTACTACACCACTGAGATCCCCAGGAGTCACCCCAGAAGGCACAAGTGGTGGGAGATGCAGGACTCATGGAGAGCCCTGGATGGGGGAGTCACAGGACAGCAGCCTCACAGGTAAGGGGTGTCTGAAGATCTACAATCAGAAGAAAATAAGGACACTGTTCCTCATGCTGCAGAATCCAGGGTGGGAAGGACAAGGTGCTCTCTCCACACCACACACGCTGCCTTGGGAAGCTGAATTCCTCTGTGCTGTGTCACCCCATCACACCTGCTCCACATGGACAAGGTGAGCACACAGCTCCAGACACAACAAGGCAAAATAAGAAGAAAAAGGGAACAGAGATATCAAAAGAACTCCCTGTCTTAGAAGCCAAAAGGGAAATACACTTTAAGCAAATATGAGGATGGAGAGCTAAGTTTTTGTAAAATGTTTATTCTTTTAGAAGATTTCAGAATACACAAACCCATAATTTCCTTCTTCTGCATTTTTAAATTTGCTGAGTGAGCTCATTGAACATTCAAGCAGTTGTCTTCAAGTTTTCCAAATACCATTCTATTTAAAGGCACTGTGAATAGGGAATTCAATTTATCAAATGAATGAAAGAAGAATTCTTAGCAGGAACCCTGGTGAGCTAATCAAGAGTCACAATAAAATGTCAGGGGTCCTGGAATTCTCGGCAGGAGGTTAACACCAAATTTGATCCGAGTCAAGGAAGACAAAACATACTATAGACTACTAAACTGTACTGAAAGTTGTGCACTGCAAATATGTGAAATTTTAAACACAACTGAAGAAAATCTACTTGGTTTGTGCACTTTATACACTCCTAGAATTTAACTACAAAAATCGAAATGCGCTGTTCACTATGACCACGTCATTTAACTTAAAATACAACACTTTTCGAAGACTTTAATACATTTTGAAGCTATTTTGTTCCACTGCATCTTCAGTTGCAATGCTCTTTTGAAAATTAAGATAGCACCATAATTTAAGTAAAGTGAAAAATAGTTATTCTGTACCTATCTTTAGGCTGGAAGCTGGATTCAGTGAAAGATTTATCCTATCATCCAAAATTAAGGAAACAGCATAATCCAAGCTAGCACCTTCCCTTCCATTAACCTCCCAGACTTTAAAAGATTAGCTCTGCAATGCTGAAAGAGTAATCCTTAAGACTTGATGAACTTAATGGAAATAAACTTCTCTGTTCCTCTACTTCACTTTCTATAGTAAAAGCATAAATTAGAATATCAGGCCCAGCATCAGAATGGGCCATTACCCATTTTTCAACTTAGCAAATGAATAGGAGCTCCATGGGGGAGGAGAGACAGGGTGGGGGAGAGATGGGGAAGGAAATAGCCATAAATGATCTTCCAGGACAGGAAAACTAGTTGCAGTAAATACCACTCTGGAAATCAATTTATGGTCAATTATGATCTTAGTAATAACTATTTTATGCCTTCATTTAGTGCATGAAACACCCAGGGGAGCAAATATTCTCAGAAACATATCCAATATGTCTCCAAGTATGTTATCTGATCAGTAGATGCAGCCAGAATTCCAGAAAGAGTAGCTCATGCTTGTCCGGATGCTGACTGAGGGACTGGGGATGGGGGAAGATGGAAGCACAATTTCAATGCAGTTGGACTATCAGTGTTGCAATATCACCCAGATAAAATAGATTATATCTATCAGTCTGGGTTGTTGGCTTCAAAAGCTGTGAGTTTTGTCATCACTGCAGTATTTCACCTAGAAATTTGTGAAGCACATTTCATTCTCACAAATGTAAGAAAAAATTAAAGTTGAGGGTCTTTTTTCAAGCAAATCATTATGTAAACATCCATCCACTAAGCTAACTACTGCCTTATTCAATTATTACATGTAAATGTGGCAGCAGAGTATAAAGACTGACATCTCTAATGTACTGTTGGTGTAATGACACTTACTGGGACCATTCTTTTCTAAAGTGAAGGAGTTGAGTTCTATGAGATTGATTAGAAGAATAGAAATAGTAAAAATTACACATTCACCAAGCTCCACTAAGTCCCAGATAATAAATCTTTCACCTGGAACAGTGCTATTTATACAGACTCTGCTCCTTAACAGCAGCAGTTCTATTACTGTGAGAGACCAAATCTGGCTCCACAACTGGATCAGACAGATATACTTTATTATGATCATATAGAAAACATTAAATAGCATTTAGTTTGCTGCCACCAGGCTCTCCTCCTTCCTTATCAGAGGATGTTGCATCTTCCATATTAATTTATTTTTGAAAGACTTAAGATAAACATATACTTCATTACAGTTCACATCAGCAAAGAGAACCCAAAGAGTTACATAGGCAGGAAGATGTGAACAGCACACTTAAGCCAACAGGTTATTTTTAACTAAAAGCAATTTTTTCTGCATCACTAAACAGGAATGAGGTACAGTACTGGGCACTTACAGCATTCCAGCCACGACAACATAAGGAGATAAGGATGATTAGATTTGCAGAGATGGAGTATCTTTTGTGAGAGAAAGAATTTCAAGCACAGCACCCATTTCACAGCTGACAATGTGGTAAAAATTCAGACAACACAAACACTGGAAGCAATTCTCCTCTGTTAAGAAAGTTTGTGCACTTGGTAAGTGCAATTAAAAACAATGAGGGTAGAGGGAAGTTGAGACCTACAGATCGACAGAATGATGTTAGCACAGGGATAATGAGGAATCCTGCTCCAGACTGCCACTTGTGTAAAGAGACTCACTTGATTTACACACACACACCCCATTAGGTTACGCCTGCAGTGCTACTGAAGTTTTTAACTTCATATTTCACATGCAGCATCATCCTCACTCTGAACATACACCGAGTTCAAGCAAAAACATCACAAACACCACCCAAGACCACCTTTCGTGGTCTATTAATGGCCTAGTAGGAACACAGGAAAATGGCAGTCAGCACAGTATGCATCTGTACAGCTGATTTCTTTTTCCTTGGCATTCTCCCTGAACTGCTCCTTTTTTCTAGAATGGTTTGTGTTAAAGCACTGGGCTGATGCTCTTTTGTTTACCAGTAACCAGCTACTGTTTAAAAACAAGGATCTCCATTGTCAGCACCAATGAATGACGTGAGCATCAGCCATGAAAACACTTTGGAATTCTGAAGAACTGAAAGACCTGAGAGTCGGAGGCTGCAGCAGGACTGAAATCAGACTGACAGAACACAGATATCTGGCTGAGCTTAAAACAGACTTGGCAGAAGTCAGCCTGGACTAACAATCGATCCGTGGACGTACTGACCACCCAGAACTATCCAAGTCACAGCAAGCGCTCCCTATCCCTCCACCAAAACACAAAGCTCTCCCACTTCCCACCGGGAAGCCCTGGAAAAGCAGGATGAGAGAGCAAACTGCAAACTTCATGCATACAGAACACAGGAGGGCAAGAAAGGAACAGGAAGGAAAACAGCTCATCTAAGAAAAATCAGGTAATGCCGTTGTAAGAGACTCATCTTGGCCAAGACCGTAACAAAGGCAGCACCACCATCCCTTCAGAAAGTCAGCTTGGGAAAACAGGCACAGACCCCACGAACAAGAAGCTGGGGGGAGAGAAGCGGAGGGAAGGATGGATCTGCCTCTGGAAAACACCCATGGGCAGCCACTAAACATAGCCCAGGGTGGTTTTTTTCCTTGCAGTGGAAGGGGGTGGGAGTTATCTTTTCCTAAATGAGCCTATAGCTGGTAGCTGCATGATAACTATTTTGAGATATAGAAACATATTTTTCTCTGGGGCTTAATTACCACAAAGGATGCCAACCGATTTGACAAGTAAATTTTTCTACCAAATAAAAAAAAAAAACAAAACAAACACCTGAAAAACCTCATTGCCTAGCAATGCAGAGCTTAAAAAGCAGCCCAAACATCCAAGGGATAAATATTAGGTATTTTCAATACAAAGCAATGAACAATTGTTACCATTCCTCATAATCGAGCACCTAAAGCATAGAAGTTCTGGACTGAAATCTAAGTAAATGTACATCTAGTTTGCAATTTTTTAAATGGTTGGACATTTCAAACCCCAGAAAAAGCAGGCTGCAGATAGCTGTTTATTACAAATGACTTCCACCTCCTCCACAGCCCTCAAAGGCAAACTATAAAGCTGTGTGCAAAGCCAGACAATCTGGGCACCCAGCCATAAACCATCACTGCTGCAGCACAGATAACTGTTCTCGCTCTCAGCCATCCTTGGCTGCAAACCCACGGGGAAGAGCTCCAGAAACCAGACCCCAGGACCGTCAGGGCTTCTAATATTTTATGAACTTGAGTTACAACTACGTTCAAGACCTCAGTGCTGAAAAATTACAGCGCTGATTCACACCCGGGGTTGAGACCAAAACTCACTCCGATTTGCCTGGTACCCCGAACCATGAGATGCAAGAACAGCCAGTTATTTTACAGCTGCCTCCAGTGACAGAAGCCTTTTTATTGGGAGGAAGAGTGAGACGTGCTACTTTTC
>VZTJ01001132.1:1627014-1705563 GCA_013397795.1 Orthonyx spaldingii | reverse complement strand
GTATTCACACACACACACACACACACACACAACCCCCCCATGCAGATGGCAATTCACCCCTCCCTCGCACAGCGCTTGTGTGGGGGAGGGAGAGGGCGAGAGAGATGTGCCCCCCACCCCCGAAGGGGTGTAGAGGGGCTGTGCCCCCCCCGAAAGGGGTGCGAAGGGCTTCACACACACACATCCCCGTACGAGTGCGTGTCGGAGCATTCACCCTTCGTCGCACACCCCCGCGGGGAGGTGGGGGGGACGGGAGAGCTGTGCCACCCCCGCTCCCAAGCGGTGCGGAGGGGCTTCACCCCCTCCCCCCCCGCGCAAATGGGTGTCGGTGCATTCACACACGCACCCCGGGCAAACGGCGTTAGGTGCGCTCGGGGACAGGGGTGGCAGCAGAGCTGTACCCCCCCGAAGGGGTATAAAGGGGCTGCCTCCCTAAAGGGGTGCAGAGGGGCTTCCCCCCACCCCGTGCAAATGGGTGTCGGTGCCTTCCCCCCTCCTCACACACCCCCGCGGTTTGGGGCTCTGTGGGGGCCGGTCCAGGGGTGGAAAGCGGGGTTAAATACGATCCTGCTGCACCCCAAATTACCAACAGCCCCTCCTCCTTCTGACAGCATCCCTTGCCTTAAACACCCATCCCTCTGGAGTTACCCGTGCCATGGCATGTGTGGTGTGCCCGCTGTGAGTGTCCCAGCACACACCCTGGTGCAGGTGTGCACAGAGGTGTGAGCAGACACGTGCAGGGACACCCCTGGGTTACACTCTGGGGGTACCCGTGGGCCAGCCCAGCCCTCCAGGACACCCCCCTGCACAGCCCTGCCGGGCTCTTGGCCATCGGAGGGGATCCCCATCCTGCCCGGGTGCCTCCAAAAATAATTCCAGTATTTTAAATGTGCTCGTGGCTGAGCACGCTGGGGGAGCCGCCGGGAATTGTGCACCTCGGGGAGGGGAGATGGAAATGTCACATCTCAGAGTGGTAGCGGTTGACTTGTCCCCCACAATAACCACATTAACTGTTTCCATGAGGAGAAAGTCAGGATCTGGTCTCAAAATACCACGCGAAGAGTGGAATGCAAAAAATGAGTCATTTTTAGCTAAAAATTGTTGTGTCTGGGTCTTTCAGCAGATCTTCTCCGGTTCTCTCTCCTCTCCTGCTTCCTCTCCCCCTTCTGCAGTGAACGTTTTGGGAAATGCAAGGAAATCCAGAGCCGGAATCTTTATTTGCTCAGGCCGTTCCACTTAAATCTGAACGGAACACGGGTTACGGAGCAGAGCTGTTGCTGCTGCCGGTGGCACCCACAGCGGGGATTTGGCGTGAAAGAAGCGCATCCCCAGCGTGATTCCTGCTGGCATTTTCAGATGCCAACCCCAAAGCCTCCCTGTGCCAGCCCCTGGGCAAACGACACCAGGAGCCCGGAGCCCCTTGACCACTGGAGGGAGCCCATATTGTGCCAGAATGCATCAGAAAGACTACGGGGAAGACAAAAAAAAAAATACTAAAATATGAAATATCAGATCATTGTAGTCAGAACAAAGTGTCTTCTCCAGGTCAGACCGTGATCTATAGCGATGCAAAATGTTATAAAAATCAGATTTAAATGTCCCATTGTACTTCATCAGCACAAAGAAAGGAAGGAATTATTAAGAACAAGGCTCTTTTTTTCCCCCTCCCACGTTTTGAATGTCAGTCTGGCACCTTTCACCGGGAGTGAATTCATATGCCAGGGTGGTGGCAGACCTGGCTTGGAGGGAAAATGCCCTTGTGTCATCCCAAGGACCAGCTCAGTTTCCCTTCACTCTCCTTGCTTAAATGTAGGTCAGCACCTATAGACTCCTTCCCAACCCGCCCCGGAGCTGCAGCAGCTCACCACTGCTGCTTTCCAAGGAGATTTTCTCTCCTGACAAGCCAACCACTCCAGAGAAGCAGAACAGAAACCACACACCATCGTCATCGTGCACCTACAGGAGGCTGCCCTGCACCAAAAACTCTGCTTGGCAATTGGGCCAAGGAATGTTCCTGGTTACCTAAATTATGTGTTGTGAATGTTGAAATATTTGTAATTCAAAACACACTTTTAACACACAAATATTTCTGGCTTCGCAGAGTGATGCCAAGTTGCTGGAGACCCTGAAATGTCAAAATGGAATAAAACTGAAAATGATTTGTGTATTAATCTGTTTTCTTGGCCCTGGCAAAATTACCATCAAAAGCACGATGTAACCACAGCCCCACAGACACAGAGAGCCTGTTGTGTTTGACACCCGTGTTGTAAAATACTGTCCTTAATGGGTAAAAACACATCCTAGTAAACCTTTCCTGTCTTACCTGAGTTCTTTTGCCATTGAATACAGTGCTTTATCCCATGTCATTTGGATTTTGTTCCCATCTTTGGTCTCCCACTGGGGTTTTGCCCTCCCACTCCCCTGGTTGGGAGCTCGCACAGATGCGGGTGCATTTGCTCCCCCAGCACCATGAGCTGAGGCTCTGTAGCAGCTGGTGGCTGCTGTCACCACGTCTGGTACATCTGTCCCCTAATTGCCCCTCGGCCTGAGCTGACAGGACCCTGTCAGGGCACAGGCTTCTCCTTGAGCTGTGTTTTTCCAGATCTGCTCCAGTATTGGAGCCTTCGCTCCGGGTGGCCACTGCTGCCTTTGAAGCCTCTCCTTCCCCCCAGCGCTCAGGTAGTGGCTTTTTGTCACACGTGAGTAGGAACAGATGTGAGCTGGTGTGAAGGGGAGGAACAGGGACAGACGATGCCAGCGGTTCAGTGCTTGCAGAGCAGGAGGAATTCCACTGCTGCCTTGTAAACCTCCCCTTCCCCAGTCTGCCTGTGTCTCGGGGAAAGGGCTGTGACCACAAGTGCTGGGCGTGTTGGGTGGGTGGCTTTGAGCACAGAGAGCCAGGCACTCACACAGATACAGCATTTTCTCTGCTGACAGTGACAAAGCCGAGCTGAGAAAAGGTCTTCACACATTCAGGGCTGTGTTGGAGTGGCTCAACCACACCAGGGCAAAATATTCCTCCGCCATAGACTTTGCACCTCTTGCTTGGTTTTGTGTCACCCAACCAAGCACAAAACAGTCACCAAGCACTTCTTGCAGTTCTTACCCGGCAGTAACGAGCACAGACAAAATTAATGTCAAAGCCTGACTCAAGCACTGGCCATGCTCCAATGGCATAACCTCATTCCTTAGGGAGATTCCAGTCTCTGATGCTGAATGGGTTTTCCCACACAAAGTGAAGCTACACCTCCAAGGCTCTGCCTTGTCTCAGGCCAGCTTGGCAGGATCACACTGGGAAGCCAGGATGCAGGATACCATGGGCTCTTCCCGAGTTTTCCAAGGAGAATATGAACATGCAAGGCATTTGTATGGAGTCCCTCTGAAGGATGCAAGCACATCCCTCCTGGCCACCCTACCACAAATTGTGTCTTTAGGGTGGACACTTGAATCACAGAATCATAGAATTGTTAAATTGGAAAAGACCTCAAAGGTCTTCGATTCAACCATTAATGAACTGTGCTGAACTTACACATCATTTTTTATTGGAAAAACTCACTCTCATAGCTTATGTCTCTCTCCCCACATTTTCCTCCCACTTGCTGGGATCATGACCAGCTGTGAGACCTCCACATCAGGGTGGTTGTACCAGCTATGAAATATCCTCTCCATGGCACTGTCCCAAAGGAGAAAGAGCTCCTGAAAACCTGGTACCCCAGGTTCCTCCTGATGTTTGACACAGACATTTCACATCAGCAAACCCTCTGTGCTGAGCATCATCACAAGAGTCTGACAATTCACTTCTTACCCCTGCGTTGGATGAGCTGGTTCCCCCTTTTTTGTGTAACAACCAAATACTTGAAACATTTGCCCAGAAAACACCGCATCTGGATTCAATTCCCTCCCCATCCCGAGAGTCTCTAACCTGTATTTCCCACGAGAGAGATGTAGCACGATGCTAAACAGCAATCTGGCAGGGGGGAAAACAAGGTATTTTTTATTCTTGCTCTCCAAGCAGAGCAGGAACACAAGTGTCCTGAGGCCAAAAAGCGAGCAAGCAGCGCATGACTCCCTACCCCGCCTGCCTCAGCAGCAGTGATAACACGTTCTGCTTGTTATCAATAGCTGTTTTACAATAAATACATAATCTGCCCTGAACAGAGGGCTCAGAGCCCAGGATTTGCTTGCCCTATAGCTCACCCCATAGCTTACCCTATAGGTTATTTTGGGGGAGAGGAAGCAATGGTTTAGAGGTTGGAACCTGCGAATGTGGCACCTCGAGTTAAGTCTACAGGCTGGAGGAATGTGCAGAGATGCAAACTTCCCCTTGTGCTTCTGAGAATAAAAGTATTGCCATCAATCAGTCTCTCTTCCTCTGTTTTTTAGGTCATCACTTATTGGTACAAGGGGGCTGGAACAAGCAGAGGGAAGACACAGAGTGTTCCAGTGGCACAGACAGTGCTCATCATCCAGGCATGGCTGCAGATGTTTCAGAAAAGCCTGGGTTTTTTGTGCAGAAAACCCTTGCTAAGCATGCAAACCCCCAGTGAAATACTGGAGTTGTCACCTCTGGCACTGACAGGGGCACCAAGCCAAGTGTCTGTAATAAAAATCCTGCAGCAGAAAGGGAAAAACCCCTGATTACCCAACATTTCAATGAACTGGGAGGAAGCTGCCAGTGCTTCTTTGCTGAAAAGAAGCCTTTCCAAAAAGGGTTTTCCAAGCTAAAAATCAGCTTGTAGATGTTTATCTTCACCCCACACAACCTCCTGCACATATAGGAAGCACTGGAGCTGTTTTCATGATGTGCTCAGAAGTCAAGGTGCTTTTGGTTTTCCTACCTGTTTACAAGTCTCTCGTCCCAGTGGAAATAAAGCAGAGTTGGGGGCAGGCCACAAAAAGGTTAATTTGCTGTATATACCAGTCTGACCTTTTTTTGGCACCCAAGAAACACCTAAGGGATGAAAATTCTTCTGAAACCAGTGGCAGGGAGAATATCTTCTAGCACCCCACCAGCTATCAAAGCAGTGGTGAGAGAACTTGCAAATACTGACATTAAAAATTATTAAAAATTATTATTAAAAAATAAACCCCAGTCCTCGGGCCAGGCACTGCTCCCACACTGGTTCTGCAGTGCCTGTGG
Organism: Orthonyx spaldingii; assembly: GCA_013397795.1. Taxonomy (NCBI): domain Eukaryota; kingdom Metazoa; phylum Chordata; class Aves; order Passeriformes; family Orthonychidae; genus Orthonyx; species Orthonyx spaldingii. Next base: position 1,700,423 of record VZTJ01001132.1, on the reverse strand, counting down.
CAGCCCAACACCATTTCCTTAGGACAAAGCAGCCTTTGGTGGGGTTTTGCAGCACCACTTTACAATAATACATGTCAGCCATCTAATGCTGGCAGTGGAACAAGGCAACAGAACAGATTTCAGCCTCCAGCATTTCTGTTAGAGGATTTCTTTATATCCCATGTGCTGAGTGTGGGCATCACCCTCACTGCAACACCTCCTAATCCTGGGAGCTCTTCAGGGTAAAGGATGGCAGAATGGCAAATGCTTACAGCTGCAGCTCCTTTCTAAGTCATTACTGGGCCAGCAACTTCAATGTTCAAGGTAAAAATGAGTTATGATAGCCCATATGGATGAGATAAAGATATGATTCTTGGGCAGTTTTTATGAGATGAGGTGATGGATTCAGTGGTAAAAGAGTTTTTCCCAGTGTCCTGGCTAATACACATGGGAATAATTTGACCTCTCTAAAACCTTCCCATATTTTCAGAGGGCTCTAACATCCACTTCTTTCTTTCTTTGACTAAGCTGGGCATCCTGGCTGCTGCCTTCCTTCTCTGTGTGTGGCAGAGAACATTTTGAAGGGGATTGATGCCAATATAATGTACATCTATTGCCTGCCTTGGGAACTTTGGGTGAAAACGCTCTGATGTGATGACTGTTATTCTGCACAGACTCACCAGGTATCAGCACTTTGGGTTGGATTGTACCTAGGGCAGCTTCTGTATTCCTGACAGAGCTGATATGACTTATCCCTGGGGTGAGGAGGTGGGAGAGGAAGAATTGCTTGTGACAGATACTAGTCATGTTGCTTAATGAAGTTTTGCAAGGTGTTCAGAAACAGCAGGACGGGGTCAAATCAGGGAAGGTCACACCGCTGGAAGCTGCAATCCTGAGTCAAGACCTGGCTTCTCCCCAGGGCCTGTCACTCCGATCCCTACCCGGCTGGCGGAGCTGCTCGGATTGCAAAGAATTTATTGACACCCACCCACCATCCCTAAAGTTTTATGGCAATATAGATCCATTAGAAATCCATTTTACAGAGGTATTAAAATAATGAAGGTGAGAATTAAGAGAGCAGCACACTCCTTGGAAAACCCACTGATGATAATATACTGCTTTAAAGAAAGTTATCGTGCAGTCCCCTTAAAGAAAGTTATCAATTAGTCACTGTATCAGACATGGCAGAATTGTTCCCTGAAGAGGATTTTAGGAGGAAAGCCAGTGACTAAGTGATGAATTTATCACTGAGGGTTGCTTGGCTCCATGGATTAAGATGACATGGCACAGAGGGCTCGGAGAGCAGACCGAGATCCCGGTGGCCATGGGGAGGTTTGGGCAGACCTCGGTGTGGGGTGAGATGTGACACAGCTCCCAGGCAGGTCCCAGGGAGGGGACGTGACACCAGTGGGGTGGATCAGAGCTGCCACTTGTCCAGCGAGCTCAGGACACTGGGCAGACACTCCCACAGCTGCCTGTACCTGCTGCAGTGCTGGCTTGGGGATGCTGCCCCAGGCTCTCCTGCCCCACAGCCTTCCAGACCACCACAATGTGCTGTGTAGAATCAAAACACAATGGGTTTTCTGGTACAGATGCCCCACTGAAACCAGGCACATCAGGGCTGATGTCAAACAGGCACTGCTCAGGGACTGGGTAGGAGAGATTTGTCTGTCCCTGCAGCTGAGCTGTAAAATGCCCTGGGGTGAGCCAGGACAGCAAAAGCTGAAGTCAAAGCACAAAGTACAAAACCTACTCGGCTCCTGAAGCTCAGATAACTGAACATGGGGAGGGGAAGGAGCCACTGGGACATGGCTTTTCTGTGTGGGCAAACTTCACCTGGTAACATCTAGACAGGATGAGCACACATGAGCCTGTTCTGTCCTGGCAGTCTGGGGGAGACAGCACAAAAAACAGAGGATTGTCAAATGTAAAGGTTGTGAATGTTGCCAAAAAGTGGGAGAAATCACAGTATTTCCATGGAATTGGAATAAACTTGCAAAATACTTTGTTTTGGTCCAAACCATCCCTGGAGGTACTTAAAAGATGTGTAGCTGTGGTGCTGAGGGACACGGTCAAGTGGTGGTTTTGGCAGTGCTGGGTTAGTGCTTGGACTTGATCTCAAAGGTTTTTTCCAAGCTAAACAGTTCCGTGATTCCATAAATCTACATTTCTCAATGCAAAGGCATTTTGTGAGCCCAAAGCTGCCCTCCTCTATTGCTGCAAGGCTGAAAGGGCTCTGGGATGACCACAGCAGTCACCCGCTGCCCACACCTCGCTCAGCTCAGCTGAGAAGCTCAGCAAAGCCCTGACAAATTGCCAAGCTCTCCTGAGATAAATAATCACAAACAAAAATATTTGTGTTTACTGTGGGGATTTGTCTGTGCATAATTATGCATTAGTCATTACGAGGACTACAGGAGAGTTTTACACATGTAAATATGTTCAGTTAATTAGACAGGACTGCTTTTGGTTTGTTTCTTCTCTGCAGTCTGATCCTGAAGTCATCAAACACTCCTGGATCACGGGGCGGGTTGAACGATGTACGTGAGGAAAACAGCTCTCTCCCCGCTCGTAATGCAGCTCTGGGTATCAATATATATTCCTTTAAAATACTTCTTGTAGCTTTCCTGTTACAGCCTCAAGGTACTTCACACGATGCAGCACAACCTTCACACTGTTCTCTCATGTTCATGTTTCAAGGGGAGATCAGATGGATTTCTCAGGTAATACAATATAAGACATTAGTTTCTTCTGAAACATTTTTAAGTGCAGCAGCTTTTAGTAATCTTCTAGCATCTTCTCCTATGTATGACAGAGTCTATTAATGTCATTTGCATGAGAAGTACACAATAAATCATTCATGCACAGTTTAGTACAGGTTAAGTGTAACAGCCTAACTGTGATTTTCTATAAGAAAATCAGAGCAGCTCATCAACTGGTGTAAATCAGCAGTGCTCCATCAAAGCCACTGAGTCACACCAACTAATTGCTTGGCCCAGGGGAAAGATTTAGGCAAAAAAGCAGCAGGGAAGAGCATGATTCCTGCCTTATTGGAAGGACCTTCTTCTGAGAGCTTCTTTCCCAAAAACCTTTCCAAAGAAAATCCATAGGCTGTGGGGCTGGTGCAGCCTGGCTGGTCCAAGGTCATCGCTGTCCTGCTGACAGCCCTGGGCTCTGCTGTGGCCACACTCCTGGAAGGTGAGGGCCTGGAGTGAGGCCAGGAGCTCAGCAGGAAACCTTGGGCTTGTCCAGGCTCTGAGAGTGGGAGGAAGATCAAATTCCCCAAGAACCTGCAGCTGTCATTTAGACAAAAGCCTGAAACAACAGCAAAAACAGTTCCAACTCCTCCATGGTGGGGGGTTGAACTAGGTGACCTTTAAGGTCCCTTCCAACCCAAACCATCCTGTGATTCCATGATTTAGGAAGGTGTGATGTCCATGATCTCCATTTCACTGCTGGTTATCCTCCCTGTTTGGAGCACTGACCCCATTTGCTCATGGGAGGAGGGGACATTCCCTGCTCCCGGGACAGCACAGCAAACCCTGCTCGGGAGATGCCAGTGGGGAAGGGGCCACCCTGCTGCACCCAGCCTGGTCCAGTATCTCTGCAAAGAAAGGAAATTCCTTTGCAGTGATGTGGAATTCGTCACCTGCCCTGGAAAGGAGCCATGTGGGCACGAGAGGAGCAAAGGGTCCCTGGAGGGAGGTGGTTGAGGCAAAACCCCACACGGTCCCTCAGCAGCTCTGATTGTGTGGCTGCGGCACCGAGCGGCTCAGCTTCGCCCAGGCAGGAGGCAAACACGGGCACAGCTTTGCTCAGAAATGAAGATCTTTCTCCTCCCCTCCTCCTGTTTTTCCTCTCTGTTTTTTGGCCTGGTTCTTGTTCTCACTGCAGCGGCGTGTGGGACAGAGGCTCATTGTTCCCGCTGCTCAGGGAACAGGGAATGCGCCGCAGGACTGATCTTATTAGAGCTGGGGCCATGGCCAGGCCAGCCCGGGAGGAGCCAGCGGCCGCCAGCACATCCAGGGGGCACATCCTGGGGGGACATCCTGNTGGGGCACATCCTGGGGGTACATCCTTGGGGACAGATCCTCGGGGGCACATCCTTGGGGGCACATCCTGGGGGAGACGTCCAGGGGTGAATCCTGGGAGGACATGCTCAGGGGGACATCCTGGGTTACATCCTCGGGGAGACATCCTCAGAGTACATCCTTAGCGACACATCCTCGGGGGGACATCCTGGGGGTACATCCTTGGGGGGACATCCTGAGGGTACATCCTTGGGGGCATATCCTGGGGGACACATCCTCACGGGGACATCCTGGGGACAAATCCTCCAGGGCACATCCTCGGGGGAACATCCTCAGGGTACATCCTTAGGGACACATCCTGGGGACACATCCTGGGGACACATCCTGGGGACACATCCTTGGGGGCACATCTACAGAGAAGCCAGGAAAAAGTTTAGATCCTACAAATATGGGGGAGAAAAACTAGAGGAGGGTCTCCACCAAGTGCACAGCAACTCGCTGGCTGTGCTCCTGGTTCGACTGAGAGCCAGCCAGGCTGATCAAGATGCATCTTCTAAATGCTCAGATACCAGAAGGAAGTCGCACAATCTCAGGCTATTTATTTGTTACTTATAAAGAACATCATTTTGAATGCACTGGCTAAATAAGTATTAATTGTGTTAAAAATTAAGGTTAACAAACGTTGTAAGAAGTTGTCTTAGGGGAAATAAAAGGGAACAAAAAAAAAATCTCGGGCACTAATGATTAGAGCAAAACCCTGATGTTAAGAGGACTTTGTCTCAGTGGAAGCAAGTTACTCATCTTTTCCAGAAGATACATGCATGCACTGCAAAATGTTTATTTTGTACTCTCTGAAGTGGTTAATCTACATGCAAAGCAATGAAAAGGTGCCTTATTAGGCTAATTGCTAATAAAAAAAGAAAAAAAGAGAGAGAGAGAAAAAACCCTGAACTACTGTGAGCAAATATTTAAAAACAGATGCAGAAGGCTGTGAAAACAAACACAGTCTCGTTTTTCCATGAAGTTTTCCCACCAGAAATCAGACAGTTCAAAGAGACGTCCGGTTAATGCGGTACCTCCAGGCTCCCGGCGCTGGAGCTGTTCATTAGCCGCTGTGTAATTCTGTGATGCAGAACTGGATTAATGGAAAGGTGACTGGGAAGCCACCGAGGGACCTGCTAATGATACTGCTTCGTCCTTAGAGAAGTCCTCTCTAGCCTTGCCCACGTGCGGCAAAACACACACACCATCAGGATACAATGCCACATTATCACAAGAAAACACTTTGGAGAGGGGAAGAAGATGTCATCACCGAGTGGTGCTGGGAACTGGCGAAACCCAAGATGGAAAAATAATTGCATGCATGTTTTTTAATACAACAGGATTCCCCCAAGCTCATTAAAGCAGATGGAAGTTTTAAAACCTGTATTACTTTAAAAATTAATTTACAGCTGTGGGGCTTGGTGGCCCAGAGAACATTAAAATGATAAATCCGGAAAGGTGATGTGAGCAGAAAGGAGGATTGCTTCGGTCACAACATGGCCTTGTGCAGCTGGGAAGGGGAGATGGCACCGTTTTGTTGCTGTTTGACATTTACCTCTGCTGCGCCATTTCTGGGCTTAACCCAGATTTTAAAATACTGTAACAAACCATTAAAATTTCCTCCCAAGCGATGTGTCAGCTAGAAACGATCTTGGTGCCTCTCTGCTTCATTAGATACTGGCTGACATGGCGAGGGAGCTGATATGGACACCTGCACTTGGGACCACTGGAGAGCCCTGTCAAGGCTGGGTGTGTGCACTGGGTCATGGCTTGTGGCATCGGGTCACAGCCTGGACATCCACACCAGTCCATGGCACTGGCTCACAGCCTGGACATCCACACCAGTCCCTGGCCCTGGCTCACAGCCTGGACATCCACACCAGTCCATGGCACTGGCTCTTGGCACCAGCTTTTCCACCTCCGAGGGCTGAGCGGTGCCACTGCCACGCTCCCCCTGCTGCAGCCCCAGCCTCCAGCCGGCTGGCCCCAGCAATGCCCTCATTCCCCTGCTCAGCAGACTCCCAAGACAAGCCGTGCCTGTCTGGAAGCACGGCAGCCTGGCGGTGTGCCCGGGGCCAGGATGGGGGGCAGGAGCTTGCATGGCTGCCGGCACACCAAACCAGTGCCAGGTGGGGAGTCCCTGACCCTGCACAGCCACCACCCTCAGCTGGGACATCCCTGGCTCTGGGGAGGGCCACAGATGAAGTGGTGGGACAAAGCCAGGCAGCTCCTCTGAGCCCCGTGGGGATGGACCATCCCTTTCCTGCTGTATATTTGTCCGATGCTGAGCACCAAGTGCTGGGATGGGCGAGGTAGCACTGAACAAAGGCTGGAGGCAGGTTGTATTCAGCTCACACCAGCTACCTCTGGTTGCTGGGAAGAAAGGAGCCCTTTGTTTGGAAACAGCAGCTACTCCCACCAAACCACGCACAGGGCTCTGCGCTGCAGAGCCCCACGTTATGTACAGGAGGGGTTTGGCACAAAATGGTACCTGTTCCCCTCCTCCCCGTGCTTCCTCACCCTCACGGGTCTGTGCAGGGAGCGCTCCCTGGTTCTCCAAAGGTTTGAGTGTGTGGCCGGGGACGGGGATGAAATCACAGCCCGGGAATGTGCCCCTTTGCACAGCCCCAGGGAGCCCACCCCGTGGGCAAACCGCAGCCGGTGTGATGTGACCGAAGGTGCTGCAGCCACCCAAACACACGCCGGGCTCGCAGCCAGCTGGGCCTGACACGGATCTGGGGCTCCACAGGCTCAGGGCTGTCCCCAGGAGAGCAGCCATGGATGGGCCGGGCTCAGGCACATCCCTGCACCGGCATCACGCCGCTGCTGTACCGGGGAGTTCCTGGTGAAGGTGGTTTCTCCCTGCGGAGAGTGTCACTGGGATCCCTGGGCTGTGCCCTGAAGCGCGGACATCCTGAAAGCCACAACGGCCCCGACCCCGTTATCCGGGCACAAGGGACAGCCCTCGCTCGGGCTCTTCCCGCAGCCTCTCTGCTGCTGCATTTATTATAACGTGCTTCTCGTTTCCCTTCTCTCACCCAACAAATTAACTTTAACAGTAAATTAACTTTATTCTGTCGCTGGTCAGCCTGTCAGGCGGGAGCGAGGCGGATTTTCCCCCCGGCCGTTCGGGAGGCCCCGCGCCCGGGCAGCAGCGCCGTGACTCACCGGCTTTCAGGCTGCCTATTGAAGGGACCAGAGCCCGAACAAAGCCCCCATTCACTCCCAGGGCTCGGCTAGTTTTCCTTTGAGCCCTCACTGCTTTATTTTTATTCTTTCCCAAACATTGTTGGCTAATTTCATTGACAAAATTCATAACTTGGGGTTGGAGAGCTCGCTCCTATTCAGCTACGAGCGCTGGGGGGGTTTTGTTTTTCTTTTCCATGCTGCCCATCTTGCCTCATTCTCTGCGTCGTCCTGAAGCCAGTTTCCAGCCTGTGCCATGCTGAGGGATGGTGCTGAGGGACACAGCCCTGCACAGAGAGTTTAGGTGCTCCTCGGTTTTTGGATGGAGAAGAAAAAGCACCACGGCAAGATCTGAACCTGAAGCACGGGGGTGACTCTGGGGGCAGCACGGACAGGACTGAAATTGTGCACTACAGAACTGAGCGACCCCTGGAAGTACACAGCAAACATTTAAAATCAAAAGCCTGTTAAACTTTTATATCTGTAATACTCTGCATCCAGTCCAGTTTAATTACAGCCCTTTAAAAACATCTGCATTTCATAAAGGACTAAGTTTCCTTCCCCTCAGGCTGCCCCTCCTGAGACATCCCTCTCCAGGCTGCTGGGTTACACAGCAATTACAATCCACAAGTACCTGACATCACCACCAAGTGCAGTGCATTATGGTTTCCAAAACAAGAGAAACAATATTGCTCAAGATGGGTCTGAGCCAAAACCCCAGCTCCAAACACCATCATTTTTTCTGGCAGAGTTGAGAGCCAGAGCCCTGCGTGGCAGCCAGGGCCCCCCTGGAAATGTCACAGGCAGAGAATGGAGGAGTCACTTGGAGCTTTGGTGAGGCAGAGGACATTTCTGCTGCCTGCTGACTGCGGGGCTTTAAATACATGCAGGGCATCCCTGGGAGCCCTGCAGCCCCTCTGCCACCTCTGGAGCCAGAGCCCCCTCTTCCCACCCAGCCCAGAGCACACGGGGGTGCTGGAATTTGCTGGACCATGGCTTGGGGAAGGGATAGGGCTGGACTCAAAGCAGCTCTGGGATGGGAGCATGCAGTACCTGCCTGAGCTGGCAGCACCAGCCCCACACCAGCTCAGGGAGTCTGCTCTGGGGAGGGCACCAATGTCAGTGCAAGAGGCTGTGGGTTTGTTCCCTCCCTTCCAGCTGGGACAAGGCAGGGCCTGCCTTGAAAGGACCTGCGACAAGCTTATCTCTGTTCTGTACATACATACACACAGAATACATACACATCATTTGGCTTGTGGCCACCAACGTGCACTCAGCTGGTACCCAAAGCAAAGTCCTTAATGGTGTTTTATGTGGTAAATCCCTTTTCTCTTCCTCTCCAGAGACAGAAGCTGGTTGTAGGGTGAGAGGAGGGCAGGAGCAGCAGCCCCACTAACCTGCAGGAGCAGCCCCCATGACCTGCCACCTTCTTGCTCTGCTAAGCTCTCGAGGCCAGGTCTCTTTCCTTGTTCATTTATCGGCTTGTTTCCCTGCAGAGAGGACCTGGTTAGAGGAGAAAGAGTGTGATTTTCAGTCCACAGAGCAAGCCATTTACTTTTTAAGGTTGCTTGCCAAAACCACATTCCTGCTTCAGCTCCCAGTCCAAGCAGAGGGAAGGCTGAGATCAGAAACGAGAGTCGGGGACTGATTTTTGTGCTCTCTCTGCCTCGTGTGAGAGCTGAGCTCACTCAAGGGTTGAGGCCTCCTCTGTACCTTCACATCTGAACAACAAGCAGGGAAAGCAAAAACCACAGGATTTCCTCTGCTGTCAGCAATACCCAATAAATTCACAGCAAGAGTGAGCCTTTAAAAGAAAAAATAAAACTAAAAATCCCCCAAACCAAACATTTTATCCTTTCCTGGTCTAATTGGGGAATAAACTTAATATCTAATTTTAAGGATGAAGTGAAAAGGAAAGGGATGAAAGCGAGCCGAGGCAAGCGCTGCACCCAGCCGTGATCACAGGCAGCAGGCTGGGGCTGCATCTCCAGAGGAAGCAGCAGCTCTGCCTTGATGTTCTCCGAGTCAGTGGGGCTGTGGCAGGAATCAGGCCCTTCTCTGCCCAGCACAGCTGGTGGGAGCTGGTGCCTGCCACCACCAGAACCTGGGAAACCATGGAAAACAATGAGCAGCCTCGGCTGGGAACCGCTGTGTGCTGGGAGGAGCTGGAGCACGGTGGGTGCTGAGTGTGGGGGACTGAGCTCCCTCTCCCTTATCTCAGGTGCAGCCCCGCTCAGCTTAGTGGGGTGATTCCTGGGTGATAATTCACTTGTTTCTCGGTCCCAGAGTAGCCTTAAAAGTGCCTTGGACGGGCATGAGATGGTTTTATGTCTGTTAAAGAATGCTGCCTTGCACCTGTAGGGAGCCAGGGCGAGGGTGGAAAGCCTGACTGGAGATGTAGGGCCTGACCCCTCTTCTCCCACACCACCCTCTGGATGCCCACCTGGCCGCCTCCGCTCTCCTGCTGGCTCAGGACCCTCTCTGCACCTGGATGTGCCCAGCTGGTGCCACAGGAGTGCCCCTCACCATGACTGAGGTGACACAGGAGTGCCCCTCACCGTGACTGAGGTGACACTGCCCCTCACCATGCCTGCTTAGCACAGCCATAAAGCCTGGAAGCTGAGCTATTGCACACTCGGCTCTCCCTCAGCATCCTCACTTCTTCCCAAAGCCCCACCAGGTTTCTGAGCATCACAAAGCTCTCCCAGCCAAAGTAGGCTGGGAAACGGCTGGTGCCCATAAGAGACAGGGTGTGGTCAAGGGGGAAGCCCTGGACAGGTCACCTGGGGCACTCTTGGGGCTGTGCAGGTGTCCTGCTGTGTTCCCCAGGTCCCGTGGGTTTGGGGCCACTGAAGCAGGCCCCAGGGAGAAGTGGCACAGCCACAGAGCGTGGGGACCTTGCTGACAGCCCACCCCCCCCTGCAGCTCTCCCTCAGCTCTGCAGTCCTCCCAAAGACAGCCTGCAACTCCCCAAATGGGAGCGGTTCCTTAAGGAAAGATGAGAAGGCTGTGCTTGCTTCTTTAAAGAGCAGTTTACCAAAACAATACCTACTTTTGAGACCTGTGCCTTCTTTCCTTGCTTTCTCTTCCACAAACCACCCCATCTCTGCTGCCTCTGGAGCAGCCTGGCCACGCACCTGAGCAGTGCTCCCATCCCGGGGCGCTGGCCACCCTCTTGTTTTTGGGTGTTACATGACATCGAGGACAATTTAACATACATTGGATGCTGCTCCTTGAAGGGTTTTCCGGTGCGTGAAGCTCTGGGTCCTGCAGGGAGGTGCCAGGGAAGCCCCGTGAATAGGGTGAACAGAGTCCTGACACCATGGTCCATCCTCTGAAAGAGCTGGTGGCCCCTTCTTGGGGATTGTTCTTAAATTAAGTCTCTTGGCTAATTATTTTCTCTCCCCATTGCCCTTCCATCCTGTGTGTTTAGTTTGGTGCTTCAGCCTCTCCCACTGTGTGGGGTGCAGAGGCATCCATGGGTTGCACCAGCTTTTGTCCAACCAGGAGCATCCCAGAGAAGCCTGGTGCTGCAGGGGGAAAGCCATGGTGCTCCTCAGTCCCTCTCAGAAAACCAAAATGCCATCCAAGGGCTTTAAACTCCCCACTTAACACCGTTTCTTAATACTCAAACAGAGGGTTCCCCCTCCATTTCCACAGTGACACAGGGACAGAGGGCATGGCCCAGGCAGACTGGTGTCTTTAGGGCAAATATATCCTTCAGTGGGAAGAAAAAGGATTTGTCTGTAAAGGATTTGTCTTTCTACACGCAGGAAAGAGATATTTATATATTTAAAAAAAGGCTTGTAATATACCAGAATACCTTCCTCCCTCACCAAAGGTCAAACTTAGATCCAATTTCAGTCAGGAGGGAGACGTCTGTCAGACAAGCACTAATCACTATTTAGTATTCATATTCACCTATTAGAAGCTCCATGCTGTAAACATGTCTATGAATTAACAAGGCATCTGGCCTCTCTTATACAATATGAGCAGCTTGGATCATAAAGTGTCTGCAGAAAATAAAAAGTGCCTTCCATCTGTCTCTCCCAAATATCACTGCTATCACCAAAGCAAACAGACCGGCTCTTCCAAAGCAGCGCCGGCCCCCTCCCCCAGAACGTGTTAGTCAAACAAAAACAAGCGTTTCACCGAGAGCACTTGACAGATCTGAAACGGCTCCGAGGAGCCAGGCGCAAATTAAGATCTGGGGAAAAATTAGCTGAAAGATAACTGGGAGGAAAAAAAAGCTTCCTAATAACAAGGTCTTTTCTTAGCCCTCTGAGTAATTATGCACAGTGCTGGCGCTGCTGAAGCCATGGGAAGGTCAGTGGTGCCCAGCAGAAATGCAGGGGCACGCCAGGACCTGTTCCAGGGCAGTGCCACCGTGGGAATTGCTGTCCCCAGCTCTGATACCTTTGCAGCTCGCAGCGGAGGAGGATGCTGTGGGATCATGGTGACCCTTGGAAGGGCCACAGACTTTCCTCAGCCCTGCAGCATGGAAAAGGCAAACCCCAGGTAGCCCTGAGCCGTCAGGGAAAGGCCTCGTGCCTGGCTGCCCCGGGGGACAGCTCAGCTCCAGCAATGCCACTGCAGCGGATTGGCTGCAAGTCCCACCCCAGCTCCATGGGCTGTGCTTTCCCTCTAATCCAGAGCCCTTCAGCTCCTCACCCTGCTCCCTGGACGTCTGTGAAATACAAAGAGCTAAAGGTGGGTAATTCGTGCCTGTTCCCAGTCCAGAGGGAGATGGGGCCGTTCCAGAGGAGCTGTGCCAGTGCAGGATATCACAGTGAGCTGCTGGCACCAGTGAGGCACTGGAGCTGCCCTGCTGGCTGTGGGAGGGAAGGGCTGGGGCAGCCCCTGCCATGGTCCCCGCTGGGTTAGCGAGGTCAGGGGGCACAGCCAGAGGCTGGAGGGACAGCTGGGGCAGGAGACCTCCCATCCCCACAATACCCAGCCACTCCCCTTATCTCCATGTTCCTTGTCTCACTGCCTTTCCTTGTCTCGGTGCTCATCCCACCCCAGATTGCAGCTCTGGTGCTTCCCGGGAAACCCAGCTGCTGGCAAACGGGGTGGCTTTCTGCTGGCTTGGCTCCTGCTGAGGACTGGATGGGCCTCAGGGTGAAGGCAGCACCTGGAGCAGGGAGCTGGTCACTTTTAGGGGCAGCTGCTCACCCAAGAGGCTCCAGGTCCCCAGGACATCGCTCGTGCCCTGGTCAAAGCTGGTGGCCTTAAACCAGCTCAGGCTTCTCCATCTCAAGGGAAGGGAGGGTCTGCTCTAAACCCCAGCTTTGTTTTCCGAAGATAAATTTAAACCAAGGGGAAGGAAGAATGAGGTTCATAAATCAGGCAGGCCTGAAAATGAGGCATGAAAAATGAATGAACAGAGCGCGTGTGCGAGTGCTGCCGCCCCGACCTGGCACAGCCCACCCCGGCTGGCAGCCCCCAGCCCAGCCCTCCCACAGCCCCCAGCCCACCACCACTGCCCCAGGCAGGCCTGGCAGCTCCCTGTCATTGCTGCCTCTTCCCCAGCTCTCATCCACACAGAAAACTACTCACTGGCCTTCAAGCTCGAGCTGCCCGGGCTGGGTGGGGTCCAATCCGTGTGCTCAGGCTCTGCCTCGCTTCTCTTCCCTTTCCAGGTTTAAACAACGTTTCTAAGCTTTTTGGATTGCATGAGATGTTTAAACTTAAAACCAGGGGAGCAGGGGGAAGATACGGCTTTCTGGAAGTGGTTCTCACATCCCCCACACACATGGATGACAGAAAGAAGGAAACCAGGAGGCTTCCAGACCTCCCAGCTGCAGACATCTGAGGAGTTGGCTGTATCCGATGAGCCTCTCTCAGCTCCCTGCCTGGCCAACAAGCTGTTCCTATAGCAGCAATGCAGAGTAGTCTATCTCCTCCAAATCATCCCCTGGAACAGCATCTCCCTGGGAATGGGGCTGGAGCAGCCTGGCTCGGTGATGAGCTCAGACAAGAGCAGGATCTGCACCTCTGCCCTAAGGCTTTGCTGTGTCGGGTCCACAACGTGCAGACCTGGCTTGCATCGCTGAGAAACCTTCCACAGTTTGCACCTCCAAGTGCATCAGGGGTTGTGGCCACAAATATTTGCATTTTGCAAAGGAAAAAGGTCCCAGCCAAATGAACCCAACGTGGCTGCAGCTGCTGTGCTGGGACGTTGACAAGGCAGGTTCTGAAAATGCCCACCTGTGTCATTTGCCATGCAAATAATTCAAAGAAATAATTCAACCCAGGGCTTAGGAAGAAATTGTGGGAGAGTGGCCAGTGGCTGAGGCAGCCCAGAGCAGCTGGTATGGAGCTGGAAAAGGCAGGAAGGAGGAAGGAAGAAGAATAATGGTGGGGAAATTTGGGTTTAACTGTGGGATGACCTTAAGTGGCCCCATCTGAGGGACCTGTGACTGGGAAAACATCTTATTGAACATCGCCGTTCAGAACATCACCGGAATCCTTCCTTACATCCTTGCACTGGGGAAAAGCTTCTGAAATATGAGTGTTTTCCTTCCCACAAGGATCTCCCTGCCTCTGTTATACCACGTTAGCCACTTGCACTGCTGCAAAAATGTGACACGGGAGATTCCTGGCCAGTGCCAGTGTCAGGATGCCACTGACACAGTCCCACAGGGCCCCAGGACAGGAGCAGCTGCTTTTCCCCTCTCCAGGATGGCAGCAAGACCCAGGGCTGCCCTCGGCCATGCTGCTGCCTGACCCCAGTCCCAGGCCACCAAAATCAATGGGGAATTTGTCACCGGCCCCAGCGGGGACGGGATCAGGCTCTGCATGCACAAGGAAACCCCTCGAGCATGAAAGCTAATTTAAGAGGAGCTCATCTCCTGGTGTTCAGAGGCATGGAGCAAGGAAAAAGCATGACAGATTTTGGTATATTTTAACTGAATTATTGTCCACCGGGGATTGAGCCAAGACCACAAACATTATTTCACTTTCTGGCGAGGCTGCAGTGATGAATATGGGTTTCAAAGGAGAAAAGCTGGGTGGTTCTTGTTTCTAATCTGGAGTCATTCCTCCTCCTATGGAGGCTGAACACCACAGCACGGGGATGCTGAAACAAAGACTCCCATTCCTTAGCAAGGCATAAGGGTCTGCAGGTAAATGCAGCAAGGCTTAAAACACACATATCGAAATACAACAGAATTTTGCACCAGGCTCTGTTAAAAATATTCTGTTTAATTGATTTTTTAAAAAAATCTATTATGCTGCTCTAGGCATGGCTATTGATCTGCAGTGCTGGAGAAGTAATGAAGAAGCCTTCAAATCAATAAGGCCAAAGTATATCTCAAACTATATCTGCTCCACCAGCACAACAGGGATGTGGCCAGCGAAATTCCCCAGTCAGGACCGGGAGTATGAACAAACCTGTTCTGATGACTGTGGAGATTTATTTCTATTGGCATAAACATAACTAATGAAACCTCGGCGACTCTTCACTTCCGTGAAAGCTGATAATATATTGTGGTGCTCACAATGAAATGAGCAAGAACACATTTGCAAAGGAAGAAAAAAACCCAACTCCCTCAACCGTGAGCTGTATTTTCTTCTTGGTGCCCTTGATTCTCCTCCACCCCCTTCCCCTAGACAGGGTAATATTTCTTCTCCGAGCTCTCGTACGGGCTTTAACAAGGCTTTTGTAAGTCTCCAAGGCTGGAGTTTTAGGTTTTCTTTTATCCCTCGCTGTCAGGATGGAGTAGGTAGGCAGCTAAAATCACAGGCTGATAATATTGTTTGGGGCTAACAGCCTTATCTTATCTTGTTCGTATTATTCATATTACCTTAGATAAGCCACCTGGGGCCGCACACAAGCAAGATCCAGGGAAGTGACCTCATTACAGCTCAGGTGCCTATTTACTGTAATAAGAACAGCTGGACTAACACAGCCACACTTTGAACTTGACTGGCACTTTCCATCCGAGGCTTTGACTCGATCCCTTTCACACTTCACAGTGCAGAGGAATGGAGGAGCCGGAGTTAATCAGCACAGCCACTTTTCCTCCAAAACCCCGGGATTCCGGGAGGGTTTTGCCCGCTGGACAGGGAGGGGCAGTGGAAGGGTGAGCGCTCAGCGCGGGCTGCAGCCCCAGAGCTGGAGGGGCTTTTGCTGAGAATCCCCCATTGATGGAGAAGAGCTGCTCAAAACACAATCAGCACTTTATTCCCCAGCTACAGCTGATGAGGGAGAGGTCAGTTGGTTCTGCATTTCTGACCCAAACAGCCAAAGCCACAGATCCAGCACAGCTTCACCCCTGTACAAGGATCTGCTCCTGCCCGGCTCGGGCGCTGAGCTTGGCAGGAATTCAGGAGGGTTCCCATGGGCAGAGCCGAGTCCAGGGTGAGAGATCCTGCTGCCTGGATGGCCCAGGGCCCGGAGGGACAGCAGGGGTGGCACCTCTGGGGCAGACCCAGCAGCCACACACCCGTCACTTGGTGCCACGCTGGTTCCAGCTGAGGACCGTGACAGTCACTGAACACTTCAGTCGTTTTCAGCCAGCAAATTAATCTAATTTTTTTTTTTTTTTTTTAAAAGGAATCTCCTAAGTTTAAAAATATGGTAATGCAATTAGTGGCTTTGGCAGGCTAATGAAGCCACTTTAAACCCTTGCAAAAATACCATTAAAAGAGAATGCTTAAGAGCCTCTTCAAACTTTCCAAAATGAGAAGTACGTTCGTATTCAGAAGATGCCAATCTAGTCTCCTTTCTCCAAGGTTCAAGATTAATTAGGGACTTGTTTAGTGCATGAATGAGGAAACAAATGAACTCTTGGATCACCGAGCACTGGAACCAATTTTTTAATCATTTTTTTTCTTTACAATTACATTCCTATCAAAAAAGTCTTCATTAGACTTTCTGTCACAAGGCCACATCATGCCAGGTAACTGTTACAAGTGCTTGGCTTCCACCCAAAGACTGAACAATATGAGTTTTCTGAGAAATAAATACACATGAAATATATTTAATGCTGTATTTTCTCATTAAAATGTTATTGTGCTTTCATAATAAATACATATAACCTTTCCTCCAAGACTCCCTCAAAACAAATTATTTAGAAAAGACCAACAATATCTTCCCCTTTACAAAATCAGCCTGAGTGTTTAAAGATTACCTTTGAGAAATACATTAATGCCTGATCTAAGAAGCACCATACAATAGAAGGAGATTACTCAGGTAAGGAATAATAGATGGGAAGAGAAAAAATGTGTTTGAGACTAATTGTTAAAAGAATGGGGTTTGCATGTTTAGTGAAGGAGAAAGGAAAAAAGAAAATGCTCCTTTATTTTTCCAATGAGTTACAACCTGCCCTAGAGATTGGAGGGATTGGTTTGGTTAATCCCACCCAGAATGAGATGCAGATTTGGATCAAAACTATACCAAAATTCATGGATTTTTCTGCTCACTGTGAGGATCAGCTGAGGGAACTCACTCCTCATCACTCCCTTACCCACATGCCAGGTTTGTTTTGATGTTGAGAATTTCTCCAGCAAAAAATAAAGCACTAAAATGGATTAATTTGCAGAAAGATACTGCTGTAGTCATGCAGAGAAAGGGAACCAAAACTCCAGCAAGACTGAGCTGCAAAGCACAGACACACAAACCACGGCACGAGCAAATGCCAAAGACATGTTTCCTTTATCAGCTTTCACTAATTAAAGAGTTTAATTGTGCTTAGGTGAGCTGCATCCAAAACGCAGGTGGCAGAATCCGTGGTGTCAGGAGCAATCTGGGAATGAGAGGGGCCTCGTGCATGCCCAGGTGTGCCTCTCATTTTCCTCACCCAGGTGATGGAAAGGACGAAGGTTCCCCGCACAGCTCGCGCCGCGGGCTGGGGAAGGGACGGGCAACACGTGCCCTGACTGGCAGATCTACTCCCTCCTTCCCATTAGCACCCATTTATCATCAGCCAGACCTCTACCAGGGTGCAGGGATAATGTTTTCCTAAGTGGAAAGGCAAGGGTATAATTTTCATAGCTGATTTGTTCCTCTCTACCTCGCTGCTGGCCTTGGAGCAATTGCGGAGCAGAGCGACGCTTCCCGGGACACCCTTCCGTGGGCATTTATAGAAGAAGGAGCTCTCACCTCCTGACCAGCCTCCCTGACCTCATTTCTGCCCGACAGCCTAATAAAGTCCACGCAATGGATACTCCTGATGCAGGGGCCAGGCTGCAGCATGGATCACACTCATTACCTCCTCAGCACGAGCAAAATTTGAAGATATATGGGGAGGATTTGGCTCAAAGCCCATGAGGACCTGCAGTCTCTTTTCAGAGTAACCATGGACAAGCAGTGAAATCCAGACTTGTTTTGCATACAGAGTCCACAGCACATCTCTGAGAAACCAGCAGCAGTGAATCCACAGGCACCTGAGCAGCGGGGAAGGTGCCCCTCTGCACAGGTCCTGCCACCACCAAACCTCCAGCTGGGACCCTTTGCTGAAAGACCAGGAGTCTTTGTTTCAAAGCCTCTCCTTCCAGGATTATTACATTAATCCAAGTGATTAGATGAGCACAGTTGCTGATGTGTTATGTTGGATGAACAGGTCCTGGGTGCTGCAGTAGCTGGCTGGGGTGTGCTGTCTCTAGCTGGGCACTTCAGTCATGTCTCTGGCAGTTAATGGTGGTAATTTATAGCTCCATAATCCACAGTCCCAGGATGCCAATAACCTGAGGATACAAACCTCTGAATGTTCTGATAGGAATGCAGAATAACATCCTGCTTGCCTGAATCTTGTCTCTGCCAAGTATTCGACATCTCAGGCAGGCCTGAAGTAGCTGTGGGATTCCAGAGACCTCACAGACTTCTGCATGTTTGTGCTGTTTTCCTTTTTCTACTCCCATCCTTCTTAGTGCTAGTGACACTCATTTCATGTAGCAACACTGATTTCATGTAGTGACACTCATTTCTTGCAGCAGGGAGGTGTTTTTGTCAGATTCCCTTCTTTCCTGTCATGTGCTCTATCCTTACCAGGGAAGTGCTGGACTTGCGATCCCTACAGGTATTTAAAAAAACAAATAGATGTGGCACTTGGGGACATGGGGTAGTGGTGGCCTTGAGCTTGGGTTAATGGTCAGACTTGATGATCTTGAAGGTTTTTTCCAACCTAAATGATTCCATTATCACCTCTGCAGGGCCACACCCCAATGGCTCTTAGGTCACTCGAGGATCTCGTTTGTTGGACTGAAACCAGTTCCTGGTGGTTGGACTGTCTCCGTGGTAAAATCTGGCAGGTTGCAGCCTCTGCCCAGGAAATCCTGGGCATCAGGATCTTTTCCTTTCCAGAACTGACTGGTAGAGGCTGTACGAGGAATATCCTCTTTGCCACCCTTAGCCAATATTGTCAGGCTGTGATGAAGATCTCAGATTCAGATTTGTAAGTCTGACCTGCTGGGTAGTTTCTCTGTCTCTCACTTAAGGCAGAGGTTCTGCACTTCCACTTGTGTTCCAGCCTGTCTGAAACTGTCTTAACACAGGGCAGAGAGGGGGAAATTCACCCCAAATTGTCAGTGTGCTCAATATCTCCTCAAAAAGGGCACTCCAGCTTTCACCTTTCACATGACTGCTGAGTCTGGTCCCACCAAGGTAAGCTGATGTAGAGCAGAGCCATTTAATTAGAAGGAGGGCCAAAGTTTTCAAAGCAAGAGAAGAAAAGGGTGTGGGATGTTGGTGCAAGAGTTATGGGATAATAAAGCACTCTGCCAGCTGCCGGTGAGATGCACAGAGCCCTTGCACAGATCCCCCCAAGGCGGTCAGGGATCACTTATTTGCATCAAAATGACGAAATACTTGACTGAAGGAGAAGAAGGACCATGCAGATCTGCCATTCTTCTTGTCCCACTATAACCCCAGGAGCCTTGAATGCAATTCAGTGCCCCTCTGAGCATGTTTTGCTTTCTTGTGAGTCTAAATTTTGCATCTCAGATCCCTCTTTGCCATAAAATATCTGTTTGCATTAAGTAACTGTTTACCCTGTCCCAACAACAACACTGTAAATCAGAAAAGGATCTCAGAAAAGCTGATATTCCCAGTGAGGACGGAACTGTGTTAATGCAGCAGTTTGAGGATCAGGCTAAGTCTAAAGGCCGGGCAAAGGTGTTTTTTCCCAGTGCAGATGCACTTTCCTCAGTGCTTTATTCTAAGGTGCCTGGATGGGCCAAGTCTGTGCTCATCTCGCTGAGAGTGAAAGGGCTGCATTGCCAAAAACCAGACCCAGTGAAGAGGAACTTTGCACTGAAGGTGTCAGACATCAATCACCAGAGGGCTTGTGCCCAGGATAACCCTAAAGGAGACATCTCTGTTCTGTGCACAGCACCTATTCCAGTGGGGCTTTTTCTGGAGCAAAGCCTGGGCTGCCTGGCTTTGTCTTTAAGATGTTGACTCCTGCCTGCTTCAGTGGGAATCTTGCATCTGTGCTGTGATGTTTTGCTGTGTTTGATCACACCAGGCATTGGCAGACCTGCCCTGAGTGTCAGGAGCAGGTCCCTGAGCAACGGGCAGAGAGCAGCAAGTCCTGGAAGTGGAGCGTGGAAGGAGAATTTGCAAACTGCTGTGGCTTTTACTCGTTGTGGTTCAGGAATGTGGAGGAACATCTACAGCTGGACTCTAAATAACCAGGTTAACTACCCTCTGCAAATAGACCAACCCTGCTGCCCTGATCCCTGCTGCTCTCATGGTGTTTTAATAGCTCCTGCAATAAAAACCAGTGAGTCCCAAAGGAGAGCTCTCCATTTATTCAGGAAGATGTTGCTAAATTCCTACACACAACAGATTTCACTGCTGGAATAAGTGCCTCTTCCCTAGCAGCTCTTCTTCCTGCCAGCCAGGTAAATGCAAGGCACAGAATTATCTGTGTAATCTGATTTGGAAGGTTAACTTGCCTGGATCATAAATAAGCAGGGATTTATGACCATAAAGGTGCGCTACCTACGGCTTCAAGGGAAGAGCACCACGCTCACACCTCCCTCCTCTCCGACTTCTAAAAAAGGGAGAGAAGGATGCCGAGATCCAGGAATTGCCATGGCATAATGGAAGATCCTCAGATAGGCTTGGTTTAATTATACACTTCTATCATTTCCTGCGTGCTCCCCGTCCCATTAGGAAATTACAGCAGTAACTCAGCTAATAGAATCTCACTGTGCAAACAGCCACTGGGCTGCAGGCTCCTGCTCCCACCTCCCAGCTCCTGGATTCCAGCCCCTGCTCCCAGCTCCCAGCTCCCAACTCCTGGTTCCTGGCATGGCATATGTGCAGCAATACCAGAGCACACAGCTGGTGGGGATTGAGGGTTCTTCCTATCACAGAGAGGGGGTTTTCTTGCTCAAAGCAACATCCAGTCTCCCTGGAGGGAGATGCAAGGCCCTTTTCCATGTGCAGACAAAACTGGAGGGAGCCCTGAGGTCTGGGGTCTGGGAAACACCCGGAGGCTGCAGAGTTCGAGGGCAGGTCTGAGCTGGGCACAGGATTTGTGCACAAGGACAGGAGATAAAGGCTATTAAAGGAAAATGTCACTCGCCCCCCCAAAAAAGAACAAAAATCCTTTTTTGCATATTTCTTTCGTGCTGAAGGTACAAATGTGCCGGCTGGAGCACAGCCTCTGCTCCAGGGCCCATCGTGTGCGACACAATAGCACAGGAACTACAGAGGGAAGGAAGGCGTTAAATCAGGCACCAAATCTCTTCAAACACCACGTTTTCTGTTCAGCCTTTCAGCACTTCACTCATCCTTGGCAGTGGAGCTGACCTGGTCATTTTTCCCTTTTTACTTCTCACCGCCACTTTCCATGGCATTTTCATGAATTAACGCAGCGGTGTGGTTTTGTGCTTTACAGATGGAAAAAAAAAAAAGCCCTTTCCCTATTTAAATAGAGACATGTGGCAGCTGACATTTCTTGAAAACACTTTGACTCATATTAAGCTTTGTAAGTCCTTTCATTATCTTTAAAGACTTGTTACAGGCATGTCTATGGCAGCAGGAAAAATGGAGGCAGGCAGCCTACCTGGGGGAGGTGGAGGGGCACGGGGATGTTTCTGGCTCCAGGCTCCATCCCCAGCCAGCTCCAGAGCTGCTGCTGGGACACCCATCACCTCCTCTTGCCCCGAGCAAAGAGAGGCCTTGGTGAGCACAGCAGATGAAAAAAGTGACAAGTGTCACCATCCCCTTTGTCTTGAAGTAGGAAGGGAGCTGGGGAGGGAAGCGCAGCCAGGGCAGCGAGGGTGGAAGTGGAGGCAGTTTGCTGTGCAGAGGATTTCTGTTTTCCTGCTGGGTTTTAGAACTCTCTTCCCTCCTCTCCAAGCTGCCAGCTGCCATCCTGAGCAGCACAGTCACCCCCTTGCTGCACAGCTGGGGTGATGCCTGTGGGGTGACCACCTTCCCTCGCTGGGTTCCTGCTTCCCAGCGCTGCTGAGAGGTGCTGGGGGTGCTCTGCTCCCTGGTGCTGCCTCTCCAGTCCTGTCCCTGGTCACAGCAGCAGCCGCTGAGCCCCCCCTGGGTTTGACCCCAGTTTCATTCCTGAGCTCTGAGCAGCACCAGATGGCTCAGCCCGGACACACCGATGGATCTGGCACTGTGTGATCCACCAGAACCTCCCCTGTGCTGGGCTGAAAAACATCTACAGCTTCCCTAAATGGTCACTGAACTCCAAAAAGCCACAAAGCAAATTATTTTTAGAAATGAATGAGGAGTACAAAACTTTTCAAAGGTGGTGACAACACCAGTGCTCAAGCAGAGGTCAGGGTGGGCTCAGCCTTGCCCCAAGGGTGAAGGTCTGTGCCCCCAGCCCATCCCATGGGCAGTGCTGAGCTGACAGCAGGAGATGAAGCACCCCTGCCCTGGCACGGCCTCACATCAACCTCCCCTCTGAAGCCGAGCAGGATGTGGGACACCAGCTCTGCTCTTGTGCATGGGCGACACTGCCCAGCTCTCTCCACTGGTGCACTCCTGACTGCCAGCAAGATTTTATTACATTTATTAAGGCACAGGCTGTCCAG
Organism: Orthonyx spaldingii; assembly: GCA_013397795.1. NCBI lineage: Eukaryota > Metazoa > Chordata > Aves > Passeriformes > Orthonychidae > Orthonyx > Orthonyx spaldingii. The sequence goes on along the minus strand of VZTJ01001132.1, from coordinate 1,678,173 downwards.
AGAAGCTGTGGCTGCCCCGTCCCTGGAAGTGTTCAAGGCCAGGTTGGATGAGGCCCTGAACAAACTGGTCTGGTGGAAGCAGTCCCTGCCCATGGCACAGGGATGGAACAAGATGTTTAAGTCCCAACACAAACCATTCTGGGATTTCTATGATTCTGTTCCAAAACCCCAACACTCCCCTTCACACCTGCCCCTCATGGCTGTGCTCCCCAGGACGACGCTGCAGTGAACCCAGGGAATCCTTTAGCCCAAGAAATGTGAGGTTCAAAGGGTGGGAGGCTAAATAAGAGGAGAACTCTTTAGGAGCGAGAAACAAGCAAAGAGGAAGCAATGAGGGGAAAGGGATGAGGGAGGCACTGCCTGGATGGGGTTTCTCAGCTCAGGGAAAGGTGAAAGTGGCAGTGCTGGTGTGTGGGAGGTGCCTCATTGCACCTGCTCATGTGATGGAAATATCACTGCTGAGCCTCACATATCCACACTGCACTAACCTGACCTCAGCTGAAGGAAATCAGGCATTTTGTGTGTCATTGTTCTGTAAAAATACTTAAAAAAAAAAGTTTCTATCTCCTTGTATTTTTTCTCCCTCTCTCCTTCTGTGCCAGACTCCCGCAGCTCTCATGGGTGACCCTCCTGCCTGGCAGGGAACAGGAATCCATGAACTGTGGCCCTGAGGCCACAACTAAGGTTGGTGGGGATGGTGGTGGGTCCCAGGCCGGGGTTGCTGTGGTGGGAGCCAGGGTGGTGGCAGTGGCCTGGCCTCACCCCACAGCTGAGAGGATTTGGGAGGGGACTTCCCAAACGAGCCAGTGTGGAGCCCAGGAGTATCGAGACCCAGGGCCACAATCCCAAAATGCAAAACCAAAGGGCTTTCCCTGGGCTGGGGGGTCCTGCCTGGGGCTGGTGGGTGCGAGGTGCTGCTGTCCCAGCTCCAGCCCCATCCAACCCCAGCAGCAGGCTGGCAGTTCTGCCTTTCCCCTTCCCTACCACACAGCAGCCCCACAGAGTCATTTCAGGTCAGGCTTTGGTCCCGGGGAGCGGCTGCAGACCCCCATGGCCCCACACCACCTCCCCCGGAGCAAAGGACGCTGCTCCGGGCAAGGAGAACCTTTCCATGGGGCTCTTCAATGCAAACCTCCCCGGAACCACCCCCGCTGGCTCTGCACTGGGATGGCAGCACCAGCTAAAATCCCTTTGTCAAATGCTGACCTAGTTTAGGGACAGGATGTCTGAGGCGACCCCAGCCCCTCGCGTGCCCCGCGCCGTTCCGAGCGCACCGCTGGCATCAGCGGCGGCACAAAATGATGAAAGGACACAGATTCCAGCACGAGTTTTCCAAGGGGAACCAATTAAAAATAAAAGAATCAGCAAAACTGTTCAAAGCCTTGTCAAAAATCACTGGGCAATGTCCTTTTAAGAAGAGATCGCCTCGCCTTCCTCATGTGCTGGATCCTGGGGCAGCCTACCCAGCCTATTGAAGTGGGCATCAGAGAGATGAGGACAATTAAAATTTACCTTGGACCAGGCTGCTGATAAACTGAGTGGCACCGGGACTGCCACGAGGGAAGGCAGCATGGCAGGGCTGGCTGGTGATGTCCATCCCTGCCCTGGGCACCGTGGAGCTCCTTTCTCCCTGGTTTTGCCTGAGGGAAAAGGTCTGAGCCTCAGCATCTCATCCCTGCATTGTGTGCACGGGGATTAGTGCAGACCCAGGGCCAGCACACAGGGTTTGTTCCAGTGTGGGGTTTGGCTTTGGGGGCCCTGCTGCCCTTCCCCCAGCTCTGGTCAAGGCTCTGCAGTGTCAAACACACACAGAGCCACAGAGGGACTCGTATCAAGGTCAAGCTGTGCAGGATTTTTCCCAGCCAGAAAGTCAATTTTTCCCATTTGTGCCCAGCATTGGCACCCTGGGTTTGGGGAGAGGCTCCTCCGAGTCCCTCACACCGTGACCCCCACAGGGCAACTCAGACCTGGGGTGCAGGGCCAGCCCCCTCCTCAGCCAGGGAAAGAAGAGGTGGGATTTACCCAAGGGAGGATGGATATTTTTCCATAGCTCCTGCAGGAACTGCCAGGGAGGGGCAGCCCAGCCTCCCCCTGGACTAACAACACACCCAGAGCTCAGCAGAGAGAGACTTGGACACAGCCACTGCGTTGTCCCCCAGTGCCAGCTCCCAGCACAGCTCTTCAGGGGTGTGACACCACCCCCAGGACCCCCTGGTACCGCAGTGAGCTGTGACTGTCACCCTGGGCACTCCAGCAGGGCCTCCCGAGCTGCTGGGAAGCAGCAAACGGAGCTCCCAGCACTGCAGGGTGTCCCATGAGCCAGGATTCACCCCCTCGCTGTAATTACCAACCTCTGTGATCGCTGAATTCACCACCAGGACATGCCTTGGGATTTTTTTTTTTTGTGGCAAACCCCTTCTAATCCCCATCTGGCTCGGCCCAGGAGGCTGGGATTTGAGGAATGGTTTTTAAACTGCATGTGCTCTGTCAGAGCTGCTGCAGGTCCGTGCCCTGGGCAGCGGCTTCACCTCCCAGCAGGAGCCCAGGAGAGCCCGGCCTGAGGACACCAAAGCAAATATCTACAGAGGAATGGCAGTTAGAGCCTCTCCCAGCTCAGCTCTTTCCTGAGAGGTCCTGGCTGCTGGCAGCTCCCTGCCTTTGGCTTTGCAGAGGGTGCAGGCGTGTCCTGCCCGCCCTGCGGGGACACACCGGCCTCCAAAGCTGCCTGAACCTGTGCCTTGGGAGCTGTGCCAGGCAACAGCCATAAAAAACAGCCAGGGAGCAAAATCAGAGCTTGTCTTTTATGGCATTCTAAGGCATTAGCCATGGGCAAAGGGCTTAAGAAATTATTTTATACAGCTGCTTTGGTTAAAAATTAAAAACATGATGATGATGATGATTGTTATATGTGAAGCTGGAAGAGGTGCAAGAGGTCCAACACAAACCATATTACTATTATTATGATGATTATTATTATGATTATTATTATTGTTATTATTATTATGTGGAGCTGGAAGAGGGGCACCCAACCCGCGGTGGCCCTGGGGACTGTGGCTGCACCAGCCTTAGGGACCACCCTTCACCCATCAAGGCCTGGCAGGTCCTTGTGGACCAGCACAAGGTTGGCTCAGGACCCACCTGCACTGGGCAGGGCTGGGAGCAGGATCTGTGTGTTCTCCTGGAGCTGAGCTGGTGCTCCCAGCCCTTGGGGGTCCCACTGCAGGGCCCAGGGGATGTGGCCCATCCGTCTGCGTGTCCTGTCCCCCCAGGCTGTCACAGCAGGGAAATTCAGCGAGGGTGAGCCCAGGAACCAGAGGGAATGACAGGAGATTTGCTGCTGTGAAGGGGAGCTCCTGACATCCCCTCTCACTGGAAAAGCTGGTGTCCAGCGGCTCTTGGGGCGCAGATTTAGACCTCGGGCTCAAGACCCCACCAAGAGCTGATGCAGGAGCCTGGTGGGCTGTGGGGTGAAGCCACGGGGACCCAGCTGGGCCTGCCTGAGGCTCCAGCAGAACATAAATCCCCCCAAACCTTCCCCTTGCTCCACCACAAACACCTCCTGCAGCGGGGGAGCTGCCAAGCCTCGGGAACGGGGTGAAGGTGGGGGGGTTGCAGCCTGTTGCTTCAAGGGGAACACCAGAAGTCAAAGGCTTTTGTTGGAAATCTCAGTTTTTGGTTAGTTCAGCAAAGCTGACAGTTCCTGATGGTTCCTGCTCTTGGTTTCTGCCTTAGGGGGTGGGATTTGTTTTGAAATTTGGAGCAAAAAATAGCACAACAGCTCTCGAGAAGGCACATGGTGAAGAAGAGGTCATTTTAACAACGTGAAAATACTTCCAGGCATTTAAAACCAAATGTTTCTTGCATGCTTGTGGCTTGGAGGAGCAACAGGCGGCTGTGAGGGCACCTCTGCACAGCACATGCAGTACAGACCAGTCCCCCCCGCATCCTCTGTGCAAAATCAGATCTGACAAACCTAAAGCAAGAGAAAATCAAGACATGACTATGAAGGACAATATCAGGCCAAGCCTGTTAAATTATCTCCCCCCTTTCTGTCATGTCTCATTTGCTCCAGAGCTGTCAGTTCCCACCCCCATCAGCCGCCTTCCATCACCCTCCCATTGCATTTCCCATCCTCTGGTTTCTCTCTGAGCCAAACCAGAAGGACTCTCCTTAAATGCCTGGGGAGTCACCCTGTCTGTTCTCCTTAAATGCCTTAAATTTCCCTTGCTCAGGACACCTGCAAAGATGTGATCCAGGTTGTTTCTACACTTCCCAAGCTGCTGATCTGGTGGGGGGGTGAGAGACCACCCCCCTTTGTCCTGCCCCAGCCAAACGCTGCCCTGGCCATGCCCACGCTGCCCCCCAAACGCTAATGGCTGGCAGCAGCCCCCCAGATCCATCTCTGCCACCCCCTCCCAGGCTGAGGACACCAGCAATGCCACCCCAAACCTCCTGGCATTAATCAAAGGGCACAAGGAGCTTTTGATTTATGGCGTGTCCCGGCCTCCAGCAGAGAACAGCAGCATGGGCAGGGAGCTGGGAGAGAGCCTGGAGAGCCAGGGCTGGGCAGGGCAGCGAGGGGATGCTGCTGTGCCAGGCTCCTCTTCCTCACCTTCCTCCTCTGCACCTCAGGGCCTGATCCAGACCCCGCACTGGTTCTTTCACTCCCTTCTTCTCTCCTCCCACAGCACAAGGACAGACCTGGTGGCAGCTACAGGGGAGCAGGGATGAGGAGAGGGAAGAAACGACACAAGGAAAAATAACCCAAAGCACCCTCCGGTCACACAGGAGCAGGGGTGGCTCTTCCATCGGGGACCAGCACCGCTGCTCCCCGGCAGGAAAAACGAAATAAAAGCCTTGTGCAGCTTTAATTTGCCCTGAGCAGGATCACAAGCGCTCAACATCTGCACGTCCCCTTCACTCCTCTGCTGCCCCTCTTCCCGTGTCCCGTTGGAGCCTCAAGGTCGGCATCAAACCGCATTTCCTGCTGCAGGGATAGGCAATGCTCAGCCCAGCAGAGCCCCGGGGGGGTTTTACACCCTGCAGCTTCAAATCAGCAAGAGCTGTAGCTCGTTGGAAATGTAAATGTGCTGGAAAACAAGCTTCAGGTGGGGCTCAGCAGCAAAACCTCTGCACACGATAGCGATCACGTTCCTTAATGTTAATTTCTTATCTCACCTCTCCAAAGTCCTTTGCAAGGATTTTATCCTGTTAGAGGAAATCCATCCCCCTGATTTTGCCAGGCTTATAGAAAAGCAAAGAAAAGTATTGATCCTAATGAGATAACACTGACAAGAAAATGGCAAGAGCCAGTTCTGTCTGTTTTTAACTCTATTTTTGACTGACTGGTGGGAAAAATACATGATTATCAATTCTCCGTGCAGATGGGAGATGTCCAGCCTAGATATCCAGTCTGCTTTTCATGGTAGCCTCCAAATTCCAGCTACCTCTGCATTTTTTTAATGTATTTCTCTGTGCGTTTTGTTCTGTAAAAAATTAAAATAAAATTTTAAAAATCCCAATCTGACAATGGTCACTTACACCAACCAAATCCCAGAACCACCAGCGGTTTCATATTAAAAGACCATTTGGTGGCATTTTAATCTGGGAAGGTAATGTAGATATTTGTCATTTCTGATCTCTCCTTTCTGCAACTGTCCACAGATGACGAGATCCGTGAAATTGCTACTGCCAGGGAGTGAAATGAGAATTAACCTCGTGCCCATCAGCTGCCTCGGCACCACCCTTTCCACGCCAGCCTTGACCAGGGCCATCGCAGAGGTGGCTCTTGGGGCCACTCTGCCACTCACCCTGCACACCACGGCCCCATCTTGGCACATAATAAACACCCCCGTGCTCACAGATTGCTTTAAATCCAGCACTTTCTTCCCCATTCTCGTTTGCTTTGCCTTTCATGCTGCTTTCTCATGTATAAAAGGGGAACCGGGGGAAAAAAAGAAAGAAAAGACACACGAACACCTGAAAATCCTTTTCATATACCTGCTGCTGCTACCACTCGGTGCTGAATCTGAATAGAAACGGATGGGAGGGAGATGGGGAAGGATGAATAACATTTCATGCCCTGTAGTCAAACATAATTTCAGGCAGGAGACGAGCAGGGACTGGTACGATGGCTCATCCCGGCAGAGAGCTAATGTGCACTTCAGAGCCCGCTCTTTGAAGGCTGGGGTCTAATTTCCAGCCTGCAATTACTGCACTGGAAATAATTTCCCGGAAAATGGGGTCACTTTTTGGGGGTGGGGCAGGGTTGGGTAAAGGGGGGGGGTGTCAGAGTCCCAGTGCAGGGAGGTTGTCAGGGCTTGGGCTTGGTGGATGTGGCAGTGTGGGCATCCCCCAGGCTGCTGGGCACTGCTGCTGAGCTCCTGAGGTTTTGAGGAGCCAGCACATGGGATTTCTGAGTCCTTCTTTCCGTGCTGTCAGCTGAAGCATCTCCCTCTGTTCCCACAGATCGGGATTGTCCTTGGTGTCCTACAGCCAAGATTTTCTTATGGGTCTGTGTTTCAGACTCAAAACCCATGGTCTGATTTTCCAAAGCTCCGAAAGGTCCATGTTTCTCCTCCCCCCAGAGGTGTTGACCAGGACAGCGCTTTGCACGGTGACTCCACTGGCAGTTTCTGATTTTCAGCAGCACTGCAAGGACAGAAGTGCTGCTGTTCCGTGAAGAGCTGCTCTGCTCCAGTTTCAACCAGGCAATGCTCTTGCTTGGAGGCTTTGCTTTTGCTCCTCCTGGCCTGGAGCTTTAGTCACACACAGCAATGGTCATTATGGGCCAGATTTGCCAAAAAAACCCCACAGCACAGGGAGGGTTTTCACGGCAGGGTCCCTTTCCGTGGTACCTGACAGAGCTGATCCTCTCTGGGCAGGGCCCACAGGGAAGGCTCTGCCTTTCTGCCTTACCCACGACAAGTCTGCCAAAAGCAGAATAAAGCAAAATGACGAAGGACATATGGTGTCCCTCAGCAGGGCTGGGGACCCCGCTGGTTGCCCAGCTCAGATTTAAGCCCAAATAACCGTCTCCAGATGGGATTTGCTGCAATTCTGCTCTGACCCAAACTGACCACGCTCCACAGCTCAGACTCGCAAAGGTTTTAGAGCACCTAAACCTGCAAACAGGCACCTGGCAAAGATTTTCAAAAGCAGCTAAGAAGATTAGGTGTCCAAGTCCCATTGGGCTCTGAGAATTAGGCATGTAACCTGCTTAGGCGCTTTTGGAAATTCTTTCAGGGATTTAATTGTTTGGATTGAAACTTTCTGCAGCAAGTTTATGTCTCTTCAGCTGTCCCAGCACCATCTCCAGCCTCTGCAGCGCAGCTGGTTTTGTGGGGACGATGGGGACAATTGTGTTGGCAGGAAATTTTTGGGTAATTTTTCATGCTTTGGAGAAGGAACTCGAAATTCAGAGCGTGGTGGCCGAGGCCTCACCTTTGCCCCATGCTTTCCACTGTGCTGGTGAGGAGCTGCACAAAGGTGAGGAGGGAGGCAGGGCTGTCCCCCGGGTGCTGGAGACTGCCTTGGTGCAGAGCTGGGGCTCAGAAAAAGCCAGGGAAGGGAGGATCTGGTGTGAGATGCCCAAGGGGCGACAACTGGGACGGGACAGGAGAGGCAGTGACTGGGACAAGCTGGGGAGGTGACAAATTTGTATCAGGCTGACAGGATCAACATGGAAAGGGTCAAGAGAGCAGGGAAGTGGCACAATAGCTTATGCCTGCTAAATCCTGTAAGCTCACCTGGGCCTGGAAGGGAGCCCAGGGCTGCTGCCTGGAGCCAGCACTGGCTGCCAGCAGGGCTGTGCAGCAGAGCCCCCGGGCAGCCCCCAGCACTGCCCCTCGCCAGCCTGTGCCACCTCTTTGTCTCAGCTTCTCACCTCTGCCCCCCGTGGGAGCCCTGAGGATGGGGGACATGACAGCCCAGACAATTTTAAATTGTAAAGTGCTGCAAAACCCAAAAAGGGCCTTTCCTTACAAATATGCAAGCTGCAAACCAAATTGCTCTGCTCTCCCCTCATGCTTCAGCAGCTGCCAGCAGGCAGGGGGTGTGTGACAGGAGCTGGGGCACCAGTTCAGGCCTGGGTTGAGCCCCTGTTAATCCACAGACTCTCTCCATGCTTTGGACAGGGCGCTCGGCCCCTCCCTGCCTGTCAGAAGGATGAATTCCTCTCCCCACCCGAGAGATGTGCTGCGAATGAGACCCGCTGGTGGGTGTGCAGACAGTGCAGCAGGTACATGAGAAGAACAACATCTCCAGTGCTTTGTCACCATCACACAAGGCTGGAGCCAGCAGGAGAGGGCAGTGGCACAGCCTGTGTGCAGCCCCCGGGGCTCTGGGCTGGTGCACAGGTCGTAGCTGGTGGTGCCAGGACAGAAATGCTGGAGTTTGGTCATGAACCTGCAGCAGGGGCTCCCTGGGATGCCCCAGCCTAACAACAGCTAAACGGGCTGAGTTTTACAGCTGCCACTTTGGAGCACTGTGGGCAGCGAGGAGCTTGGCTCAGCCTGGGGTAACACCTCGGCTTCACCTCCCTTTCCTGCCTCAGAAAGCTGCGAACAGCAAACGTGGGAGGGCTCAGCTGGGCCTGCCTGCCGTGGACCCCGGGCAGGCGAGGCTGTGCCCCTCTCAGAGCTGCACAGGGCAGCTGATGCTGCACCTGCATGGTGACAACACCTCTGCCAGCACTGCAGCACTGCTGGGGCAGGGCAGCACAGGTGGCAGCCACTTCACACCTCTGTTTGCCCATGGAGGGCCCTGAGGAGAGGGAAGCCCACGTTCCTGCCTTTTTTATCTCCTTTCTTCTCTTTGCCGTTCGGACAGGGCTCGCCCTCAGCTCTCCTTGCCCTCCAGCCCAAACAGTCCCAGCACTTTCCTCCTGCCTTTCAGCAGAGCCTCTCTTCAGTGCCTCACCCGCAGCGAATTTATCCTTCTCCACTCCCAGGGCTGCTTGCAGTTCATTAAATACGTTAAAGGTGTTAATGACTTTTTTAAAAAAGACCCAAACTGTCTGACGTTTCCCCAGCTCATTTCCTGCTGCTATCTCCCCAAATCCGGTGGGCAGTAATGACACGTCTGAGGCAGAAAATGGGATTATGATGAACGGTGTGAACTCTGCTGATATGTGGACAACATTAAACATTTCCAGGTTCTTTTCCTTGCCTTTCCCTTCTGCAGGTGTCTGTGTAAGCACATCCTCCTTGCACTGAGCTGAGCTGTGGCCTCCTGAAGGAAGCCAGAGGAGAGATGAGGCAAAGCTTTATGCAAACAGCAATTTTGCCAGGAAATCTCTGTTTATCTCACCAGAAGCAACATGTTGGATAAAGCCACATTTTCTCCCTCTGTAAAATGCTGCTCATGGCTTGCCCTTCCACAGACAGATGCTGCAAATGCAATATAAGAGAGAGGGACCATCCAGGCCTGCATCTTCCACACCCAAAAGATTTTGTATTTTAATAGGCAAAAGCAGGGAGTTGTGGAAGAGAAAGGCAAAGTCCTGGCTCTGTTGGGCCAGGGAAAGGCCAAGAGGTTGAGTGACTCACCCAAAGTTCCCCAGCACAAAGGGAGATTCAACTTGGATCTTCCAAATTGCTGGAATTAAATTTCAAGCTCTGTAACTTTTGCTCCAAAGATCCTTCAGAAAGAAAATAAATCCTTTCCAGAGGGGGAAAATAGGCAAACCCCCCTCATTTAGTGAGTCTATATTTGTGTGTATTTTGCAAAGCCTGGAAGTGAGCACCTTCCTGCCGACTATGGTACTGAGGGAAGATTTTTCTGGAGTTGTGTTTTTCCCTGTGAAATGTGTGTCTGGATGAGGGAGAAAATTATAGAAAACAGCTGGGAGTTGAGGAGAAAAATGTATTGGCTATGGTGAGCATATGATTATCAAAGGTTCATAACTCAGACAAATCAAATCCAATTTCTTGCAGAACAACGAGAAGCACTTCTCAACAGCAGCTCTTCCCAGGCCAAATTTCATCTTTGGAAATGACACCCTGCAAGTACTTCTCATATAACAAAAGAAAAAAAGGGTTTCTTATACTGCCTTGCCTGCTGCAGCCAACCAAACTGCCCTTGCCCAGATATTCCAACTATTCAGCTTTGTAGAGACACCCAAACCTGCAAAATTGCAGTTTGCCCAGGAGATAAATGTGTGGAAAAGTTACGTGGAAATTCAGGGCAGAGTCTGGGGGGTGCTAGTCCCCTGTCCAGGCACTCCCAACTCTCTGCACTTGTTCCAAACTCGTGGTTGTGACTTCCAGCTCCTTAGAGAGGCAACCATTAAACCCCAAATATCAACCAGTTAGGCACTGGGCGTGTTTGAATCCGTGACCAGTTTGCCTTCCAGGTACAGCACAACAAACAGCAGCAAAGGGAAGAAATTGGGTAATAAATAGAGAAGTGGTGGCGCTGCACTGCGGGACAGTGGGGATCCAGCTCTGCCATCCAGCTTCCCCAGGGCAAGGAAAAGGGCTTGGAAAATTGGCACAGAAACCCCTCCCTGGGGTCAGTCTTCCCCACCACCACAGCCCCACGCTGCCCATCTGGGTTATTTTCCCTGCCCACTCCACATCCTCCAGTTTTGCTGGAGTTCAGGGGGGCACCAAGGAAACTGGGCTAGCCCTAGGCAGGAGCTGCACCACTGGCCAAGGGCAAGGCAGCTCCACCCCATTTTTAATGGTGATTCCCAGGCCATTTCAAAGCTCAGGGATCACAGGCAAGGACCTAAACCTGCTGCAATGCTGGTGAAAACCCCACCTTGATTCCCAGCAAGGAAAGACCTCCAGATTTGCTGCTCCAGCAGCCTTTTCCATGCTCTGAGCAGTGTGCCCTGGGCAAGGTGCTCTGTGCCACCGTGTCCTGAACATCATTCCTGTGCTCCCACAGCGACCACGAAGGGAAATAAAGGCTGGGAGATCTTGGCTGAACCACCCAAAGGTGGGAGCACAGGAGAGGCTGCTGAGACCTGCGACCCCCACCCTGTGCTGAGAACCTGGCTGGCCTCAGCCTTAACACATTCCTTCAGCCAAGCCCTTCCTGGGAGAAAAATTAAGCAAATTCTCCAAGGCTTGCCACATCAGGGAAACAAATGACTTGCCGAAGTTAAACAAAAATAAGGGATGTTTCTCCCCGCTTTCTTCATCTTGTCTTCTCCCCCTCCCCGTGAATCCGACCAAGATTACAGTTTTAAAAAGCACTTTCTCTTAAATGTGGGAGGAAGATTGCCTGAGCTCTCATGCGTTCACTGCTATATTGTATTGTTGCTGCTTTTAACATGTTTCGCTCAGTTAAATAGTAACTGATGACAGCTACACACTTAAATCCTTTGGTGTTTTTATCATGGATTTTATATATATCTCTTATAAAGAACAGCACACTGCAAGGCCTCTTACCATATCAAAAACAACAAAAAAGCACCCTATTTTTGTGTAAGGTATCAAAGCAATAACGCGTGCCCGTGCAGCAGAGCCAGCCTATCAGAGGTTTATCGGGTTTTATTGGCCTTGGGCAACTCTGCACATGACGGTCTTTAGAGTGACATGGAATTTATTAAACTTTTCCACAGCCTGACAGTCTTCTCCCAGCTCGTCCCCACCCCCAAGCTCTTTTCTTTTGAAAAATGATTTCTGCCAATCTTGTGCTTTTAACATTTCCCCCCCTCTTTTTGTTTTTCTTTCTCCTCTTTTTTTCCCCCCTTTCTTTTTTTTTTTTTTTTTTTAATCGCTGCTCGCTGGAGTACGACTCCTCAAGCATCTGTTTAAAGAACACCATTAAGGTCCCGCTGCAACAACAACAACAACAACAAAAACACAGAGAGAGAGAGACAGAGCAGCAGCCACACAGCCCATTACTGCCTGGTTCAGCCTTATTGCACCACATTACTCGATATGACAAGCTCTGCATACATATCACACACACCAAGGGTTGTTGTTTTTTGGTTTGTGGTTTGTTTTTTTTTTTTCCCCTTTTTCTGGGTAGCCTAATTTAGGCTTTATGTGGTGCCCTGCAATAAATTTCGTCTCTCAGACAATAGCCCGTCGCCCTCAGCTGCCGTCCCCTTCCATAACCCAGCACCAATAAAACAAAGCTTCTCCTTCTCTTGCCACTTCCCATCAGCGCAGCGGGTGATGCCAGGCTGTGCTGACGGGCTGAAGGTGCTGCCGGGGTTTCCATCAGGCTGCGGTGCCCTCCCTCTTTCCCCTGTCTCCCCAAATTCCGTTCAGCTCTCTGCAGACGTCCGCAGCAGCCCGAGGCTGTGTGTGTGCGTGCTGCGGGGGCCAGGCAGGGCTGCAGCACACGTGCGGCGGGCGGGGCTGGCTGCACACACCCCCCTGGATTTGCCCGCTTCTCCCTTCCCGTCCCGGGGCAGGCAGGGAGCACACCCAAAGCGTGGCTGCAGGCTGGAGCAGCCGCAGAGGGTTGGCAGGCGCTGCTCAGCCGCTGGGTTGGTGCTCCTGCTCTCCTGTCCCCAGGAGTGAGGACTTCTGCTTCCGACCTCCCACCTGGAGCTGCTTCCAGCTCTGGGGCTCCCAAGATCAGAAGGATGTGGAGCTGCTGGACAGAGTCCAGAGGAGGACACGGAGATGCTCTGAGGGCTGGAGTCTCTCTGCTCTGGACAGGCTGGGAGAGCTGGGGGTGCTCACTTGGAGAGGAGAAGGCTCCAGGGAGACCTGAGAGCCCCTTCCAGGGCCTATAGGGGCTCCAGAAGAGCTGGAGAGGGACTGGGGACAAGGGCCTGGAGTGACAGGGCAAGGGGGAATGGCTCCAAACTGAACACGCTGCTTACCTGCTCTTAAACCTCACACTCAAGTCTCTGGCATTATCATCTCCCTGTGTTGGCTATTACCCCTCCTGACCAGCAATATTGAACAGCTCTCTGTGCTTCCTGCCCCAATCAGATAGCAATTTAATTTCTAGGTATTAGAACTAAGTACATGCCTAAGCAGGGTGCACTGTTTGCACTTCACACCTCCAGCTGCTGGGAAGGGGCCACTCAGGCTGGCTCTGGGTGCTGACATCTCCCCTAAAAGAGGCTTCCCCACCTCTCCTCTCTCAAGGGAGCTGCTCAGCTCTGCCCCTGCAATCAGCCCAATTGTTGGCAGGAGTGAGCAGGGCACAGAGTGATGTTTTCTCTGAAAAACACTGAGAAAAGAGTCTGCTCCTCCAGGAGGGAAGAGGAGCAGCAGGAGACTCGATGCTCAGGCACCAGGACCAGGCTGCTCCCACCCCTCCCCTGTGCAGGAATCACTATGAACAGTTTCTCTGCAGTTTGCCATCAGTCCCCAAGCTCGGGGAGCCCTGGGGACACGGGTCAGCATGGCAGGAACCCTGTCAGCTCAGTGTGCTCAGGATAGCTGACCCTGGTTTTCTTCACTGGCCTCTGGATGGGGCTTGCTACTGGCACGAAGCCCCGAAACAGCTGTGGCTGTGGGAGACTGATAGGAATGCTCTCAGCTCCCTTTTCCACATCACAACGCCGCTGGGTTCCCGGGGTGGGTGCTCCCCCACTCCAGACATGCCTGAGTATCTGCATCTGTGCTCGTCAGCACGGCCACCCTTAGGAAAATGAGCTCATTCAGAGCACAACCCATCTGACCTATTTTCTGCCATGCACCTTCGGAGGAGCTGAGCTCTGCACTGGCACTGCCTGGCAGCTGCACAGGGAATGTGGAGGGGCAGCTCGGCTGAGGATCTGGATGTCCTGTCCCAGGGATCCATCTCAGCTTCCACACAGAGCCCACTGCCAAAATTTTATTTACTGCATTTGTGCTCTTCCTCTAAAATCCAGCTGTCTCACCTTGCACCACTTCACTGGCCTGCGTGAGATGAAGGTGATGCTTAAAGACAAAGCACACCTCGAGGGTGGCTGGCCGAGATGAAAGAGAGAGCTGAGAGGGGGGATGGATGATGGAGTCCAAGCCTGGAGCCACTTCACCTCATATGCTGTCATCCCTGTGCTGGTGCTGCAAGTCCAGGACATGAATCCAAAGAGCAGTGCAGCCCTTTAGCACCTATCCTGTCCTAATGCAGTTATTCCCAAATAAATGCTCCAACCATGAAGACCACAGCCCCCTTTGGTTCAAAAAGCAAATGCTTAAGTGACAGTAAGTGACAGCCCAGAGCTGCAGAATCTGCATGAAGCCATAAAGCAGAAGATACTCCTGAGAGCTCATCTTCCTGCAGAAGCAAACACACGATGCTCGGCTGGGTAGTTAAGCAAAAAGAAAAATAAATAAAGCAGCATCATTAGGATGTAAAAAAGTCCGAGGAGCCAGCACATCGCTGTCTGGCAGCAGCTTCAAATGAAGATCTCACATTTTTCACCAAGCTTCAAAACAGAATTGATAAGATAGAAAATAACCCCCTGTATTTGTGCCATTTCCATGGATTCATGAGTCTGACAGTTGCAAGCAGAGAAACAACCCTTCCTGGCAGGAAAATGAGTGCTGCTCCCCAGCAGGCCATAATGACACTTTGCTGTGACCGTGTCACACGGACGCTTTCCTGCCCGGGCCGGTCCCTGTCTGTGCAGTGCTGTGATTTTTCGCACAGCGTTACATTTCTGTGATTAAAAGAGGCACTAATGGAACAGCCACACATTTGCTACAGCAGGTTGGTGTCTGAAATGCTTTCATCAAACAGAAAGGAGCTGGGGCTGCTGCTGGTTGAGATCTGCGGGTGCTTTGGGTGCGCTGGGGTCCCTGAGATTGGGAGCACAGCCCTGACGTGCCCCTCCTGCACTGCAAAAAAGCACTTCTGCTCATGGACAGAGCACCCTGACTGAATACAGCTCTGAGTGATCCCCCGACCAGTGTTTGCTGGATGTTGGCATCTTCCCAACAAGCCCTGAGCCCACTCTCTGTCCGCAACATCCCTCAAGTACAGGGGTGACAGAGGCCAGCCTGGACAGGGAGCAGCTGGGGAGGGAGCAGAGGCTGCAGGCAAGGACAGATTTCCCTGGGCAGGGGCTGTTCCAGGTCTCTTCCTCTACTGAGGGTTTCAAATGAAGCTTGCACGTGGAGCAGCATCGGAAGGGGCTGGTCCTGCCTGCACCAGGGGGTTCTGTTTTGGAGCCTTTTGCCCAAAGATGCTGCAAGTGCTGGGACATTGCACAGGGGATCACACATTTATCACATTTTTAGGGGAGACAGGATGTTTACTGAGACCTGGACACATGAAGAGGAGTTTGGGTGGATGAAGGAGAAGGGAAATAACAGCAACCACCTAGAGCAGGCAGTGAGCAGGAAAGGGGCTGGAACTGCCTTATCAATGGATCCTAAGGAAATGGGGGATCCCCACAACATCCTCAAGGAAGTCTCAGCCAAAACACAGATGAGATGTCCCAGCCCAGCTTTCCCCACCTCCTGCCCCCAGCCATGCCTCTGGAAGTGGGAGTTCCTTGCTCCTGCCAACCCCTCTGCAATGTCCCCTCCCAGCCCCTGCCAGAGCAGGAGTATCAGAGACTGAACTGCCTTGATATTGAACAGATCTCCCTCCACTATGCGTTTCCTTTATTAAATAAAGAAATAAACCAGCATCTCTTTGCCCTGGAGAAGCTTTCAATAAGATGGATAAATATATATAATTAGCCAAGGAGAGAGCAAACTCCAGTGAATACAATACACCCTGTGAGACAACCCTCCATTAAAAACCTCCTTGTTTAAACTTCAATATTTTAGCAATAGTGACAAAGAAACATGGAGAAAAGCATTTATTTTTCACTTTTTATGTAATCCCATCAAAGGGGTTGATCAGATAATTCCCTGCCAATTCCTCATGCCTTGGATATGCCATCCCCTCTCCAAAAATTCAGGTTTTCTCAGTTTTCCTCTCCAAGCTGGAGACCAAACATCTCTAACAGAGATTTCTTACTTCTGCAATCTGCAAAGTCTCTTCTGGACCTCCTCATTTTTACTGGGCTGCCCTGGAGGGTGCAGAGCAGAGGAGACCATGGGGCTGTGTCCTGCCAAGAGCCGTGACACAGGGATGGTGACTTTAACATGAGGGTGGCAGAAGGGACCTGGCCAATGCCTGCACAGGCTGACAAAGTCCATACATATATATTTATGTACCCCTTTTACAGATCTGCTTTCCCAGCTTGGCCAGCTGCCACCAAAACAGCCATATTCAGCAAAACAGGGAAAAAAAAAAAATCTTCCCTCTAGAAGAGAGAAGCACATCCTGGTGCTGTGCTTGGCTCGTGTGTGCCCGAGCCACGGCGGCACAGGAGCGCGTCCGACGAGGAGCTGGGGCACTGCTGCTCAACACGCTCCTCAAATGCTCTCTTTTCTGACCTAGAAAATGGGAAGAGCCCACTGCAGGACAGAAACCAAGGGGTGGGAGCTGGAGAGAGGTTTGGCTTTTGCGTTGTTTCCTTGGGAGAGGAGATCTGGAGCGACTGCAGACATCGGCGCCTGCTCCCGGGGGAACGCGTGGAGCTTGTCCCCCCTGCCCTGGCAAACACCTCCAGCTCCCTGTGCTGCAGAGGCCCCAGCCAAGGCTGTGTCATTAGCAGCAGCAGCCCCCTTTTCAGGGCTGCTGTACTGAGCAGATCCAGAATATTTCCCCAGGGAAGAGGCAGTCATTCATTTGCGCTGTCTGCTAATTTAAAAATGTGAATCTCCGCTCGATTCTGCACGCCAGAACTCAGCCTCCGACATTTAGACCAGTGTGAAATTTAAATGCAGGCAGGAGCAGCGTTCTCAGGGCACAGCAAGGGGACCAGTTGGTGGAAATGATGCTGCAAAGCCCAAGCTAAAAGAAAGGGAATAGCAAAGTATTTGCTTGGGCCAAATAAAACATGATGAAGTCTGTGGCCCAAGCCTTGTGATGCACGAGATCCAAATCAGATAGAAAGAACCTGGACTCTTCCAGAGAAAAAGAAGGATGAAAACCAGGGATCCAAAGCATCAAGGAGTCTAGATTAAAAAAAAAAATAAAAAAAAGGTGTGGTTTTTTGAGTCTAAAATGGCAGTACTGCCACTTTTTAGAGAGCAGACCAGAGGTAGGGCTCATGTCTGTGAAGTCACAATGCACACAGCCCTCATCAACCCTTTCTTGCCCCGTTCTGGTTCTGCTGTACATGGGAAAAGGCAATTCCTGACATTTTAAGATCTCTATATAATCTCTAAGTGGACTATAATCACCCTAATGAAACCAAAGGTTAAGAGCAAACACTCAGTTTTTGTCCAAGTTCAAATACTGCATCGGCCACGACCCAGAATCAGCACCCCCCGCCTCTTTTATCTCAGCCTTTATTGAGTAAAAAGTCAACAAAACATGGCATAAAACACTAAGTCCATTATTAGCTGGATTTCTGGTTAAATTTAGTTTACATCCTGAAGGATTTTCATGAAGTTGCACTGAAAATACTGCCATTTCCACAACGGTTTATCATTGTTATACTATTGCTACAATTACCTGTCATTACAATCAAATTTATATCAGGACAAGAAAATGATTCCTCAGAAATTAAACAGCACTCCCTGGTGGGATAATTCCTTCTCCTGAACTTTCCAATAATGAAAACTGTAAGTAAATTTGCTGTAATTCAGACCACAAAAGACCCTCCACTGTTAAACCAAAGCTAACGTTTTCACCAGGACAATAACTTGACGTTCAGCAGAAAATTCCCAAAGGTACCTAGAGCTGTAAGGGGGTTCCTACACAAGGTTTCAACATCCCTAAGAAGTCAGGCTCCAAAATCAACCAGCTGAGATATTTCTGTGAATTCCTCCAAAGCTTGTACAATGTATGGCCTTTTGCAACTTTAGGCAAAAAAATACCTTTGAAAATCCACCTGTGCACGTAACTGGAATCCCAGGCATGGGGTTTTCCTGGACACACCTCCAGGGCTGACTCTCAGGTGCAGATGGACACACGGACAGCCTGGTCTGAGGCTGGTCATGGTCCCCATGGGTCACCAGCACCTTCAGGTCACACTTGGCCAAATAAGACACAGCCACAGAGACCCAGAACATCGACTGAGGAACGTCCCTCTCAGCCCTGCGAGCAGCTTATGATCTCCAGAATTTCCCCCTAATGAAATGGATCCAGTGCCTGATCCTCTGAAGGCCATTTTCCCACAGGG
Source organism: Orthonyx spaldingii (assembly GCA_013397795.1). Taxonomy (NCBI): domain Eukaryota; kingdom Metazoa; phylum Chordata; class Aves; order Passeriformes; family Orthonychidae; genus Orthonyx; species Orthonyx spaldingii. Next base: position 1,660,076 of record VZTJ01001132.1, on the reverse strand, counting down.
ATTGTGCAGTGGACTGGATAAACACCTAAATGGTGTTCAGCTTCACAGGGAGAGTGATGTCATGAGCTTTAAAAGTTGGATGCTTAATTTAAACCTGGACTTGAAAGCTCCCTGTAAAATCAAGAGAAATAAGGATCCCTCCAGAGTGATCACTTTGATTTATCACAGACTGGGATGAATTGCCCGGTTCTTCCCAATGACTAAAGGCAGTCGACACAGCCAGTTCACCTTAATGGCCGTGTTGCTCAGTCAAGACAGGTGGATTTAGACTAAGGAGTCAAAAAGGGACATTACGCCAGCCTGGAATGAGCCTACAAAGAGTGGTTTTAGTGCAGACAGTCCCCAGACCAGGAGCCTGCGTGGGCCTCCACTTGGGAGCCTGTATTTTTTATTTTTTGAGTGCACCAAAGATGTTCTGTTGTGCTACTGTACCTCGAAAACCTGGGTCCCAGAGGTGTGACAGGTTTTCACAACCTTCCCATGTTGCTTTATGAGATGTCATTTATCAGATGCCTGAATTTTCAGGACCTCTGGCCAGACACTTTGCTGGGGGGGCAGATCCCTGCCTTGTACCTCTGACCTTCACCTGGCACTGGGATCACTGGAGGGCATCAGGTCAAGCACGGAATCAGAGACAGGCAGTGCTCCCACGGGATCACAGTGCTGCTGCCCAAACGTGTCTGCATGAGCTGGGGATGGGGAAGGAGGGACCTGACCTCCAGCAGGACCGAGGGAACTGCTCTCAGCTCTGAGCATCGGGGATTTCCAAGGACGGAAGGTCCCGCCCGGCTCAGGGCACTGCAGTGACCTGGGGACTTTGCTGACACTGGTTTTCAGGGAGCGCTGCCCTTTGGCTGCCGCTCCTGTCGGCCCCAGGGTTGGGTGTTTGGCTCAGACCCTGCCGTGGTTGTGGTTGCCAAGGCTTTGTCACATCTCCCTTACCCCGTGCCCTGGGTGTGCACTCTCACCTGCCCGGTCCCACATGCACCCACCTCCTCAGCCCTGCCCTCCCTGCAGCCCTGCTCCCCTCACCGGCACTGGGGAAAGCTGTGGCACCAGCCCAGCTGTGGTCCCGAGGGAAGAGAACTCAGACTACTCAGCACTTCACAATTTTTTTTCCTCCAACACAGAAATTCTCACACTGAAAACAGAGATTCTCTGTAGGGGAAACAAGCTGGGGGAGTCCAAACCTAGAGCAAACCAGAAAGTGAGACTCACTGCAAAACCCACCACTTCTGCTTCAGAGGCTCAGCACAGCCCTGTCCTGTCTCTGACAGAAACACACAACAACCAGGGTATTTAAAGCATTAAAAAAACCCCAAAAAACAAAACCTTGATTTGTACCCAAACAAGACACTCCATTGCACACACTTCTCCCCTTGGAGAGACGACGAAAGGACGAAATGAACCCGTGTGAGGGCTGCTGGAGGAAGGGTCTGTGATGGGCTGTGCTGAGCGACCCCACAGCTCCCACCTTGAGCCCACACGTGGGGATTCGTACATTTGTGCAGGCACACACAGCTGCCCCCACAGCCGTGGCACAGCCTGGTCAGGGCACAGCACTCAGCCCCTCTGGTGGCAGGAGCTGGATCCCCCCTCGCAGAGGGACGGGGCAGGGATGCACTCACTCAGCATCCCGCTGGCTCCTCGGGGCTCCACCTGCACGCCAGGGCAGGGTCAGACCCTTATCTGGCAAACCTCACCAACCCCAGCACAGCAGAGGAGCTCACACCAAGCAGAGTTTTGGCTCAGGACAGCTCCACCCGACCTTTGAAGCTCCCGGCAGCTGGGTGGGGTGGCAGCGTGGGTGGGGTGGCAGCGTGGGTGGGGTGGCTGCGTCACACCAGCGGCCCCAGGGCAGTCCCCAAGCACCGGGGAGAGCTGGCAGGGCACAGAGGAGATCAGATAACCTCAGCAAGAGCTCCACCAGCCTCAGAACTCACCTGCCTTTCATCCCTCATCGGGAGCGTGCGGCTGCCTGCCATCGCACCCACACCGAGCCTCCACCCCGGGCCTCCATCCCTCCTCATCCTCCAGCAGAGACCACCTCGGTGTTTCCCAGCCCCAGAGAGGTGGGCACACCCTGCTGCCGATGGTTTCACGCCCGTTGGGGATGCAGCACCTCAGGGTACCTGTACCCCCATCCCCTGCATCCCCACCGAGCAGCTGCTCCAGCCCCTGCAGCCTCACTGCACCTCCCAAAACAACACCAGCAGCACCAGGCCCTCGCCCCAGAGAGAGGCAGGTGCCCTGGGGAGAGGGGAGGATGCCTTTGTGCCCCCCTCCATTTAATGTAGCTCTGGGGTGCCAGGGAAATGCCAAAACCCCCTTTGAGGATGAGGGTCCGAGGTGCTTGTATCCTCTTTGGTTGTCTCTCCTCTCCCCTTGTGGAGCTGGATGTTCTGGGTACCCAGCCCTGGGTGCAGTGAACCCCCCAGCCATGCTGCAGATATCCCATGGACAACATGCAAATCCCTCCTGTTCAGTCCCCTCAGGTGCTCCCTGGTTTCTGTCTCACAAGGAAGGGTGACTTCCAGCCCCTGATTTACCTTCTCTGTGCCACTCACTGCCTCCTTTCTCATGTGCATGGATCATATCCCCGCATATTTATCTCATCTTCAAAATAAATGTTCCCCCTCATCCTTCAGTCTCTGCTCATCTGCAAGTCTTGCAGTGTCTCCAATAATTTTTGGTGCCTATCTCTTGACCCCTTCTATTCCTGCTGTATCTTTTTGAGATGGATTGACTGGAAACGAATGCGCCAGCCCAGGCAGGACCGCAGCTCTGATTTATGTGCTGGCATTAGAATACTCTCAGCAATCCTTTTAACCCCATTCTTCCTCAAATTTCCTTTGCTTGTCTGGTGGTGGCTGTACAGGGAGAGCAGAGATTTGCACATGGATGTCTCTGTTGATGTTTCTCCCCTCTTCCCAAACATTTACAGCCAATTTGGACCTGATAATGCTCCCAGGGCTCCTTCCCACTCGCACCATGCTTTACATTTGCCTCTCTGCTCCCCAGCACACTGCCCAGCCCTCCAGCTTGATCAGGGAAAACCCTTGGGAGGTTTTCCACCTCTTCTCTTGACAAACGGAAGGCACTTGCCAGTTTTGCTATTCACCCATTCACTTTTTTGCCCCCCACCTCATAAACAACTGCATGACATACCACTGTGTCCCAAACACATCCCTGCTGCTAACCTGCGGCAAAATTCGTTTTCCTGTTGGCTTTCAGATGGTTTCTCCCCTCATCAGCAGCCTCCCCTTCTCCCAGGGCTCCCATTTTCCCATTTTCAGCCCAGGTGGCACAAAGGGCACTGGGGAGGCCACAAAGGGGAGGCTGAAAGCTTTTCCTTCCTCCCTGGGATTAAGATTTGAGACAGAACAAAGACAAAGGATGGGGAAGAGGGTGGGGAACACTGATCTGAGACCCTGGATTTGGGCTCCAGCTTCCCTGGAGAACACCACCACAGCAACAAAGCACAGAGGGAAGGATCACAACCATCTAGGGCAGGATAAAGCCATTCTCCAGGGAAAGTCCTTCCATGCACCCACCTATCCCCTGTCTGTGTCCCAGCCCGGGCAGCAGGTGCCTGTCCACACTCTCACCCACAATCCTGGCCAGCAAGGGGTTCCCCGTTCCTGCTGGGCCAAGCTGGGAGCAGAACTGGCTGCTGGAGACACATCTCCGCTCCAAGATCTCCGTGTTTTTCCAAGAACTGAAAATGTGTTTTCCCCCTCACCAGACATGTTTCTATTCAAATCAGTACCAGCCATTCTGCGAGATATTTGCCTTCCTGCATTTATTTCCCAATAACAAAGCTGTCCTCAGCTTTTTAGAGCTGGTATTTTTATTTTATTTAGTTAATATTTTTAAACATTACTACTGCTATAATAAATGTTAACTATTTGTGCAGAGCTCTCATTGCCTTGGCAGGGGCCTTTATGTGTGCAAAATAACAGCAAATCATAATAAATAATAATAATAAATTATTATGGTTGATTACAAGGGAATGTGCTACATTTTTATAAGCTCTAGACCACCTACAGCTCACAAAATATAATGGGAAACATTAAGCCTTTAACTGGTTTTATACATTCCCTTCCCCCTCTTCCACTCCCCATGTTCTGTAATAGATTTACAAACAGTGTAAGGGGGGAAAAAAATCTTCCCTTATAAGAATAGCATCAAAATTCTCCTCAGCTTTCCAGCTGCTGAGTGTTTCTGAAGCCTTCAGTGAAATGCAATTAGTATCTTTTACCGCCTGCCTTCTGGGGATACTGACATTATTATCTTATTGCAGTTTCACCTTGACATGCAGATCACAAGGCAGCGAGCTGGATTCTGTCTCCAGACGCCTTGAATTGTGGCATTGCCCCAGCTGGCTCAGCGAGTCGAGAAAGGAGAAGGAGGAAAAAAGGAGAGAAGAGCCATTTTCTCATCCTGTGGATCTCAGCTTTTAAAAAAAAAAAAAAAAGAAAGAAAAAGAAAGTGCAAATAAATACAGGGAAATGGGAGCTGTGGGGGGGAAAAGGGTGTTCCTGCTCAGCCCCAAGGAGGATGGGGATGGCCAAGGGGGGATCTGCTCTGTGCCAGCCCCGAGCTGCCAGCACAGGTCCGGGCTTCCAGCAGGACCTGCTCCCCTCCCCTCCAGCTCCCAGCAGGTTTCAACTCCAGATGGACGCAGTCCCAGATCTCTGTGTTTCACTGCAAAAGGGAAGGGAAAAAAAGAAGGAAAAGAGAGGATGAGAGGAGGAAAACCCCACCACCAGAACTGCTTTGCATCTCAGGAGTGATCAGAGGGACACACGTGTCCCTCCCTGTCCCTGCTGGTGAGGTTGGCCCTGTCAGTGCTGAGCCATCCGATGGGGAACGGCTGCAGCCACACGTGTGCCTCCTCTGAGGGTTTTTCTGATCAGCAAAACGTGACATTAACCCTCAGAATATCCACCTGAAAGTGTCATCTTTCCCCTTTCTTCCAGGAAGCGTTTCTCCAGCCCTCAGAGCAGTTTTGGGGAAGCGCTGAGCCTGTGTCTCCCCATCCCTGCAGCATTTTGTGTGGGAGCACCAGCCTGAAACCTGCCCTGGAGACCACGAGATGGATGAGGATTGGAAACATGGGCATAGTGTCCTCCAAAGCAACCCAAATCCTGCAAGCCAGAGCTTCCAATATCCTGGAGTTTAAACCAACAACCACAGCGTTACCCTTACTGAGCACCGATGTATCCATTATCACAGCTGGGAAGCAATATTTAATTGGAATGCACAAAATGGACTGAGGGAACCTGGGTGGCTTCACCTTCCACAGGTCTGAGCCCGGGCAGGTGTGGTGACCCCTGTGCTGCTCAGAGGAGCCACAGCTGGAGATGTGGCTCAGGTGCAAGGCCTGAGCTGGAGCTGCAGAAATTGTGTTCCAAATTACACGTGGGATCAGAGGAAAATCCAACCCGTTCCCTGCTTTTCTTCAGCCCATTCTTATTACTCTTAATGAATATTAATTCTCTGCATACAACTCCAGTGGTCTCACACCTCTGAGAAAGCACTACGTGATCACGTTCAAGTATTCAGATCTCTGCACCCCCAAGAGGGATGAGACAGGAATTCTCAAAGGATTCACACCCAGGGATACCCCTCCAGAACTGCCTTTCTCATGCGAGCTCAGGTCCTTTTCATTCCAGTAGGAAATTTTTAATTCCCATGCTCCATCCGTCCAATCATCCTGACAGCCTCCTCTGGACGGGCACTGAGGTTGGAACAGGCTGAGCTTTCAGGCCCTTTCCAACCCAAACCATTCTGGGATTCTGTGGAAAGGGAACAGAAAGTTTCCTGGTACTTGGTTACTTCCAGTTCCCTTCCCATCCAAACCCACCATACCCAGAGTGGTGCAAAATCTCCAACTCCCAGTGCTGGAAAATATACCAAGTTTAAAACTTTATTTTATTTCTCTAGTCAGGCTTGGTTTGCCTTTGCCTCGGGGAAAGGGATTTTAAAGAGGTTTTTTAGGGGATGTTGCAGCACTCAACGGAGATGGGCTTAACAGCTCAACAAGTCTGGGAGTAGCTCAAAAGATGCCCAAAAAGATAACGACCATCAGCGAACATCAACGACCATCAGCGACCATCACCGACCATTACTCCAGACGCTGCCCCCGGCATTGTCCGAGACACCTGATCCGGAAAAGGCTGATAAGGAAATCAAGGAGTGAGCACCTAATTAACATCAGAAGGGAAGAAATCCGGATCCAATAGGAAACCAACTACTAAGAAACACGTAACTTAGAAACAATGAACATTGATCCAATGAATCTCTATGGATTTTAAGTGCATAAAGTTTGTGAAAAACCTGGTAACATTCATGTATCATGGAATGATTTTCTCCGGGCTGTGTGTGGATGAGATGATTTCTGTGGCACAGCCTGGCCAGAACACCATCCTGGCCAGAAATAAAGTAATGCCTTGATCCTTTAACACTACAATGTTGTTGGAGGGTTCTTGTTTTTCCCGCAGTTTTGGTGGCACCGGTGCCCCTGGTGTCCCTCCCTTGTTCCTGGCCAACCTGCTGGCATTGGGTTGGCACTGCAAACCCAATTCACAGCTCTCTGCTCAACGCAGCAGCATCACATCCACCTCAAATTTGCACCTCTTTGTCAGGAAAAGTGTTTAAAAACATAAAATCCAAACCATATAAATGTGATCTGGACTAAAACAGAGCTCCCAGCTACTGCCAGGGTCTGTAGTGCCTCTCTGGAGAGGACCAGGCCGGGTATTTGGTGTCCTAATGCTCTAAGAGCTCTGTCAGAGCAGGCTTGTAAGAACTCAAGCATCACTCCAGTTCCCTTGCCCTGTCCCATGGTGGTTTCTGACAAATAATCACAATAGCCCAGCCTGTAACAGTCTCATTTTTCTGTATAAATGGGGTTGGGGTTGTAAAAGAGGCGCCATGTGAGGAATCCCTCTGTCTCTCCGAATGCCTGTACATTTTTTTTTTCATTAAAAAATATTTGGAAAGAAGGGATGGTTAAACAAAGAAACAAATACTAAACAAACCTCCTTGTTTTTCTGATGCTAGGCTGGCACGGGCAGCTTGTAAGAATTAGTGATTCCAGAGAGCAACTGGCTAATTTCCAAGGGAATAGGGAGAGAGGGAAGAGAGAAGCAGCAGTAATTTACAGCTTAACCCATTTGTATTTTCTCTTTACAGCTCTCATCTGGATTACCAAATGCAAATTATTTATGGTGTTTTATTGGCAAACCCTTTCAGTGCTCTGGTATGTGAAATGCCTTCCAAAATCCCAGCTTTGCAGCTAAGGGGCTGCACCCCTCTTGGTCTTACTTGGAAAGGTGAGTGTCCCTCCAAGATTTGGGTGGGCACCATCACTTTTACCCTGTCACAGGACGTGGCCACCAGCAGCACAGCACAGACCCCATCTCTCTTTGGCATCATCACACAGATCTCCTGAACTATTGTTTTCTCCTCTTGTTGTGATCATCGTGTGAATGCAACATGAATGCAAAAGAACACAGCTGGTATTGAGACTGTTGCTTTCAAGATTCCAGGAGAGGATCAAATGAAGGAGAAAATTAAATTAAAAAAAGCAGCACTTAATTATGTAGGTTGCTTTTGTGCTCTCTCCTTCCTCTATGTAGTAGTTTCCACCTGAAAATCTTTAAGTGCTTTAGAGCTGGTAATTAAATCTCAGAACTGCTGCAGAGAAGGATGCAAGGAAAGCATGTGCAGCTCACTTGATTTGTCTGCTTGATTATACATTGACTTTGCATCTCTCCAGCCCTCTGCTCTGCCAGGACACTCCTTGCAGTTAACCCCAGGTCTGCACAAATCCTTGCAATGCTGTCCCTGCTAAAAGGGGAGTTGCACCCTGGATGGGGTGGAGCAGGGATGTAGGGATGGTTTTGGGCACCCAGCCCCATGTGCTGGGGCTGGGGAAAGTGTTCTGGGGCAACCACAGTGCCAGGAACTTCCCTGCTCTGGGCACCCCGCCTGCACCAGCAGAAAAGTGCTGCTTTCCAAGCATTTCCTCTGTTCCATGGGGACCCACCCACTGTGGTGGCAAAACCTGAGGTGAGGGTGTTGGCTTGGGAAGCTGTGTCACCTCCCTTCCTCCACTGGGGCTGTTTGACACCAGCAGCCAGGTCAGAGTACAACATAGGGGCCTCCAAGAGCCAAGTTTATTCCCCATCAAAGCAACCCACAAGATGATACTCAGAAATGCCCCAAATCCTGTGGACACAGGGCTTGGTGACGCCCCAGTTCCAGGGCACAAACCCCCAGCTCACAGCTGAGCTGAGCTCCTCATGGGCCAAACACTTCTCATCAGGGAGGACTCCTCTATCAGAGGGGATCTTGCCCCCATCAGCAGCCCTGGAGCTGGGATCCACCCAGCCAGGACAGCCCTTTTGGGATCCTCCCTGCCAGGACAGCCCTTTTGGGATCCTCCCTGCCAGGACAGCCCTTTTGGCCTCTGTGTCATCACCACATTGCTTCAGACAGGACTGGCCCGGTGGCATTCGAGAGAAGCTGTTGAAGAGCAGCTTCAGCAAATGTGGTTTAAGATGTTGTTTTCAGAGAGCAGCGAAAGCACGGGGCGATGCTCATCTGGCAATCCAGAGCATTAGCAGGAGTTCTGGCAGTGGATCCCAGAGATGACGAAAATTAAAATGTCCTTGAAAGCATAATCAGAAAAGTGGCTGGCACAGAGGCTGTTGCAACACCCAGACAACTCTAAAGAGGGGGATCTTCTGGGAAAGTGCAGTTTCATGGCATGAGAAAGCCCAGCTCATGTTTTCAGCCTCCTGATATGAAATTATCTTTGCTTCTCCTGGCTTGCTGCTCATGCAGAAGCCTCTGGGGAGGCTGAGATGGAGAGGACACCAAAGAACCTCTCACGTTGGCCCAAGGCTGCTCTGCAGCTGCCTGGGAGCTGTGGAATCAGCAGGGCAGGTGCCTGAGGTCACAGAGGACACAAGGTGGAAGGGGACACGATGCCAGCAAGGGACCCACTGCACATGTGGGTGTGACACCAGCCCCGGCTGCAGGGGCCCTGCCCACAGGAATCAGCAGCTGAAAGGATCCTTTGCAGTGGCCCCAGTGCTCTCTAATAGCAAGGAAATACTTTAGGAGTCAACGGATACCTGGCATTTTTAATAGTCCAGGAAGGTTCTATGGTTTTACATTTTGTTTTGGATACCAAAGGCCTGATTTTTTTCCCCCTATTTATTCCAAGAAAAGCAGGACTAACCCAGCAGCATCAGCTGGTCTGGGCAGGAAGGTGCTTGTCTGTGCCACCAAAAATGCTCAAATGGAGCAAAAAGCCAAAGGTACAGTTTTGTGTCTAAAACAAAATCTAAAACTGGAGAGGACAGCAAACAGCAATTAGTATTGCTAATGAGAGCCTTTGTAAGCTTTCTAAACATAACTATAATGTATTTAAAATCTGACTGTAAAGAAAAAAGAATCTGGAGTGGACTAAGAATGTCAGAACAGATGTTGTTCCTCCTCCCTTCAGAGAAAAGTTTTGCCAACCGTTTTGAAATGAGATTTCGCTGAGCTCAGTGCAATTCTGTGAAAAACTCCAGGTGAATTGAAACAACCTTTTCCCCTGGAAGCTGTTCCAACAGCTGAGCTCCCTGAAGGAGCAGCTGTGGCTCTGGAGCCTGGCCATGGGCAGAGGGGCAGAGGGGCAGCGCTTCTCTGCTCACAGCACCTGCGCCAGTCCTTACAGGAACATTTTTCTCAGACCCACCTTGACAACCTCGGCTTTGGGGTTTTTTGATTGTTTGGTTTTTTTTTTTTTGGTTGGTTGGTTGGTTGTTTTTTTTCCCCCTGGTTTCCTGCCCTCAAACATAATTTTCCTGTACAGGATCCTGTACATAATTTTCCTGTGCAGTGGAAGGGACAGATCCATCTCCTGGTTGCAGTACAGGCAGAGGAACTCAGTCCATGCCTGGGGAACAAGATCAGGAGACCAAGCCTGGTCTCCAGCAGCCCTGCAGGGTTCAGGCCTGGTGTGCTGTGTCCTCCTCCTCCACTCAACCCCTCAGCTCCTTCCCACCCCCTCCTGGGACTGGGGTCCCATGAAGAGAATTGGGAAAAGAGGCAACTCAGCCCCACCAGCGCCACCAAGGAGGGTCTCAAAGAGCAAGAGCCCATCAGGATGAAGCTTTGCAGCTTTTGGCTTGCCATGGAGAGGAAGAGGAATAAGGATGCATCTAACACAGAGAATTTAACCCCAAAGTGGAGACTCAGCTCAGTTCCACCTTCACCCTGGCAGCACAGGGTGCAGGAAAGCTGCCCACAAACTGAGCACAGAGCGGGTGGATGGCCCTGGCTGCATCCTCCCAAAGGCAGCTTATCCATCCTCCTTCCCGGGAGAGCTTTCTGCTGGAGGCTTGGAGCTGGTGCAGGTGTTGTCCTGCAGCCCAGCCAGATGTGACTCAGAAAAAACAGATTTCAGTGTGCCCCGGGGGATCCTGCTCCATGGGCGACTCCCTGAAATGGGGCTGCCTCAGTTATTTCTGGTGCGGGCAGCTCGGGCAGGTCTCCTGTGTCTTGGTGATAATATTCGCGCAATTTAAGTTTGAACTGATAAAACAATCCATGATTTTAAGCGCTCAGGACTGCCAGCAAGTAGAGGAAATAGGTAGGGCTTATTTGCCAGAGCATTCAGCATTTGCCACAGAGGTCTCGCTCTTTCTCCACCCAAGATACCCAGGAAGAAAAACATTGACAGCGAATATTTAATCGTTCCCATGCTTAAAGACAATATGCTTTTTAATGCCCAGCAGTACCACCTTGGGAGGCATTTTAATGCCAATTACAGCTTTCATTCCGCAGCACTGCCCCCAAATCCCCCCTTTCCCATCACAAACCCTGACGCAAGGAGCCCATCCGAGCAGGGCCAGCCCTGAAATTTCCACTTCTCCAGCGAGACCGGCCCCGATTGCGCCCGCAGCCTCTCTTGTGATGTTAAGGGCGATAGATAAAAATAACTCCGACTCCATTGTTCTGCTATTTATACACCGAAAAGTCAACAGCGTGCAGGCGAGCAGCCCCGGGGCTGTGCGGGAGTGGATGACCCTGTTCCCCCCGCTTGTCCCTGTGCGTGCCAGGGGGGGAGGGCGGCGGGGCGGAGGAAATCGGGGCACTTTGGAGATAAAGAGGCTTTTCAAAAGCCCAAAGGGCAGCTCAGCCTGCGGGCTGAAGGGGCCCATCGGGGCCATTGTGTTGGCGATGCCAGAGCAAGCCCGTGACCAAGGCCGGAGGTGCGGGGCTGTGTTGGGGGTATCAGCCCCCGGGCGCGGCGCTTGGGGGCGGCGATGAATGGAAAATCTCCCTCGGAAGGAGCAGATGGGTCTGAATACAGATGCAAAGCGACCCTCGTCGCAGGGCCGTCAAAGAAACCGGTCTGTCCGCACCTAAAGTCTGGGAGATAATAGGGGCTTTTCAGGGACGTAAAAACGGAATTTCCTCCTTGTCGTGCATTAGCCACAGGAAGCAAAACTGCTGTGCCAAAGCCAGCTCTGTAAAATGCCCCGGTTTACTGAGCAACTGTTTTATGTTGTCGCTTTGGTGAGGAAACCACCGCATTCCGTGGGTTTGGTGCGGCAGAAGGGACGGGCATGGGGCAAACGGAGCCTGGTGGGAGTCACTCAGAGCTCGGTTCTGCAGAACAACCCCGCGGAGAGTGTCCGGAGAGACAGAGCGACCAGCCGGCTGCATCTGCGGGGAACGCATCGCCAAAGCGAGAATCAGGCAGCAAAATTCATTTTCAGAAACAGAAATTGCGTTCATGTAATGCAAACATCGTTCAGAACGAAGGGATGAGCTCTGCTCATTTGCTTTGAAATTCTCCATTAGCTACTGCACGCTAATTATCTCCCTTTCTCAGTTTGGGCTCTTTTTTTTTTTATTATTTTCACTGGAAAATTTTGTTCATCTTAAAGCCAAATAAATGCCAAATAAAATCCTGCCACCCACTACATTTATGATCAAAATAACCATTTCTTTTGATAAGTTCCTGCAGTTACAGTGGCCCAGAAAAAATGTATTCAGTGAAGATCATTCACTGCTGAATACTTTCCTCACTTCTTCCCTGAAACCGGTGATGTCTTTTTTTTTTTCTTCCCTTGTATAAACAGGGTACTTTTTAATGGGGTAATTTGTACTACAAACTCCTGAAAACATGTTTTGATTTTATTTTACTTTTTGTGATTCCTAAAGCCCTAGTTTGAAACACACACAGATAAAAGTGCTTTGAGGATTTTATTTCTGTGTCTCCAGATTGCTCACTAGAGAGCCAAAAGTCACTCCTCGCCTCTCAATCAAGGCCTGAGCAAAATTTAGACCCTTGCACAGATAATCAGACTTGTCAGGTTACTCTAAAAGGCAGGAAGACGTGGGCCAACACTTTCCAAAATGCTGACACAACACGCTCTGGATTCTGCAGACCTTTGTGAAGGATTTAAACACAACTTTATCTGTAGGAGAGGGAAGTTTTATTCTATTTCTAAGCAAAGCAGAGTGGAACAAAGGAGCGATTTGTTGCTCTGAGAAGGTACCAACCAAAAGGGTGTGAAAGTGAGTTATGTGGGCTGGGACAGATCCTCTGCTCCCCTCCAGCAGGGCTGGGCCGGTGACACTTTGTCACCCCGTTGTCACTTCACACCTCTCAGCCTACCAGTCCTCATTTGTCTGCCTCACCCATCTGCTCCCTCCTGACTCCAGGCGGGATGGATGTCACCGAGAGGGGTCTCTGGCGGTGTTTTGTTCGTGCCCTTTATTTAAGACATCTAATTCGGGATCCCTGCCCAGTCCAAACAGCCCCACAAAGCCACCCTGAGCTTCTAAAAAACAGGGTTAGGGGGAAACATTTGAGGTGTGGATGGCTGAAACATCAGGATTTCAAGCATGTGACTGGGAGGTACTATTGGGCCAATATTTCCATAGCTAAACCCTGAATTTTGGCTGCTTCCACTTGGAGTCATCCCAAAAAGGAGCCTGGTTTTTGGAGATGCAGAGCAAACGCCACCCCATTGATGGGAGCATCGTGGGCTCCTGCAGCCCAGGCCACCAATGTCCCAGCTGGGCACTGGTCCTGCCCAGCAGATGGAAATGAGGAGAGGCTTTGTTGTCATGGGAGCAAGGGTGAAATCAGCTGAGCTGAGACAAATCAACCATTGGTGGCCCCAGACACCAGAAACTTCCACCCTCTGCAGGTAACTTGAAACTAGAGACCCAAAATGGGCATGAAGAGGCAGAAACAAGGATTTTGCATCTGAAAAAACACAAGTCCTGTCTCCTACCATCATGTGAACACCCCAATTCGGTCATGAAGCACCTCACATTTTGGCAAGTTTTTAACTTCACTCCCTGTGGACATTCTCCATAGGAATAACCAAACCAGATCAAAGAAAATGCCTCCCTGGTTAGTCTTAAAGTGTGTTCTTCTCCTATTCCCCTGGGGATCCCTTCACCCTGTCATGCCCCAACCATAATCCATTGCATGTGACCTTTGGGAAAGGCTTCTGGAAACACAAAATGCAGTATCTGAACCTTGTTGGAAATGATGTAACTTTTCAAACTAATTTTTAATTACTTGTTTTAATTAATTCTGGATAGTGCCCATCTTAAGACAGCACTAGTTAAGTTCCTTCACAGGCTCTCATTATTATTTTGATGATTAAACCACCAAAATCTTACGTTTGTTAAAACTAACCCTGAAAAGCTTCAGTAAACAAAGTCAAAGTGAGTTGAAGATTGGACATCTGAGATCTTAAATTTATGGTCCTTCAAGGATGTTAGAGAAGATACAGAGAAGATGAAGGCCTGGGAAGTTGGAGACTCCTCATCTGAGAAAAAGATGAACAAAAGATGAAAGAATGTGGAGCAAAGTAGCATGAAGAGTGAGCAATTAATAACCAGTAGAGGACAGAATACTAATTAATGAAGATAATTATGTGACTTAGAACCAATTAACATTAATTTCTTTGTTTGCTAAAAACGTATACATAAGTGAAAAAGTTTTGTATCATCATTTGTGTGGAGAGCAGAACTTTGTCTGCCCCTCTCGGCCGAGAATAAATGCCCTACTCGTTAACACTAACAAGACAGTTTAGGGAGTCTTATTTATCCCAGTGATTTTGGAAGATTTGGGTAACAACCTCAGCCTGACCTTCATCTCACCGAATATCTGATGTCCACCACCAAGGATGATGCTGGAGTTGGACCTAGGGCTCCTAACTGGAGGGTAAAGGAGAAGTAGCCGGACAAAGAGCAAAGTAAAAGGTTGCAAAAAGCCATCCCAACTGGCCCCAGCACTTTTCAAAGACCAAAATGGGTCTTTCCCCCTTGTTAGGCACCCATCTGTGCCCCCCAGCTCTAATTAAGCATCTGCTCTGCAAGAAGCTAACAAGTTCTTTTGCTGATAATCCCGACCAGCTTGGCAGCATTATTTATAACACAGCCCCTGCCCCGGCCCGAGTCGCCCCCTTGTCGGAGTCAGATGTAGCTGTATCATTATTTTAGGAGACATATAAAATAAAATCCAATTACATGGCGGATACGTGGAATTCCCAGCGATTTCAGAGCACGCCGCTTTATTCAGGAGGGGGGAAAAGATTCAAAGAGACAGGTTGTCACTGGGCATCAAAGGATTTGGGATGATATTTAGGATAACAGTTTATAGACATGGAGCAAATCCTATTATAATGCCACATGGCCGTCAGGCTGTCACAGTGGCTGGTACAGTGTGTGTCTGGGCAAAGATGCCAGGCAGGAGCGTGCTCACCTTGGAGCTGTGTCCGTGTGTCCTGTGTCCAGCAGGAGCTGGCGGGTTTTGTGTGTGGCACCTCGACAGCCTCTGTGTCACCCTCTGCTCTGTGGTGTCCTCCCTGCCAGCTGCATGCAGGGCTATGGAGCACCCTGAGCCTAAAAGGGGTGAGTTTGCAATCCCTTAAGGACAGGGTGGGGAAAGAATGGAACCTGAGGAGTGAAAATGGGCATTTACCAAAGCTCAGGATCTGTGACCATGGACAAGACCACAGCGACAACCATGATGTCTCAGTTTGGTCCAGAGCTCTCTTTGCAAGGGGTTGAGTCAAATTCTGTGGCCAAGGAGCCTCTCCATGGGCTTCACCCAGCTTTGGTTTGGGCCTGGCAACCATGGGAGAAAAGGAGAGGAGAGCTGGGAGCTCAGAGAACCACTCAGAGCACAAGCACAGTTTGGGGCCGTTTTCCACATGACTCATGATCTACACAACTCCAAGGCCTGTGGAAGCACAAAAGCTGGTCCCTCACCCAGACACCAGGGGCACTTTCAAGTGCTACGGGGACGAGCTCAGAAAACAGCCTGGATGGCTGGACATGCCACCCCCGAGGGTCAGCCCTGGCCAGGAGCTGCTGGGGGCACTGCAAAATTCCATCCAGCCCCCACCAGAGCTGCTGTGGCTGAGCAGGGACCCTCAGCCCATGCTGCTGCACCCGCGGTGCTGGGGGGAGCATGAACCTTCTCCACCACCTCTCTCAGCCTCCAGTCAAGCAACAAAAAGCCATTCCTGCCTCCCTGTGCTTTTTTCTCTTTGCTCTTTCTCCTCAGGAGGTTTCACGCTCTCCTGTTGACGGCTGTCCCTCCTCAGCAGTTCCCATCTCTGCTCACCATCCACCCCTCACAATTGTATTTTTTTGTCCCTGGTCCTCAATGGCCCATGGGACTCTGCCAGGGTGTCACCCATGTCCCCAGCAAGGTGATGCACACCAAGATGCCAACCTACTGTGCTGGATGAGGATTAAAGCAATAAAAAATAATAATTTGCTGAACAGGAGATACTTCCCTTTGTGTGCGGTCCCTGGGGAGCTGCGAGGACTAGCAGCAGGAATACAAAAAAGTCCTGGAGAGTTTTTAAAACAAAAGAGATTCATTAGGCTCTGAAATATCCAGCACAGCAGCCTCAGAGTGAAACCCCAGCCTTGCTGCTGCCAGTTTGTAAGGAGAGCGAGGATGTCTGCAGCTTACAGGAGTGACAAGATTTGGGTTTTTTCTTTTCTTTCTTTAAATACGTGTTAATCCAGCTGATGCAGTGACAGCAATACCCACAGCATCCTTCCCTGGGGAAGTCCTGGCAGTTTCTCCCACCTTGTAACTCAACCTCCCGTGAGGAGCTCCACAAAGGGAGACAGGGTCCCGTGCCCAGGCCACACAGACCCCAAGCTCCAGGGGATTTTGGGGCCCTGCAGGGCCGTGCCGGGGTCAGTGAGGTGCAGGGATGTGGCAGCAAGGAGCAGCTCCAGCGGCAGGGACAGGGACAACCCCGGAGCTGCCAGATGGGTGCCATAAAAGGCTCATTAACTGGGATCGTTGGACCTCAATTTCAGCACGCTGGAAGAAACCTCCTCAGTAAGTATCATTATTATGGCGCTCTCAATCAAGTCGAGCAGCTTTACGACAAAATCAAAAGTTGTGATCCAGGCAGCAGAGGGATGGGGTGAGCAGCCTATTTATTTTGCTTTGGGTTCACAGTGAGGACCCAGCAGCTGCCAGGACACGAGAATGATGCTGACATCCCCCAGGCAGCTGGGGACAGCTTTAAATGTCATCACAGCCCTCTGTCCTCTCAACCCCAAACCTCTGTGGGTCCACAGTGGGATTATGCAGATACCACTACACTGTTTGTGGCTCAGAAAAAAAGAGAGGAAAACCCCATGGAATCAGTTAGGTTGAAACAGATCTCTGAAATCATCGATTCCAGCTGTTAACCCAGCACTGACAAGTCTGCCACTGTGTCTCTAAGCACCACATCTGCACGTCTTTTAAATCCCTCCAGGGATGAGGATTCCCCCACTTGCCTGGGCAGCCTGTGCCAGGGCCACACCACCCCTTCTGTGAAGAAATTTTTCCTACTGTCCAATCTAAACCTCCCCAGGTAATTTCCTCTTGCCCTGTCCCTTTCCTTTGGGGGAGAGATCCACTTCCACTTGTGTACAGCCTCATGTCAGGGAGGTGAAAAGTGAAAAGGTTCCCCCTGAACCTCTTTTTCTCCAGGCTGAGCCCCCCAGCTCCCTCAGCAGCCCCTCACAGGCCAAACCCAGCCAGACCCATCCAGGGACGTGAACAGTAAAATCCCAGCCACGTGCTACGATCTTCCTGCAGAGCCCTTCCTGCTGCATTCACTTCCTAAAACTTTTTCCAGATACCTTTTCCCATGAAAACCCTTTTCATTGATTTGCTCTCCCCTGTCTCTGTAATATTCTGCCATTTTCTGGTTCCACATGTGCCAATTTTGCTCCGTTGAACTCCACAGAGCTGAGATGCCACCAGAGAGAGCTGGTGCAAGCAGGAACTCCCAGTCCTCGTCCCAGTCCCAGCCACTCACTCGTGGGCCAAAGGTCTGATCTTTCTGCTTCTCCTTGGCACTCAAGGCACCTCCAAAAGGAGGAGGAGCAGGATGGGTGACCACCAGGCTGGTGCAGGGGGACAACTCAGGCTGGTGCCCTGCTGGGATGGCAAAATCCCCCATCCACCACCTCCAGCTCACGGCTGGGGGCCACCAGCACCGCACGAGCACCTCGGGGTTTGGGAACGTGGCTCTCATTCCTGATGTGCCTCTCCAGCCATGGGTTTCTCAGCTCCCCTGCCAGCACATCTCAGCTGTCACCTCCACTCCAGGCGGCAGCTGAGATGTGGGGCTGCCGAGCCGCTGCTGACTGGCAGGGAGGGAAGGAGATCAGAAGATCACTCTCTGAAGAATTAAGATCCTAATCTGCTTTAAGCTGCTCAGCACTGCCACGGGCCCTCCTGAGGCAGCATCTCCTCTCATCCCATCGGCAAGGACAAGCAGATGAGGCAGAGCAAGGCGGGGCCTGGCGTGGGGTTCACAGCCACAAAACAGAGGCTGGCAAAGTAAAGATTAAGCCTCAATTAGACTTTGCCCTTCATTATGTAGTTTGCTGTCGCCTGGGCTCATTAAAAGCCAGCTGCAGGTAGGAGGAAGAGTCAGAGGGATTATCCAAACCGCAGCTGGGTGAGGAGATCTGATCTCTCCCAGCAGCAGCAGGCACGAGAGCCAAAGCCTCTCCCTGCTCCTTGGAAAAGCCGCCCGTGGTGTGGAGCTGTGTGAGGATCCGGGATCCTGCTGCCCTTGCAGCATCACCTGGGAGCAGCAGCAGCCACAACCTCTTCCCAAACGTGCTTCTCTTGCCTTTTCATGGCATTTTTGGCACCAAGGAGATACCACAGCCTGGAGCAAGGCTGAGCCCTGGGCTGTTGGAAATCCCGAGGCACAGGCACATGAGGAAAAAGTGAGTCTGACCTTGAGCTTCTGGCTGAGCACCCCGAGGCTGACAAAGGCATTCTGGTGAGGAATGGGGATGGTATTTCCAGGCTGACCCCAGGGAACCAGGGAGGCCTTGCAGGGAATCACTGGTGCCACAGGAGGCCACGCTGGACACTCTTGCCTGATGGATGCTGACCATGAGGGTTTTGTGCTTCCTCCAGGGCACTTTCATCCCAGCCAGATTCCAGCAGAGCCAATCCCTGCTGTCCCTGCAGGAATTGGTGCTGGGCAGGAAAAGAATATCTATAACCTGGGCCAGAGGGGTGACAGGGGCAGTTCTGTGTGCCTGCCATGTGCTCCTCTCACAGCGAGTGGGCAATTTGGAGGCTCAGAGCTTTAAAACTCTGCGATATTTTCCTTCATTGATTCTTCCACCTGGGAGCAATCTCCTGCCACTGCAGCCTGGCTGCTCAGGGGGACCTTTCCTGCAGCACTCGGAGTTAGCTCCGTGCAGCAGAGCAGTTTGACTGTTCACAGCCTCTCGGCTTTGGGATGCTGCTGCAGGGTGCCAGTGGGAAAGGCACCTTCCCAAAACACACTGAAACCCAAACCACACAGTCCCCGCTGCGCAGCGAAGAGGAGGAAGGGAGTCAGTGAACAAATATTTGCCTGGCTGCCCTGCTTTCTAGCACAGAGAGTCTGAAGAAGTAAAAGCCCAGCTTTCCAGTAAAACTCAGCCCACTGGAGCTGCCCACACTGCGGGATTGCTGCAGCTTGGTACCTTCCCAGTGTTTGGTCTCGTTTTCTTTTGAAGAAGCCAACAGAACAAGGGGAAGGAGGTGGTTTCAGAGCATACAAAACCAAACTGCTGAGTAATAAATCAGCCAACGCCTCCCTTGCTGCTCCAGGACACTGAAAGTTGTGCCAACTGCTTTTTCCCTCAGCACTGTTGGCTTTACAGCCCCTCCAGAAGTCCCAGAGCTGTTCTCACTGTGTGTCTCAGGTCACATCTGGATCACAGGGCAGAGGGCTACGCTTGAAGACCAGCCAAGGTGGGCCCCAAGCTGGTGGTCACCTGCTGAACACACATTGTCCCCCGCCTCAGGAAAGTGTTCCCTCCAACAGGAGGACCCATGATGAAGCCTGGTTTCCTCTGTGTCATGTCCCATTGCCTGGCATTTTATCCGAGGCAGTTTGCGGGTTCAGCCCCTTAGCAGACACTAAAGAATCCAGAAGGGAGACAGATGTGAATGTCCTGACCACAGGAGAAGCTTGTGAGACCATCCTGTTCCAGACATCAGTCACTGCACTTAGAGAAACCTTGGTCAGGAGTTGGGCATTAAATATTGGGCGTTCTCTGGTGCCCAATATTTAATAATGTGGCCGTATTTTCTGCTTGGCCCTGAGATCTTTTTCCTTAGGTGGGTGCTCTGATGTTTCACACTGCCAGAACCCACATTGCAGCCCTGCTTAGTGGGGTCTTTCACTGTTCAGGTCTCTTTCCTTTACCTGCTCTGCAGCCTTTATGAAATGTGTAGTTAAAATCACCGAGATCTGACTCTTTCAATCATATCCCAGTGGAGCAAAGCCCTGAGCTGAGCAGGGAATAGGGAAGGTTTGACAACCACTCTCAGCTGAGCACAAGGAGTGCAATCACCTAAGCCACGCTTCTTTAGGAGCCAGTCTAAAAATAACACAGAAGAGCTGTAGAAATAGGAGCTCTAGTACTTTTTAGGGTGAAACAAGTGTGAAGTTCTGATATGAATCCTTGCCCTTGCTCTCCTGACATGCTGACATTCCCCACCAGCCCTCGCCTCTCCCAGCCATGACCACGCAGCTTTGCCAGGTGCTGGCACCAACCAAGGAAATTCCAACGCCTGTGGCAAACTCCAGCTCAAGGAACAGCTTGTTTTCCACTGCCCAGAGCCTGCAGATTTAAATATGGCCCCACGTTTGAAAACAGAGCCCTTGTTTTTCATGGAAAGCCTCGTCCATCCTAACAAATTCCGCTCCATCCAGGCTGTGTCGCAGCGTGGTGCTTCCTACGACCTGCCCAGCACTGCCCAGGTGCAAAACAAAAATGAGAAAAGGAGCATTGTAAGAGGAAGGCAGCATCACTGGGCTTTTCCTTCACTTCTTTCACGTCCTAGGCAGGGAGGTGGAAATATTCCCAAGATTTTGACCTGCCCCAACCCTCAGAAACCTGAGGCTGGTTACAAAAGCAGCGACTCAATCTGCCAAGGCAGCAGTGGCTGATGCAGATGAATCCTCCACTGCAAGAGAAAAGAGCAAAATCCCAGCTCCCTGCCCAGAGCAGCACTCTGGGACAACTCTGGGAGTGTGCTGACAGCCACCAGCCTCACCTGGGCTGCAGGAGAGGGAAGGAGCCCCGCTGGAGGCATTCTGTGCATCATGTCATGATAAACAAGGGGGAAATGATAAATAGGGAAAGACTTGCAGAGTTTCCCTCCTGTACCAAAGCCCTCGCAGCAGCAACTGCCTCTGCTCCCCTGTCAGAGCACGGGCAGCTGCGAGGGGAAGAGAAGCAGCAGGAGTGGGAACGATGCAGGCACACACACCCCGGGCAGGGGCTGTGCTCCGGGCACCCACCGGCACTCGGGGCTGGCAGAAGGGCACTGCAGCCCCGGCCACCGCTGCAGGACAGCCCGGAGCTTCTCCTGGCAGCAGCGGGAGCCGCGGCTGCATCCGCCCAGCACAGAGATGCTAATTGGGTATAAGAGAAGGGGGCAGGGAGAGAAATGAAGAAAGGAAGGGGAGAAAAAAAAACCCACTGAAGCCCCGAGTCAATGGGAAAACACTCCAATCCAACGCAGGCAGGATGAAACCAGCCCAGTACAACATTGTCCGGTTAAACTCGAGCCCTGTATTATTCCCAGCTCGCATTAAGTAGCTCTGTAGTGTTAGTGCTGTTCTTGAAAGATAACTTCACCTTTGACCCCTTAAGCTCCGAGACACTCCTAAAAGTACCAGCATGTTATTACGAACAGAAGAGCAGTGTTAATGCTGAAATGCTCTATCCCCTTCTCCTCCCTCCTTGTCACTGCTGGATTTTAAAGCACAACGTTATTAAAAAAGAGAATATGTGCTGGGGATGCAGCACCCCCTTCCAGCAGCAATCCCTGCGTGTGGAGAGACCCCCTTGGGAGGCAGTTTCCAGCCTCCTCTGCTGTCACTCCTGGGCTTTTCTGTTTCTCCGAGGTTTCTGCTGTCCCCTCGCCGGGGCAGGACAGGATGCTGGCATGTCCCTCGGAGGGCAAGGGTGATGCCAAAGCGAGGACCAAAGAAAGATCACCATCATACCCTTGAAAATATCCAAACAAACAATGAAAAATGCCTCACAAAGTGCTCTAAAGCTGCTGAGGCACAGCTGGGGTGAGGAGCCCGTATTTCTCACCCTGCACAGGCTGGGCGTGGGTTCCATCCCGGCATTTCCCAAACGCCAGGAGGAACCTCTCCTCTCCCTTTCCATCCTCTCCCCTTCATCATCATCATCAGCTGCCTCAGTTCTTCCTCCCAGGATCTGCTGTTGTATGTTTGTGTTGCCTTCCTCAGACTGTAAAGTCTTTGGGGGCAGGAACAGGCTGTAATCTGTGTTTGTCAAGTGCCATGTAAACGGCTGGCTAAATGTGTTTGTTTTCAACCGCTTATTTGTTTTCCGAAGGGGTAGTTACAGGAAAGTACACAGCGGAATAAGTAATTGGTGCAGGGCTGGGAGAGGCTGGGAGAAGCGCTGTGTCCCTGTGGAGAGAGGCAGATGGCACCAGTGGGGTTTCCCTCCTCCTTTCTTTCCCCGACTTCCCAGTCAGGGAAGCCTGGGGACAACTCCAAAACCACAAAATTTGTGTCAAAGGGCCTTGGACAAGAGCTGAGGATGCCAGGGCAGGTCACCAAGGTGTGCCCCATGCCAGCCTCCTCCCCGGGCTTTATTTCTGCAGATTCCCCTCTCTGCACGGCTCTGAATCCGCGTGGATTTGCACGTCCAGGGCACATATTTCACTGTGTTCTCCTTGACAGCCATACCCTGCGTCCTTCCCAACGCTGCCTCCAGCCCCTCCTGCCCGGCTTGTACACCTAATGAAACTGGAATCGCTTCCACCGCGGCATCTGCGGGGCTTTGAGGGTGGAACTGAGAGCAGACCATCAGGAAACAGCCTGATTAAAAAAGTACTTTGGGGAGGGGGCACTTTGCCTGAGGGTGACAACGTCTCTTACACTTGAAATGAAATATATCCGTGTTGAAGAGTGGGAAAGAAAAGAGGAAAACTTTGGCCCCCGCGGAGGTTCAGAAGCCCTTAGGCTGTTGGCCACTGGATTCATGTACACTGTGCTTTAGTGCTTTAAAAAGTGCCTAAAAAAGCAAGATACCGCTACCCGGCGGACTGTAAAATATCCTATCACCAGCCAGCCATACACAGCGAGGATGTCGTGCCATGGGGTTAGCAGCAGTGTCACAGGCAAGGTACAGATGCTTCATTGCATACATTAAAGGCAGCCCGAGCCCTAAATGCACCCTAAAGAAGATGGATCTCCTCGGGAAGCTGAGATCTATTCATCACAATCTGATTCCTAAGTGTCAATTAATCTTACGGCTTGTGTGTTGTTCCCCAGCCCTGACACATCTCTCACTGTCTCTGACTCGGAAGAGTAATGGGAGACAGTGTTTGAGTATATAAAAGATAATTAATAGAAAACATCCTCCCTTTAAAAAACAACCACCAAACCAACCTTTTAGTATAATATGTCTTTCCACCAGCATCCATTTCCACAGAGCCGACTCGCAGCTTCTGTCATTTGGGGAATGTTAATTGCTCCGCGTGAAACTAAGTGTTTCAAAAGGGTGAGAAGGACCCTGCTAAAGTATGCGGCTAACACAAAAGAAATGGTGATTTTTTTTTTAAACGCTCATTGTTCCCCTCTCAGCACCGAGCCGGGCCCTGGCTCCTGCTCTGACATTGCAGAAAAGCCTCAGAGCCCCTGGCGAGGTGAGATGCAATGCAATGAGATAATGTTCTTTTACTTCTAACGTAACTTGGAGGGAAATAAAGCATGTGGAGGGAGCCTGTTGCTCACAGGGAGCCACCCCGGGATACCGATACAGCAGCAGGGCCAGAGGATGGAGCTGGGCTTGCTACGTGGGGATGGGAAGGCTCTGATGGGGGCAATGCAGGAAGGGAGCCCCCAGGGCAAGATTGGAGCATGGCAGGAAAAAGACCCGGGAATAGGGAAAAAAAAGATTCATTTCCTGTGTTTGAGAGCGGAGAGGCTCCCCATGGGGAAGGGGTTTAGTGAAAGGTATTTCCTGGTGAGCAGTAAGGATTGGGTGGAGCTGGGGTGACTGGGATTCCTGCATGGATTTTTCAAAAGCACCCAACGTGGAGTTGGGCAGGATTCTCCTCGCTCCAGGAAAAACCGCTGGGAAAGCCAGAGAGGGCGTACCTGGATGGGTCAGAGCTCGGCTGAATGTGGATGTGGCTTTGCAGGAACGAATTTCCTGGGAAGAAGGGTGGAGGAGCTGCGTTGCCACTCAAGGCACTGACCACGAACATAAATGTCTCTGCTCTGCCCCTCATGGGAGCTGCAAAATATCCAAGTTTGGCAGCATCAGCCCAGGATGGATTCTGTCCCTTTATCCCCACACAGATCTGTTTGGGCTGGAATACTGTGGTCTCCTCACGGCTGGGCCAGGAGCACGGTCCTGGTGCTGGAGGCTGCAGGGATGGAGCTCCAGCTCTCAGCTGTGTCTTGACCATCTGGAAGTCTTCAAATACCAAATCCAGTCAAAATCTAGGCAGAGAGCCCTGGCAGCTGCGGTGGTGCGGGCCATGGAGGATGGGTTAGCAGAAAAGAGCAGCTTTTTTGGTGCCTTTTGTAATGGACTGTGATTCCTGCCTGGAGGGGGTCAGCGAGAGTTCCTGTGGGTTTGTGCTTCCTGCTTTATCTCCCGACACAATAAAATCTTTGCACAGATTCAAGGCCTAAAAACACCTGAAACAAAACCAAGAGGCCCATGGAAAGACACTTTCCTGGAAATGTCCATCGAGTCTCCTGAGGTCCTTTGACCTCTCTTGGCTTTGGCTGCTTTTGCTGAGTGTCTCTGGGGTGCTGATTCCCAAATTTCTTTTGGGGGTTATGGGAATGACACACATTATCAGGGAGAGGTCAGAGCTCTGCATCCCCTGAGCCTGCCAGCACACCCTCCCAGTCCAGTTTTCAAACAAAATTTGAGATTTTTAAATAAAAATTCTGTTTCAAATCAACATTTTTCTCTGGCTTAAATACTCGTTTGCTGAGAGCAAGGGTTTTAATATCAACAGTTTTCACTCTAAGACCTTCTGCTTGCTGCACCTTGGTTTTTAAAACCCAATTCTCAAGTTCCTTTCTACAGTTTTTGGGTAAGGATTAATAAACAAACGAGCCTCTCCCACTTTTAGTTGCTGTGAACAGCTTTCCAGACAACACACAAAAAGGAGAGCAGGGACTGTCCTGGAGAGCAAACCACTCCAGCATCCCCCTGCCATGAACAGCAGATCAAACTCCCCGTTCTCCAAGGAAGGGAGATGCAGTTGTAAGTTTGGAAGTGAAGGCAGGAGCTGTCAGACCCAGTCAGGTTTCATCAGCCTGAATAAACAGGCTGTGAATCTCGTCATTACAGGTTCCCCCTGAGGATTTTGGCACATCTACTCCCAACCCAACCCTGGAAAGTGCAGAAGGTATAGAAATGAAACCTAATAAAACCTAAATATTATCTCCCGTATTCTGAGGCTCAGCAAAGGTTTGATTTACATTTCTAGCAAAGGTTCTTGCATCTGGAGCAATGGCTTGTATATTGTATTTGTCTAAGATTATAGGTGCTTTATGGCATTTACTGGATCTTGTAAATATTCTGTAAAGCGCTATCGACAGAACAATTATGGGAGAGGAATAACAGTTCTGAATCAACTCCTCTTGGAAGAAAAAAAATGGATTTTGCCCTTTGCTGCTGCAAATGATCTGCAACTCAGTAATGCTTAACAGCACATGTGAGAAGAATGCTGTCAAATTTAACTCCCCTGGATGGTTTTCCCAAAACCTGGCCCCCCAGTTATGCTCCTGGGAAAAAGAACAAGGTCTTGGAGACTCCAGCTTGTTGGAAAAACGGGCTGTCCTGCAGATGAGAGCAGCAAACCTCACCCTGCTTGTTCACAACCAAATCTGCAGGCTGACACCACAGATACGACCTCTGGCTACACCCCTGGAAATGATCTCACTCTTCACCTTGACTTGTGGCCTTTCCCTGTTACTTTTCCAAGGCAAGCAGCAGGGACAGAGCTTTGGGGCAGCAAAGAGTGAGGTGTGAGCCAGTGCCAGGCGGAAAACCTGGCTCTGCCCCGGCTCCTGGGAGAAGCTCTTTCCTCCTGGAAGGACCATCCCCCTGTGCAGCGTGTCCGGAGCTCTGGGCAGCCCGGGAGCCAGGGCAGAGCTGTGCCGTGGCACTGGCTGGGTGGTGCTGCTGGAGGGATGATGCTCTCACATCCTATTTTTAGCGCAGCCTGCAGCAGGTTCGTGAGCGCAGCCGGCTGCGGGAACAGTGCCGCGGTGGACAGGGACGGTAAAAGCCCACACTCAGCACCGAGGTAAACAGCAGCTCGCCTGAAAAAACTCCCTTCCTGCCTTTGGGAAGCCTCCCCAAATCTCTGCAGGCAGGCACAAAGGGTGTGAGAGCTCACAGGGGTTTAGGTGCTCGCCCGTCCCCAGCTTCTCCTCTCCAAAGCAGCTCACACATCCTGCTGCCTCCATCCCAGCTCCCTGTGGGCTCACAGACGGCTCCCTCAGCACCAGCCTGGTGTCACAGGAGTGCAGGGAGCAGAGAGCAGGCACAGACACAGGCCAGAGCCAAACCCAGCTGCTCTGGTGCCTCTCCATGAGCAGGGGTCGGGCGCTGTGCCGTGCCCGAAGCAGCACAGCCAGCTCAGGGGACCCTGGAACAGCTCTGCTGGGTGTCCATGCAGCCTCTCCACGTGTCCAGGAGATCCAGCACCTGGGGCTGGAGTTGCCAACAGACCCTGGCTGCCAGCCTGGCCCCAAATCTGTGCTGTGTAGGCACCGAGGTGTCTCCACCCCCAGGTGCCAGCCCTGCAGGCAGCAGGAACCTCTGCCCCGCGTCACTTCCCAGAGCCAGAGGGGCTGGATGGTACTTGGAGGATGGGAATGTGACCTTCCCTTGCCACGTCTTCCTCACTCTGTGAAATACCTGAATTCCAGTGCTTTCCATACAACCTGAAGGTCTGGGATCCAGTGCTCCTGCAGAGGAGGTGAGAGGCAGCAAGAGGAGCCCCCTGAGGGGGCAGAGCAAAATCAGTGAGACCGAAGGTGGCTCTGGGTCCTTGGGATTGCCTGGCCCAGCCGTGCAGCACTGGGTGCCTGCAGGGTGCTCAGAAAGCACAGCCACCTCCAGCTGTGGCTCAGTGACCCTGGGACTGTCAGCTGCCTCCCCTGGGCCCTGGGCAGGTCCCAGCAGACCCCCAGTGAAGCCCAGGCACTGGTGCTGTGCAAAGCATCTGCCCTGTGGTGGGCAGGGGCTCCAGGGAGCACCCCACCACCAAAGGGGTCTCTGCCCCAGCCCTGGCTCTTGCCCCAGCTGGTTTGAGGCGTTAGAGCCACCTGATGTTCCCTCTCTGGGGGAAGCAGCGGAGATGTTGTAAAGGAATGGAAATGGAATCACAGAAATCAGGAGGAAAAACTCCTGGAAATGGTCACACACGTGTCAGTGGTGTTGGCCCTGCCATGACCTGCCTGGGACAGCAGCAAGCTGGGGAGGGTGGAAACCCCCTGGGTGGCTTTTGGGCCATCACTGGGCCAGAAATGTGCCCTCTGAAAGCCTTTCCCACCATCAGAGCCACATGCATGGGGACCCCCAGCAGCTGCAGCTCTACAGCCCCAGAGGGGTTGGCTGGACCCAGGAGAGGACATCTGTCCATGGCCTGAAGCTGGAGAGGAAGTGTTTCGCCATCACTCGCAGCCAAACAGAATCCCAAGTGAACCTTTCTAACAATCTGAAGTTGGGAAACGTTCCTTTGTTTTACTGGGTCGTGTTTTGTTTTGAGTTTCTCCATCTTCCCAGTTTGTCTCCAGGCTCCCTGGTTCCAGGCCAGGCCTGGCCAGTTTTCCAAGGCACACATGGATTGGGCGGTGCTTTTGAGCCAAGGGAGAACCAATGAATCATTTTCTGCCTGGATTGTGCAGTGTGAAGGGCCAAGCAGTGACGTGGCTGGGGCCAGCACGTGGAACTGGCCCAGCCTGATGTCCCCAGCCCCAGCAGGAGCAGCTCCAGTGGCATCCCATGCACACATGTCCAGAGGCACCAGGGCCAGCTGGAGCGGGGAGATTTTCCAGGGACCAAACCAAAAGCAGCAGCTGTGGGGTGTCCTGCAGAGCTCTGCTCAGCTCTGTCCTTCACACTTTTCCTTCAGTACCAGCAGCAGGGATGCTGATCCCACTCCAGATGAGCGGTGAGCAGAGTGTCACACCACGGCTTGGCCATATAACCCCTCACAGAGCCCTGGGGGAAGCAGAACACTCTGGTTCACTCTCCTGACCTTACACACGGGCCTCGAGGCACCCCAGCCCGTGTCCTCCCAGTGCAGGAGGGGTCAGAGAGTGGGAACAGATCCTGGGACTGAGCTCCTGTGGGGTGCTCATGTCTGGGCTGGTGGTGCTGCTTCCTCCCCTGCTCCCTCCAGACAGCAGGCAGGATGGTAGGAGCAGCCTGAGTTTAGAGAGTGAACACTACTGTGAAAACCCCCCAGAATGTCCCAAGGATTCGTCAATTATCCAGTTCCCTGTGGGATGGTGCTGTCTGGAGGGCTCCCCTCTAACACAGAGGATCCCCACGATGTGAGGGTGCACCTGGAGAAGCTCTGCTGGGGCTGGAGATGAGCAGGGCTGTGTCCAACCCCTGTGCAATGGGGGTTCAGCCTTCCCCTGAGATGTACCTGTGGAGAGCAGGCTCCAGCTGTGCCCTGGGGAGCTCATCCCTCCCAGGACACCAAACCCACATGAGTCACGCCCACGGACGCACAGAAAGCAATAATATTTTACCACCTAATGCCACTTAGCTCTTGGCTCAGCTTTTGTTCTGCCCTTCTCACACAGGAGGAAATTCTGTGTGTCCTGTGAGTACTTTGGGCAATCCGTCCCTCCTTGTGGTGCTGGGAGCAGGGAGATATGAGCACCTGGTAAGTTTTATGACATTTAAACCAATGTAAATAGCAAACACCTCCTCTCGAGTCAGGGATTAACTCCAGACTCCTCTGCTTTAATGATAAATATTTTGACTTAATGAGAACAAACGAATGCCCTTTTTTGAGTTAGCACTTCTATATTAGGGACACAATGCCTGCCTCTGGCAGTGGCCAGAGGATAAAGTTTAGAGACATTAATCTGTCTGCCTGTTCCTCTTATTAATTCAATTTAAATGGGTAAAAAAAAGAACCTCCAATAGTTTAGACCACAACAGAGATGCCTATTAATGTAAAGACCCAAGAGTCCCATTTAATCTGAAGTTGTACTGGGCCAGGGGTTGGACTCGATGATCCTTGTGGGTCCCTTCCAACTCAGGATATTCTACAATTCTAGGAAAATCCACTTGTGAAATACAGTAGATTCTCAAGTGTTTGCAGCCTGGATATTTTCCACTGAGGTATTTTGAAGCTGGAGCAGAAGCTGTGAGCTTGGCAGAGGAGTTAATTGATGGTCCTTGGGGGTAAGGCCTGAGTCAGGGTAGGTGAATCCAGACCATGCAACAACCCCTATGGATTATAGGCCTATACACTCATTTACTGCACCCAGAATTGGGCAGAAATACCTGAAGATGAGCAATAACCGAGCTCATCTCCTACAGCGTTGCACCGAGCCCTGGCACAAAGCTGCTCAAGGAAAAGGCTCTGCTCTACTGCACCAGGGGCAGAAGAGGGATGTTTTAGCAGTAAAGCAGAAATTAAAGAAGCAGGATAATTTTTTTTTCAAAAAGGAAAATATAGGAGAAGTGAAAATCCAATGGGTTGCGTCACCCATTGCTGGTGGCATTTCAGAGTGAGGGTAAAACCGGGGGAAAGCACCAGGAGAAGGAGAACTCAGCCTCTCCTGGGAAGCCCCACAAAACACAGCACTGAAGTGGAAACAGAGCCAAGACATGAAATACTCACTGAATTCCCAGCTTAACAGGCTTCCAGCATCTCCCCTTTAAAACAGATTAGAAAATCCCACATCAATTTAAAATCTGTCAGACCTTTCTCCCCTCTCTGGCACAGCCAGGTTTGTCACAGTGTTTGGGACATCAGCACCACCAGGATTTCCACAGGACCCCTCCCCATGTCAAAATCTCCCCGGACTGCTGTGTCCTAGGATATTTATGCAAACCAGGAGGCATGGCAGGATTTCACAGCAGGAGGACAAATTCATTTTGTAAAAGGTATTTATAAGGTTCAATAGGTGTGTGCAGTGCTTTAGAGGTATAAAACATGAGATCCCTGCCCTGAGGGGCTGATAATCTAATAACATATACCAGGTAAATTAAAACATACATCACGATGGCGATGAATGCCCAGCCCAGCCGAGACGGGAGGGCATTTGAGCCATATGACAAGGCAGAACTCAATTTTCATTTTAGATTTGTAGTTTGCCTTTAAACAGCCGGCGTTCCCTAACCCCCAAGCGAGGGAGAAATTTATCAGCATTACATCTGGGGGGAGGGAGTGCTCCAACACAGGATCATTTATTAATTGTTATTTATTATCTGTTAAACAAGGACAGTGTGTGCAGCAATAGCATTCCTTTTTCTGGATTAATTGTTGCCGTGTAATTCCTAGGTTTTATATTTTTAGCAGCCCTGTTCTAGCCTAACCCACTGAAAAGGGGGGAAAAATGGAACAGGCACTCACACAATTAATGTAATGAGAGTAATTAATTTGAAAATAATACCCAGGGGGTGGGAGGGTTAAGGCTTTCTTTTTAAAGAAATAAAAGTCGAACCAAAGCTCCCACGTCCCTCAGGACTCGGTGCTACACTGACTGCACTCGTTATGTTCGCATTTGAATACTCATTCGAGCACATTTCTCATGCTGTTATTTCACCACTTCCTCAGCCTTGCATAATAGATGCAGTCATTGCCACTAAAGAGCCGGCGTTTACCCGCAGAGGTGAGGAAGGAGACCAGAAAGCAGGCAGGAGGCAGAAATAAAGCTCTCCACACCCGCTCCCTCCTTGGGGCTTGCTCACTCCCCGCGAAGGAAAAATAAATAAAATAAGAACCAGAGAGCCACAACACCGAGCAATCAGTGTCTGGGGTCCCTTTTCTCCAGGCAGGTGGATGGAGCTTGGCACTCTCCATCCCTCCTCTTCCTCCTGCACATCTCCCCAGCAGCCCTGCAGCTGCCAGGACCTGCCTAACTCCCTCAGGGACGTGTCTGATTCCATTTTTTTTGAGGTCATTTCTCGCTCTAAAATCAGGGAAGCACAGCCCAGAGGTAACAGTGGACGCAGCACTGACAATGCCCAAGTGGCTCCACAGTCGCAAGACCGGCACGGGGCTCACCCTACAAGGAGGTGTCTCGTGGTGGTAAAAACATGGAGAAAACCCCACAACGAACCTTCCTGCTCCCTCCTTGCTGGGATGCTGTGCCCATCCTGAAAGAGCTGAGAGAGTCTTTTGTTTCTTGTGCGTCTGCCACAGGTAGCACCCAGACTCGTGGGAGAGGCTGGAAGCACGGACTGGGTGATGGTGACAGGAAATTACACGATGCTGGTGGCACCTTGAGCTTCTCAAGGCTCATCACAAACCCCGGGTTAGCTCTGAGGTGCTGCCTTCAGCCAGAATGAATCCCAAATGAATCCTCAGCTCGCTGCTGGAATGGGCAAAGGACCCTACAAAAAGCTCTGGTTCGTATTTTTCTATTGCTGCACATTTGCAAAGGGAAATTCAGGACTGAAACCCTTCGCTTGACATTTCTGACAGGTTCTCAGAAGGGAAGAGGGGCAGGTCTGGTGCCTGTCTGTGAGGCTGCATTTCTGTGCCCACCACAAGGTACCCCCAGCAGAGAAAGACAAAACCCAACATGACAAAGAGTAACTTCCCAGAGACCAGAAATTCAAACTTTTCAGAGGTCATATGAGCTTCCATGTAATTCAAGATTTTCTTGAGACTTAAAATTTGGCAAAGATACAGTTCTTGGTCCCAGTCATGACATAGCACAGTCTCACCCAAACCAGACCTGGTTTTAACTAATATTTGAAATCATTATTTCGTGATTGTGCACTGAGTTATGTCAAATAATAAAGCAAAAGTCCCTGAAAGCTTTGCTGGATGTGAGCACTACCATGGCAAAATAAACACATTTTCATGGAATCCACAGAAATCACATTGGTCATGCAGGCTTGGTAGAACGGAGAAGGCTTTCTGTCTTCATTTGGAGCAGCTTGTGGAGGACAATCCAGGGGCTGTGTGGACCTGGAAGTGTCTCCGAGGAGCTGGGTCTCCTCTGCTTTGGTATCTTGATGACTGAGCAAGGAATTACGGTAGCATAGAAGATGTTCCAAAATGGAAATTTCAGCTTTCTTTCCACCTCCACCAGGGATTTCCTGTGGGGTTTCCAACATCTGCTGGATCACATCGTATCTGATTTTTCAGTTACTAGAATATTGGCATTTCTCTGAATTAGAGGGGAAGGGAATGAATAGAACACAATGGGGAATAAAAGTTTCCAAACAGAAGAAAAAGGAACACCCCAGGACTTTATGAAGTCAGCAGCAAACTCCAACTCCCACACGACTCAGGAACCCGTGTGTGGCATGATGCAGAACCACAGTGGTTTGGTCAATGGATGTTGGTTTTTCGTTGACTTAATTCTGCAGGGAACTGTAAGGGCTGCCCCAGCCCCTGTCCTCACCATCACATCAGGGAGGGGAGAAGGGCAACTGTCTCGTTGTTAATAAAAACCTCTTCAAGTGAAGTTGAAATCACAACATGGCAGTGGAGGGAGGAACAGGCTGCTTGTGCTCCTCAGTCCCTGCCTGGGTGGGATACACACTCAGGAGGGCAGCTGGGCCTTTGCTACGTCCTTTTGGGGAGCCAGAAACCTCCACGGGCAATTCTCTGCCCTTCCCCGGGGCTGGGGACAGCCCATGGGCACTGCGAGGACCCCTCATCCCAACGTTTTGTAGGGGTGAAGGTGGAGCAGGCAAAGGATGCTGAGCCCTGCGTGGATCCCATGGGATGGGGACACACCACTTCTGCATGGGGAGGCGAGGCAGGCCCGTTCCACCATCCCTTTTTTTAGCAGCTTGGTGCTGCGTTTTGTTCGGGGGTTTAACTTTTTCCCTTTTTTTTTTTTTTTTCCCTCCGGTGTTCGTTAGCAGAAGTGACATTTCTGCGGACGGGCAGGCGATGACGGCAGCTAATGGCTCCCGGGCCCTCTCTCCGGTTTCCTTAGCAACTGCGGGAAGGGAAAACAGAACCTGTCAGATGGAAAATGTCAATTATAGCGGATGCGGAGGGGAGAGATGCTGCGAGCAGAGGAGGCGTGCGGCGGCGGGGGGAGCGGGGCTGCGGCGGGGAGGGGAGTGCCCGGCAGCGCCCGGTCCGTGGCGGCAGCGGTGACAATGCTCGGCAGCGGACGTGGGCTGGAGGATGTGGGGCTGGAGGATGCGGGGCTGCGGGCTGGAAGATGCAGGACTATAGGATGCGAGGCTGGGGGCTGTGGATGCAGGGCTGTAGCATGCAG
>VZTJ01001132.1:1541826-1622157 GCA_013397795.1 Orthonyx spaldingii | reverse complement strand
GGCAGGGACAGGCAGGGACAGGAGGAACAGGCAGGGAACGGGCAGGGACAGGTGGGTGCTGTCACTGCAGCTGGTGCTGGAGACAAAAGGCTGCAAACCTGCATGGGTGCCTAGTGGGGAGTCTTTGCTACCAGCCAAAATGCAATGCTGATGCAAAATAAAAAGCCCCAAACCAGCTCGATTTGGTCAGGAGTGTCCTGGTCAAATCCCACCACCACCCTTGGGGTGAGTTGGTGGCCCCAGCTGGGGTTCCCCAGTGCCTGCCCCGTCAGCAGGAGGTACAGCCTCTCTTCACTGAGTGCAGGAACAGGTTTTAAAGTCAGTTAGGAGTACATTTGGCTGATTTCTATGTTAATTGCACATTTCTGTCTGTGGAAATGTTTGAGACCAGGCTGGATGGGGCTTGGAGCAGCCTGGTCCAGTGGAAGGTGTCCCTGCTCATGGCAGGGGGGGCTTGGAAGTGGATGGGCTTTAAAATCCTTTCCAGCCCGAATCATTCTGTGATTCCAAAGCTGCAAAGTGGACATGTTGCATACCCCACACCAATATTGCCCTTTTCCCCGTATTTCTGCTGTATTAAGGCCCATTTTGGGCAGGAGCAGGCAGGGACCTTGCCCAGAGGGTCAGAAGGCAACCCAAGACAAAACTGCAAAGAGCAAACAGTGGTTCCCAACCCAGGTGTGGCCTTTCTCATGCTTGAGACTCAGGAGCAAACAAAATGAAGAGAAACCACAACAATAAACCAGTGCTGTGGTTTAGCCTGGTATTCATTTCAGCAGAGTGAAATCCTTGCAGCAGCACAGCTCAAGCTGACTGACACCAGGGGTTTTGCTGGATGGGCATCAGGTGAAGGAAAATGGGAAGCATCAACCTCCAAAATTCAGTTTTTAAAGTCTCTGAGAGCAAAGTAGCAGCTGACTTCAGTGGAAGAAGACCACAAAAAAAGATCCATTATTTCCTTTTACACACCACAGTCACTGGGTCCTGCTCACCAGCCAAATGTGGGAAGAGGGAGAGGAAGAGGAGTTTTCCATGTCTGGCTGAAGCTGCCCCTTCCCTCACTCAACCCATCAGCAGAGAAGACCCTGAGGCACTGAACACAGCCTGAGGAACACCCCCCTGAAAACAGCCTCTACAACTGGGTAGATTTCCCTTCACTGTTTTAATTACCCCTTTTCCCACATTGCCCAGCCCTCCCTCCTTTCTCATCACACTCTTCACTACACCCTGTCTGCTTGGCAGAATAAATGGCTGCACTGGCAGCACGGAGGGATGGAATGGTTGCTCACTTTGCTGGTGGGCTCTCCCTGCCACGCAGCAGCAGCGGGGTTAAACAGATCCTGGCAGCTGCAGGAGCTGAGCCCGACAAAGACTGGGTACAGGCAGAGCACCAAGGGTGTCTCCAGCCTGGCCAGCTTTCATGGCAGTGACCTTTTGGTGCCCTGGATCACTCACAAGATACTCAAAGGGCCAAAGCACGTCCTGGTGGTGTTTGCCCTCTGAATTCTCACCCTTGGAATAAAAGCAGGACCACAAATACTCCTTGTATGTCTCACATTTCTTACCACTGGATAAACACTAAGCTGAACAGCTCTGGAAATCGTGGCCACTGCCAGAGCTGCTGTATGTCCTTGGCTACCTGGGATGGGGAAGAGATACCTCCTCTGTGGCTGGAAAACCAGGGAACAGCAGTGAGCTTCCCCAGGTGCAGCAGCTGTGAGTGGGACACTGTGAAGGGCAGAACAAATCTGCAGCTCTGCCTTGGGGCTTCGGTGCCTGCAAGCTGTGCCCCAGTGCCTGCTCCTGCTCTGCACCCAGACTGGGGGAGAAGGAACCCTCAGCAGCCCCTGGCTGCACACATCTGTCCAGCCTGAGCGAGGGAGGCTGTGACAGCTGGGCAAAATTAAAACACAAAATCTGTAGAGAGTGTTTCTGGGTTACGTCTATAATGATGACACTGTGCCCACCTCAAGTGAACGCTCACTCCCTGTCCATTCCAGGGATTAGGTGTTCCTACCTATCCCTGTGCCACCACATTTCCTTATAGAGCACAGTTGTTTATTGCAACACTTGCATTTTACTTTTATTTTTATTTTTCTATGACTGCAACATGCCTTACAAAGATTTTCTGGAAGCCAGGCTACCCTAATTTGTCTGTTGGAACGACAGCTTTGGGAAGCAGTGTCTGATAGCAAGGATGCTGTTGGGGGGCTGGAGAAGGGGGTGTCCTCTTCCCAGCACTGGCACTGCCCAGCTGGGTGACCCTGGGCAGAGCCCTGCTACCTCCCGTATCAGCCTACAAGGTAAGAGTGATAAGCTCTGTGAGTGTGTAGTGAGGCTTAATTAAAGTGGAAAAGCACTTCCAGCTCCTCAGCACAAGCAGTTTTAAATAAAACCCACAATAATAACGAGCTGGTTACAGCATGAAGGAGTCTGGAGGAGGGACAGTGACACACAGCAGTGGCAAGATGGCTTAGAGAGCTCCCTGGGACCACCCACACCTCAGCCTGGCTTCTCCCCGGATCCATCCCCAGGTGAGACCTGAGCTCCTCGTGTTGCTGGGGAAAACCATCCCTTCCCTTCCTGACAAGCACTGCCCCAGCCCAGCAGGCAGCTGCTTGGAGAGAAAGGTTTTCCAAGCAGCACTGTGGGGGGGAAAAAAGACCTGAACGCAGCTGAAAACATTTCCTTGTCTCTCCTGAGGCCGGTGAGGTCTCTTGTCCTTTGTTTTGATGATAAAAATATCCTCCTAGGGCATGGGGGTGACAATGCTCCTGCTGTCCCAGCCCAGCTGCTGCCCTGGTGTGATCTCCAGTGGCTGCAGGCCTGGAGGGGAACGGATCCATCCCATTCCATGCCCCAGGATGAACCCTCAGGGCTGCTTTGTCCCAGGGCCCCGAGTCTCTGGCAGTGCTGTTATCCCAAGGTCCTCGATTACAGATGCTCCCTATCTGTGTTCTTCTCCTGTATCCTTAAGATAAACATGTCCTTCACTGTAGTCACCTACTCCATCATACACTCCTATCAAATGAGCCTTGCTGGCTTGTAAATTACTGTGCAAACCATTCCAAACAATAAAGGCAATTTTACTTACTGAACCATTAAATTTACATACTTAAATTAGACTCAACCAGACGTTGAGAGGGGACGTCTCGCGGCCAGACAAACAATGAATTTAGGGAAAGAGCTGCCGTGTACTTCCCCACCTCTCACATGA
Organism: Orthonyx spaldingii; assembly: GCA_013397795.1. Taxonomy (NCBI): domain Eukaryota; kingdom Metazoa; phylum Chordata; class Aves; order Passeriformes; family Orthonychidae; genus Orthonyx; species Orthonyx spaldingii. The sequence goes on along the minus strand of VZTJ01001132.1, from coordinate 1,618,940 downwards.
AATTAATGAGGTGCTTCAATTTAATCATCATTAAAATTACATCTTTATTTAGTTACTTAGCAGAGTTTGACTCACTGCGTGGCGTGGAACACGAGGTAATGCCTCCGACACCAACACTTCCACAGAGGGAGGCAGGGGGGAGGCCCATCTCCCCAAAATTTACACCCAGAGTGGCCATGCCTGCCATGATCCCACACCATTCTCCAGGGCTTATCACTGAAGTTAGACAATGAGGGAAGAGAAACAGCAAGACAGAGTAAATTGAGAAAATCAGGATTAGTTTGGAATGGGTTTGAGACAGGCAAGCATGGTCACGTTATTCTTTAGACAACACCAGCAAACAGGAAGCTCTTCCAGCACAATCAGGCTCAAAGTTCGGTGTGTGTGACATGGAGAAACCCCTCAGAAAAGCAGGAGTTTGGAACAAAAGCCCAGTGAGATGGAGACAAGATGCCTGCTCTTGCATGCACGTGTGATTTGTTTTGCACTTGCTCCCACACACACAATTGACTCATCTCAGGATGCTCCCGGGCAGTGGCAGGGGGAGGCTGGAGCCCAGGGCTCAGGGACAGGCTGGGCAGCACTTGGGGCAGTCACAGGGTGTTGCAGCCCAAATCTGGTTGTCACCTTTCCCTGTTTGTCCCCAGGGTGCAGCCCTGTGCTGACCTGAGAGAGGTGAGAGCTCACAGCCCACAAACCCTGCCCAGGGAGGGCTCCTACAGCCACAGGCACTCACTTTGCCACCAGAAAGTTATCAAGAAGTGGCAGGGACTTCTGGGGACAGCAGCAAAGCCTGGGAGGGTCTGCAGGGACAAAGGAGGGATCAGACAGGGGCAACAGGCTGAACATTTGGGAAGGTTCTGTGCCTGGGGACCTGCTGCCTCTGCAGTATTGAAGAGTCGTGTGAGAAAGCAGAATAAAGAGATTACAGAGCCCTGTGGAAGTGCTGTAAAGGAAACCAGTCCCCACTGCACTGGACATAACATATGCATGTAAGAGTAAGAGATGGAAATCTTCTGAAGCAGAGAGCTCTGTGTGAAAGTAGGAGCCCAGAGACAAAGGTTGTTGCTCTCCCAAGGTCACTCAGGATGTCAGAGGCTTGGTGAGGTCTTCCTGAAAATCAGCAATGGGCTACAGCACCACAGACCTTCTCGTTATTTGAAAATATTTTCATCCCAAGAGACCAATTCTCTGCTCCCCACTGTGCCATGGAGCTCAGTGATCTCAGTGATCTCCCTCTGGTTTGGTGCTGATGAGAATGTGCAAGATTAGACCATACTGGGTTCCATCTGAAGACGTGAAACACTGGGAATCCCTCTTTCCCCATGGATACCCACAGCTCTCCATGGATGCAGCATGCCCACATTATTTCCATCAGAAAGTTTTTGCTTGTCTTTGACTCATTTGATCACTCTTGCTCCAGCAGCAAAGGGAGATGAGCTCCCAACAAGCCCAGACTGTGGATAATGCTAACTGGGGGAATGGCAGGGACTGATTTGTTAGGGCTGCAAACACTGACTGTGTATTCAGCTGCTTCTTGCCAGCTCAGTTTTGCCTTTGATGCCTGCACAAGTCCTGCACTGGCAGGTGTTATGTGCCACCCTGCACCACAGTGAGCAGTTAGAGCAGCTCAGACAGTCCCCAAAACCACAGCTCGGGCAGGGTGTGAGGGGCTTTGTTTGGCATCCCTTTTGGGCAGCATCTCTCCTCAGGCACGGAGGATAAATATCAGTTATGTACAGCAGGAAGCAGCACTCGCACCTGAAAGCTCGCTGCATTTAAAAAGAGAAAAAAAAAATAAACCCACAAAAGAGTAAACATCAAACTGCCAACTGCTTTTTTACCTTCTGTAAATCAAAATACACTCTGGAAGTAAAAACTCCCAAATTGCACCAGGCGAGATGAAACATTAACCCGCCAGGAGCGGGGATGGCGGTGGCAGGGATGCACAGACTGGAGCCAGAGCTACAGTTTGTCTACATTAAAAATGCAGCATCAGCAGAGGTGTCTGAAAGAGTCATTTATCAACTCCTGGATTAGAGAGACATCTTAAAGTAAGTGCACCATTTATACGCACATATGCACAAATTGTCTGCCGGGGAAGGAGAGCAGAGCTGAGCTCTTTGTGCCTTGGAAAGTTCTCTCCAGTCCTCTGGGTAAATGCAGGGCCACAATGACATTAGGCATGGAAAATAGGAACCTTGCTCATGGTAACAGGGGGTACAATTCATGTGAGCAGCCGGGATGGAAAGTAATCTAATGCTGCAATTTCAGAGAAACAATATAGAGTCGCTCACATACATCATGATTAATGGCTGGATACCATAGTGTGAAAACCATTTAAAAAATGGCATTTTTGTCACTGACAATGTTACACATATAGTAAAGGTCATACATGATAAGAGCATTATCCATATTTCTTCTGCAAACATGCTTAACCTTGTAGAGCACAATTCCCTGGAAGATTGGTGATCCATCTCCAGCTGCAAACTGCGCTCTTCAGAACCTGAGAAGGCCAATTTTACATTTATATCATTCCCCTCCACGCACATGCAGGCGCTGTGAAGCCTGCACGAGCCTTTCCAAGCAGAAAGGGATGGAAATGTTTTACAGCAGCACCTGCTCGGGGCTCTCCTCCCTCCACCTTGTCTCCTGCTGTCACCTCACACCAGAGCTGTTGCCGGGCCCTTGCCAAAGCCATGCTGGAAACACCATTTCCTGTAAATTCCTGCTCCAAAGTCCACCTGAGGAGCCCCTTTGGCACCCTCTGGCCACAGGGAGGTCCCAGCAGTGGTTCCACACTCCCAGTGGGGTTGTCTCTGCCACATGACAGTGCTCAGGACAGCAGGAAAGGGGCAGCTGGTGACCTGCTGTGCCTGCAGGGAAATCTCATCCCATTCAAGGATGACCACCTGGGAGGAAATCCGAGGTGAATCCACAGACCACACATTCACCTTTTTGAGAGCTGCATTTGAAACACACAGATCCTGCCACAGGGTTGGCTCAGCCCATGGAAGAGAGTGGGATTCACCAGGTGACTCATTTCGGGTAAAACCCAGTCTGACTCAGCCCCCACGCACTGTGTGGAGCCCACAGGTCCTGTCAGAATTGTTACAGCTGCAGCTGTGACTTGCATTGTCCCCCAGACTCAGTGAATCCCCTGAACACCAATGCCTGTGAACCTCACTGCAACCCTGCCTTGCAGCTCTGGAGGCTTGGGTGTCCTGGCTGAAATTTGGAGGAGAAACAAACTTCACAATACATTTTGCAGCAGGTTGTGTGACCCTCTGGAAAGCCCCCAGAAAGTGGCACTAAGCTGGCTAAGTGCCATTGTCTGCTGGCTGGCACACAGTGGCAAGGGGAATTTTTCGGTATGTGGTCATGTAACTGGAATTATAGAATCATAAAATCACAGAATCATAAAATCATAGAATCATAGAGTCATAGAATGAAAGAACCATAGAATCATAGAGACAGAGTCACAGAATCATATAATCATAGAGACATGGAATCACAGATTCATAGAATCATAAAATTATAGAATCATAGAGACAGTCATAGACATAGAATCACAGAATCATAGAATCACAGGATCATAAAATCATAGAATCATACAGCCATAGGATCACAGAATCACAGAATCACAGAACCACAGAATCATAGTATCACAAATTCATATCCATAGCATGGTTTGGTTTGGAAGGGATTTTAAAGCTCATCTCGTTCCAATCCCCACTGTCATGGGCAGACACCTCCCACTAAACCAGGTTGCTCCGTGCCCCATCCAACCCAGCCTGAGCAATCCCACCTACCCATGCTTGTGGGAGCATTCTCTGCTGGGTCACATCTTTCCCTGTCCATCTGCCTGCCAGGGTCCTTTCCCTGCTGGTACCGAGCTCTCCTGATTAACCTGGGCTCCAGCTGCAATTCAGAGTTGTGCTCTGCACTAACAAGATCTTAGAGGCATTGTATGAAAATTTCATTATTTCTACAGCAAATAAAACCCTGCCTGAAACAAATATTTGTGTAGTGAGATGCTTATTGCACCAGGTTAGACTCTACTTTAAGCATTTCTGCGGTGCCTCCCCTGGGGCAGGGGCTGGGCACAAGGACAGGGGCTGTGCTCACTGGTGCTGTTTCCCTTCAGCAGGGCACAAACACGAAAATGTCCCACACAACCCCTGGGACAGGCTAAGCAGCAATGCAGCTCAGAGCCTCTGCACGCTGGATCTCTGCTAACAAACAATCGTCACTGCTAAAAGTGCAGGGATGCTGTTAAATCTCGCTGGAGCAGGGTGAGTGGGAGTTCAGAGGCTGCAGGCAGGATCTCCCCCCATCCCCAGCTCCCTGCTCCCCAGCAGACCTGCCCTCCTTTGGGGAGGAGAGCATGATCTCACTCCAGAGGAATTTCCTCTGTGGGAGACACTGGAAAACGCTCTGGTGCCTTGTGACCACCTCCTGGAGCAGAGCCTTCCCCCCAGCCGGCTGCCAGATGGGGCTGGAGCACCCCAAGGCGTTCGGGGGTAACCACATCAGTGGCAGTCGCTGCCAGTCCGGGGATTTGTGCTTGGCTTGGAGAAGTGTGACCCCAGATCTCCCGACCGTGTGTCCCCAGCAGGGCGGGGGTCAGCCCCTCACACAGCCCAGGGAAGAGGCTGTGGGCAGGGAGGGATGGAGGGGATGGAGGGGACGGAGGGGACATTTCCACGCTGGCATTTGCAGCTTGTCAGATCAGCTTGTGCTTTCTTATGCGAACAGCAGAGCAAAAGCTTCCCACTGCGCCCAGGGTGGGAAAGCTTTTCCCCAGAGTAGTTCGCAAAGACTGGCTGGACCAAATTATTCTTCTCATCATGAATGCCTCTCTCTGAGCCACCTTACCCATGCAGATACTCAAATGTTATTAATATGAATGAATGCATCTTGTCTCGGGGTGTCTCATGGTAGAAGCCATTTCAGAAACACTGGGAGGGTGGAGGCAAGGAGGGAATACAATCGAACAGCCCTGGTTGCATCTGTCCTATTCCTCAGATGACAATTTCCCTCTCCCAAGAGCACCACAGACTAGAGGCACTCACAGATTATACATCATTCAGTCTTTTGCTTTGCAAAATTAGCTTTCTTAGCAAGGAGACAAAGGATTTGCTGTGTTGGATCAGGCTACCGACATTGCTGCTGCTGCATCCAAGCTCTAGCACTTAAGAAACACGGCAGCTCTCCCTCCTCTGGCTGTGCTGGCCAAGTCCCTGCCTGGGGAGCTGCATGCACAGCCAGAGATTGCTTCCAGATTGCCACAAAAATTCATCTGATGCTCAGTAGCAGGTAGTTTAACTTCTCTCCTAATTTTGTCATCTTACCGACCCACAAATGGCCAACATTATTTAGTCCTTTTAAAAACTCAGCCAGAACGTTTATCTCAATAAGTGCCTTCGGCACTGCCCTCCATAAAGCCGACTGCATACCACATAAAAGGAGGGTTTCTTTTTACTCCTTCAAAATTTACTGCCCTGCATGGTTTACTTTACAGCTGTTAACACAATGAAAGCTTTTGTAAGGAGAGGATGGTGCTGGGGAATGGGGCAGGAGCTCGCAGAGGAGAAAGATAACAGTCTGTGGCTAATGCAGGGCTCCACATGCCCGACCCGACGGGAGGACCATAACTCATGACACATTTAATGGCACAGGCGAGGAGAGGGACTGCTGAGCAGTCCCCAGAGGGTCACACACGGCCATTCCCACCAGCTCTGGCAGCGGGTGATGGAGCAGGGAGGGTTCTCTGGGGCTGCACCCGGCGGGGAAGGCAGCAGCAGCTTTTAATCCTTCCCCTCTTATGCAAAGGAAGGATGGAGGGGGCTCTTGCCCGGGCAGAGCCTGCAGTTCCCCATGGAGCCGAGGAGAAGAGTTCACAACCGGGGAGAAATATTAAAGGTGATAGAGAGCGTTGTGTCTGCAAACACGGGCTGAGCAACCTGGGAAATGCCAGTGTCTGACACGGCAGCAACAGCCTCGTTTCTGCTGACCTTTAACTCCTCCTGGCCCAAACCAGAGCACTGCAGGCACGTCGCTGTGTTTTACAAAGCCTGGGATCAAACACGCAGCCCAAGGCATGGAGAAGAGGCTTCTTTGGGGACGAACCCGCTGCCGGGATGAGCAGACGTGGGCTGTGCACAGCAGCTTTGCCTCGTCTCATCCTGGAGATGCTGGCACTGAGAAACCTCCCTCCTCCTCCCCAGACCTGCTCCAGGGGGTCCCTGTCTGCCACACTTGGAGTAAGGGAAGGAAACCTTCCCAGTTGCATGTAGACGGGAAAACTTGGTGTCTCCAAGGCACAAATCCAATCTCTAAAGCCAAATCAGTGTCCTGGCTCTGCGGGAGTGCTGCCCATCCCTATCCAAAGGCAGGGCAGTTGTTTGGAACTGGGCAAGAGCCCAGACAACACCGAGGCACACAACTCCACATGGACAGCAACAGCTCCACATGGACACACGGGAGGATGTGCAGGGAAAATCCCGGAGCCCTTGGAGAGCCTCTGTGCTCTGGTGTGTGGTGGCACACGAGCTGTGTGAGCCTGCCCGGGTCCCCAGGCACCTCCTCGGGGGGGCCACGTGTATTTTCCATCAGCTCCATCCTCCCCACAAACCCGGAGTTAACTGCTCAGAGTGCTCTCTGCCATCTTTTGTGAGCCGGGAACCAGGAACACAGCATAAGTCATTATTCTTGCTAATTACCAGGAAACATCAAACAAGACAAGCATTTTACTCCTCATCACTGAATTTTGTTATGCTAATTAGAGTTGTATAAGCTGTTGCTATTAAACCTGGAGAGTCAGAAAAACATTTGCATTAATACCCACAAAGCTGCATCAAAACCTAGTTATTAGTATTTCAATGAGGTTCAGGTTACAGGGAAGCTGCTGCCATTTCAGGGGCTGGTTTGTTGTTTTTAAATCCTGCTGTGAGAGAAAATATAAATAAATGCAGGGTGAGGCCTCATGCAGACAATACTTCTTTTATATGGGGAATTAAAAAAATAAGGAAACTTTGATCAGGAGGAGATAGAGAAGAGAAGGGGAGAGGGAAGGCAGAGCAGTGCAGAGGTTTTGCTGCACTGCACGTGGGGCTGCACCTACTGTGGATGCCAGGCTGGGAATTGCTTTTTGGATTTCTGAGTTCCTGCTGCTCCCAGACTCTGCTTGATCTGGGGGGTTTGGGTTTGACTCTCTGGAAGGCAGCTGGGAAAAGGAGCTGGCTCCTGTCTGCCTCCATGAAAATCACCTGAGTTTGCCTTCACCTACACCTTGTGCACCCCACTGACACCGGGGGCTCATGGAGGATGGGGCCCAGGATTTCTGGGTACCAAAACGCACACACCAAACCACACATCTAAACCTTGTGGGGAACCAACTCTGTAACAGGAATTGGCAATTCCTTCTTTTTAGTGCCAATCACAGCAGCCGAGTGTTTCATCTGAAGATCTCACAGCGCTTCAGAAAGGCAAATTATTCTCCCATGTGCCCCTTTAATACAACAATTATCACCATTTGATGCATCAAATACATCTGAAAAAATTAGGGGAGTCCAAACAGGCAGCTTGTGAGCAAGGGAAGGGTGCTTTAACTCCCGAGGCCCGAGTGCTGGAGTTTCATTTTGGTGAGCTGTTCACAAAGGCACGCTCACATCAATGATTTCCATCACGTGGAGGTGCTGGTATTGGGCCCAGATGATGCTGCAGCAAACCTTGTCCTGCACTGGGAGGCTGTGACAGGTTCATACACAGCAGAGGGAACCCGTGGGGGAAGGAGCTGGGGTGTAATTCAGGTTGGGACCATCCTTCTCCCAGAAAATGCCGTGGATGTTGGACCTGGGTAAGGGGCACTGTCCTCCTCTCCAGACACTTGGGGTGGGCTCCAACCATTTGCAGGTTCCCAGTCCCTTGGCTCAAACCACACAACTCCCTTTGCCTGGCATTTCTTCCTCAGTGAGGAGCAGACCCTATTGACAGCTGGGTGCAGCCTAAAGAACACATCTGAGCTGTCTCTGTGACCCGAGTGCTGTTCTATTGACGGCAGGACAAGTTATCTGTTTTTAGTGTCCATTTGTCAGATCCCTGGAGAGGAAGAGCCATTCACTCTCTCACCGTATATTTCTATCAAAGAAATAAAAAAATAAAGGAAAGAAAAGTGTGTCTTGCCTTTTCCCCTGCTGGTGGGAAGTGCAGGAGGATTGAGCAGTGGAGTGCAGGACGCGGCGTCTCGGTGATGATGAATTGCGGTGGCAGCGCCTGTGCTCCATCATTTTGCTGATGTGGAGGAATGTGGATGCACAGCACAGGCCATCCAACACCTCCCTGTGCTGGCCCTGAGCTGTGGGATGCTCCAGGTGGGGTCCTCAACCCAGGGCCACATCCTCTGCCCCAGCACAGACCCCATCACACACCCGCTGTGCACCCTCAGCATCCTTCCCAACCCTGGGGAGCATCAGGTGCTTCCCTCCAGCCTCGTTTCCTGCTGCATCCAGGGAAAGATCCCACGGCACTCCGGCCTCCAGAAGGTGAGGTTAAAGTCTCACTCTGTCAGGATCAGTGTTAGGAGAAGAGCCAAACACAAGGCAGATGCCAGCACCCCTCAGTCCCACTCTAACACTGCATCCTCCCTAATCACAGGCAGATTAAAAAAAAATCCACGTCAGCCATGCTGCAGAAAGGAGAACTCTAAGAAGGATGAGGAAAATGAAGACACTGTGAAATGCAATAGATGTCAACTTCTACTTATTTTTTAATTTCATCTCTTACAAGCTTTTTGGAAGCTAACATGATTAAGTTCTTCACACAATTTATTAGCATCGTGTTGGAAATCCTGCAGTATATTACACTGTCTGAGTAATCCAATTAGTAAAATGTATTTATTTAACCAGAATATTAGCTGCACACAATCCCAAATGAAGTAAAGTCCCTGATCCTGGGGTTCCTCTCACTTCCTGGAATTCATTTACCGGCTACAGGAAGACTTATTCTAATGAAATAAATATCAGCCCTATGTTTTTGGAATAATACAAGAAAACCAATCTTGCTGCTCAGCTAACTGCTGGTTTGGTTTTTTTTTTTTTCCTCCAGCAGATACTGATGGCACACAGATTTCACAGCAGCATAAAGGTTTTTCTGGCTCTTCCACCTTCCTCTCACCCCAAAACCAAGAACTTACCCAAATCCCCCAAGCACACCTGGCTTCCCATTTTTTACAACTACCAAATCATTCCCAAAATTAAGAACATTTCTTTTTTTCATTCAGCAACCCATGTGCAAAAGTGAGCCTCATACCTCTGTACCCTGATTTGAAAGAGCTTTGAAATACAACTGCTGTAGGAAGCGAGGGCTCTCCAGCACTTTTTTCCCTCCTAATGAAGGAGCTGAGTGACAGCCCCCGAGGCAGGAGGTCTGAGGTGCCTCAGCAGCATCCCTGCCACGCTCAGGTGCTGCCCTGACTCAGTGCCGAGCTAAAGGGACTGTGCTGGGAGTGCAGACAGACATGTGACAGTTTGGGGGGTATTTTAGTGATTACTTGAATTTTTTAACTCCCTCCCCGCTTTCATTTTGTTACTGGCTTGGCTGCTCCCAGCTCCTGACACCACAGCATCCCCACCCAGAGGCCCTGGCCAGCCTGGCTGCCAGCCCTGGGGTGGCTGTCCCAGCCCGTGGCATCTCCTGGAGGGGGTGAGCGGTGCCAGGCAGGAGAAGGGGCAGGGCCCAGCCCAGGGAGCAGCCTGCTGTTGACCGGTGGTGTTTTTCCAGAGCTGCTACTCCAGCTTATCTTCATTAATTGGCTTAATTAATGATCCCCCCCCCTGTGAGCAGCAGCGGGAGGTGCAGTCAGGGGTGGTGCAGTGAGCCCAGGGCTCTGCTCTGCCCGCGGCGCTGCCCGGTGACCCCGGCGCCGGGGGCAGCTTTTGCCACTTTTCCTGGCTTTGGGTTTGGGCCTGAGGGGAGCTGCAGATGGGGTCAGGGGAGCTGCAGATATCCTCATCTCCTCCCACCCAGAGGGTGGAAATAAAAGCCTCGGGGTGATGCTGATGCCTTAGGATTTTTAGCTTCTATGTTTTCATGTAACTTTGGAGCTGCTGTTCTCGCATCTTAGACAAAATAATTTCTCTCTAGGCCTGAAACTCACGGACACCTCACTGTCTTAGGCCCTGAAAAATGTAAACAGCAGAGAAATTGGGGGGGCAAGCCTGGGATAGATGACTTCATTACCTGAGGTTATAACTGGAGGTCTAACCCAGATATGCAAATGGACCAAAAATTATAAAACATGAAAAACTCGTGACCCATCGTCCATTTTGGGTGCAGCCCTGGGTGGGCTCTGACTGCCCAAATGTACCAAGAAGGCCTTTGGATAAATATCTGCTTTTTATTCTCTTAATTTTGTCTGGCCTCTGTTCTAGGTAAGCCTGGGATAAGGTATCAATGTAGCATTCCTGGATGTGCATCCCAGGCACCCCAAATCTGGGATTTTGGGAGTCTGTGCATGCCAGATGCCAGCAGGAAAAGGCACAGAGGGGATGGATTTGCTTTACTTGCTCATAACCCCTTTTTCTCACACCTCATGGAGCAGGACCACGTTCTCCCTCTCCAGCAGCACCTGTGAGATAACTCTGAGTGCCTCAGTGGCAGAGCTGGATGGAGAAGGAAGGGACTAATGGCCAGAGTTAATAATAGACATCATTTGCAATGTACCGCCAAAAAAATGAATGTCCTGAGGCAAAGGAGCTAATTTTGTGTTCCCTCTCAGCTCCTGCCTGAGCTGGCGTGGGAGGAGGGGAAGTGTCTGCGCCACAGACTCACCCTGCTCCGTGTGCCCGTCCTGTGATGCTCATTCACATGCAGAGAATTTGAGAGAGATCCTCCCATTAATGCAAACAGGAATTACCCGTGTAATCTTGGGATTAACGGAGCCCAAGGAATTATTTACATTTCCTAAATGAGGGAAACTGTATCAAGTGGGTAAGGCAGAGACGGGAGCTGAGGTGTGGGAGAGCGACTCTCCCTGTGTCTGCAGGAACCAACATCCTGTGCTGTCTTGAGAACGGGTTCACCTGGGGTTGCACAAAATATTGGGTGTGTTTTGGCAAAAGCTGCTGCTGAGGTGCAAAGCAGACAGACTGACTCGGGCTCGTGGCCAGGGAGGGAGGCTTGCAAACTCCAGATCCCAAATCCGTGCCTGCAGATCTTCCCTACATCACAGGGTGCAGCCCCTCATCCTCACCAACGACTACAGCAGCAATAGGAATGATTATGACCAGTTTTTTACTTTTTAATTTAATTTCTCTTGCGAAGTCTCTCTCACAACCAGCCAAGTCCCTCTTGGCAGTGCCTGGTGTGCCTGCTGGGTGGGGACACAGATCTGCTTCCTCCTGGGTCACACAGAGCACCCCTGTCACTGGCTCCACCACCACGCTCTGAAATGGGGCTCCAGTCACCCAGAGCATTCACCACACGGTGCTTTCCACTCTTCCCTCCTCAAAAGCCACATTGGGAGGCAGCAGAACCCTCAGAGACCCATCCTCTCCCAAATCCTACAATACCCACCATAATCACAGCAACAACAACAACAACAGTTGCAATAACCCTCCATCCCTCACACACCAGACGAGGAGTCAGACTCCATTTCCAAACTAAGACATCTCGTGTGCTATTCTCCCTCCCCTCCAGACTAATAGCTGACAATGTATGCCTTCCACATTAATGATAAGGGTTCAAGGGGAAAGAGACTGCTCTCCTGTTTCGCTGACATTACACTCTCCTATGTACCCACCAACATACCCTAAGGCAACAGAACTCGTAATAGGTTCCTCTAACTGCCTCCTGCATCAAATTTGACACCGGGTGCTTTCTTCTCCTTTCCCATTGCTCACCTTATAACTCTGTCATCATCATTGATTTTGACTTAAGGAGAGAAAAAAAACCACCACCCAACTCTCTCCCCCTGCTCGAGCAGCACCAGGGTGGTGAAGCACAGCTGCTGCGGGGACCTGGAGCAGGGAAGAGGCAGCCAAGGGGGTTGTTTCTGTTTTTCCCGAGTCTCAGTAGTGGAGGGACTGAGGCAGCACGCTGGAAGCGTTTGCAGCACCCAGCAGAACGAGTCTGCAGCCTCAGGACAGCACTGCTGGCTGTGGGGATGCTTCCCAGCTTGCAGGCAGCACTGTTCAGGTGCTCAGTGGCTTTTTGCTCTGGGCTTGTGATTCCTCCGAGGTCGGGATTTGTTAATTTTTAAGCAGAACTCCTTTCTCCTGCTGTCTTTCTTCCACAGAAAACAGAGCTGGAGTGATCTCTGTCTCTGAACTGTGTTGCTCTATACACTGAACCCCGTTCTGTGACCTCCCCAAACTCTCTGCATCTCCAGCTGCAGCAGAGGTGATGCCCGGCCCAGCAAGCCCTTGGGACTGGCGGTGGGAAGGGGCGAGTGCTGGATTCAGCATGGAGGGGTGTGGCAGCCCCAGGATGGTGACAGGTATGTCCTGTGGGGCAACAAATGACAATTTCAGCTCAGTTCAGTTATCAGATGACCAAGGCTCTCAGAGAAGAGGGCCAGATACCCCATGCCAGCACCGGACACTTCCCAGCTTGACCCTGCCAGGAGAGACCTTGGACCAACTTCCAGCACTTGTCTTTTGCAGCTGCATCCCAAGATCTGCCTTCCAGGGGCTGTAACAGTGCTGGAAGGGGAAGGAACCTGTCAAAATTCCCCAGCATGGGGCAGTCCTTCTTCCTGCAGCCCAGGCAGACCCCTCCTGAGTGATGTGGGCGAGCAGCCGGCTCCTCTGTCTGGTTTCTTCACAAATCCACAGCAGTGAATCCCCAGAGTGCGGCTGACCCGCAGCTGGTGTTTTCTTTGATTTATGTCAGAGCCTATTTACGTCCTCTGCTTAAAACAATCCAGTTCGTGTCAGCAGCAAATGGAAGTGTGTACCATCCAGCAGCTGTTTGGCTGCTACCTGAAATGAGTTTCACTCCAGTTCTTATCATGAAGAAATCCTTTTAATCGTCAAAACTGCCACAGCTGCCTTGGAGCTGCGATGGTGTGGTGATTTTAACAGGGGAAGGCACATTGCAAGCCAGGGCCGTGGAAAAAGCCCTGGAATTGGAGGTGATTTCCTCAACCAGGGCACAGTGACACGTTTAAATGAGAGTCTTTGGCTGCAGAGACCAGTTTGGTGTGGGCCTGGACACCGGTGGGGTTTATTTGGGGCTGTAAGAGCCAGACTGGGCCCAGGAATGGCCTCTGGGGTTCTCACCAGTTGCCCAAGCAGGTTTCTGAGTTTGAAAACACCAGTGGTCACTAAGACTTGTTTATTTTGAAGATCCTGCTACTGATCTGGCCAATAGAGCCAATAAGGACCAGTTCGGGAAAAACCCAGATGAGAAGGACTCCGGATCCGTGCTGCAGCCGCTGCACCCTGACAAGCCTCCTAACGAAGGATTTAACTAACGAGGCTGTTGGCAGAGAGCGGGGATGCTGCACGAGCAGCGAGGAGTATCTGCCCAAAGCTCTTCTGAATTCATTAAGGTGGATGGCAAGAGCTGGGCTGCTGCACTCGGGGACGCAGCGTGAGGCCACATAACCTGCTCGTCCCACCAAAAACTAATGATCACAGCTTGGCTAGCGAGGAGCAGGCGCCTGCCACGCTCTGCTTGCAAACAAGCTGCAGACCAAAAGCAATCCGGAGGAATTATTTGGGAAATAATTGTAAATAATGAATGAATGGAGAAAACTGCAAGCTGTTTACAGACAACTCGCCCGCAGAAAAGAGCTGAATTTGCCGAGTAGATGATTCACTATTGATTATTTCCCCAGCTCTAGCTGTAACCTTATAAAGCATTAATTAAGACAAGTCTTCACAGTTCAGCATATTCTAATCTGCTACAGGTTTCCAGAGCTCAGCAGTGCCCTCCTGGAAAGAAACCTGGGGGTTCACATCCTGCCTGGGTGGGGAGGAGGTGGGGGGACCCTGAGCAGAGCCCAGCACCACCCCAAACCCAGCCACGTTCCCAACAGCTGCTGTGAATATTCCAGCAGGCTGGGACTGCGGAGTGCCTGAGCACGGCAGGGGAAGGCTGGAACCTACCTGGCTGCTGGCTGGATTTCAAACAGGACAGCTGCCCCTTGGGATAAACCCTTTAAAGACAGCCAAGGCAATCTGGCTAGCCCACTGAGGCTGCCCTCAAATGACCCGTTGCCAAGTCTGCCCCGACAGCAATACCTGAATGTGCCCCAAAGTGACACCCTGCAAGTGCCCCTTGTGCCACCCAGCCCTTCAGGAGGTCTGCACTGCTCCCCTGTTTCAGCTTAGACAGACCAGGTGTTTCAGGAGCCCAAAACCACAGAACTCCTGGGGTTGTGAGTGGCATGGGAGTGGGAGAAAACGGGCCAGTTTTTGGAGAAATTCTCTGCTCCCATTTGGAGCAGAGAGTTCACACCAGGGCCCTGATAAAGTGTCAGAATATTTTCCAGGAGAATGCTGTGGCAACGCCAGAGATGAGCAGCTTCTTACAGAGTGCTGGGCCCTGGCTACTGTTTATTAAACATTTTTATCAGACATATTTATCAACTGCACCTATCCCTGGATGTGCTGAGCAATGTCAGACCCATGGAAATGCAAATGCCCTGGCAGGGCCTGGCACCCTTGGGCATGTCCTGCTGACACCAGCACAGCTCCAGCCCCTGCTGAACCAGCCTGCAGCTAATGAGACACAGGGCTGTGTCTGGGCAATGCACAGACACGAAAATCCAGCAGAGCAATCTAATCCAGCACAGCAAGGCTTCTGTCCTTGGTTGCAGTATAAGATATATTCTATTACCATCTCCACAAGCTGTTAGAACAGGTGGGGCACTGTTCGTTATCTCCTGTCATTACTCACCCCTGATAACTCCCTCTGGGGACTCTCTCTGTTAATGGGCCGTCAAGAACCCAGGCATGACTCATGGAATTACCTCATCCCATTGTGAGATGCTCTGCCCAGGGGGAGGAGCCAAGCATTCCCACCTGGCTATAACCTGGGCTTTGGAACTGCACCAGGCAGCCCTGCCTACTGGATTCCCAGAGGCCAAGAGCTACCACTGGACCTTCAGGTGGAGACCAGATTTTCTACAGGATCACGGCTTCAACAGAATCACGTCATTTGGACTGTTACCCCCACCCTGACTAACAGGGTGTCAGGCTGTCTCCTGACTCTGTCAGTGTTCCTTGTACTATTGCATTTATTTTAATTTTCCTATTAAATTATAATTCTGACTTGCGATCTCCCACTGGTTTGTTTTTCAAACTAGTACAGCTTCTGATCCAAACCCCAGAGGAATATGGGATGCTGGGCGAGCTGTGGCTCTCCAGCTGTGCTCCCCAAGGTGGACCTGCAGCCTCATCTTCCTGGCAGAGCCACTGAATGCCCTCCCCATCCCAGCATTCCAGGACTGCTGGCCCAGCTCTTGGCAGGCAGAAACATGCCAGCTTTCCCCACATCCTGAAGAAATGAGGACGTGATCACTTGGCACCTAACTGAAGTTAAAATACTCTGCCTTTCAAGCAGCTGATTAGCTCAGCATTGCCCAAAGCATGTTCGCATCATTTCTGGATGTCTTGGAATATGGGGAGAGCACATTAGAATCTGCATTAAACAAGCCCAGTACACAACTGAGTTTTGTTCTCCTAACTTTGTTCCAGAAAGAAAAGCTCAGGCAATAAGGTTTTAACCAGTAATTAAATCCAGAAAACCAATGACTGATTTTCTACTCGGTTTCCATGTCTGTTGTGAACCACCACAGGTTTTCCCAAGAGCTGTCCTCAGTTCCCATGGGAATGGTTTGCCAGCAGAGCCACCAGACCCTTTCTGGACACTCAGCTCTGTTTGGTGCTCACTCAGCATCACATCATGGCCAAGCCATGACCAGCTACATGGGCCACACACAGCCTTAATTTGTCCTAATTTATGCACAAAAATTAACAGGAAGATTCCAGTAAAAGCTCCTCTTTCCCCCCCATCAGATGCAATCAGCCACAAGCTGTGTCTCCCATGGCTGAGCTTCAAGGTAAAGTTACACTTGACCACTAACCAAGGGGAGATAGCAGGGAAGGAATTAAAAGTTCAAACAAAATAGAGCATAATCAGTTGGATTTTAGCAGCATGACTAGGTTCCTAATGATTTCAGTGCTTTACAGACTGTTTTGGGCATGTAATGAAAATTATTTCGTATCATCACCTTTGCAAGAAAACCTGGTCAAGATTGCAAATATCTGAAATAATCATTTGAAGGACACACAACCTCCAATTTTTCCTAATTCAGGTGTTCAAGGTGACCACATGCAAACAGATAATAATACACCACTCCCAGCTGCATTGCTTTTTATACACACAAATGTGGGATGGAGCATCTTTCCCTCCCCAGCAAATCCTTTAGCAGCACCCAAAAAGGGGAAGAAAATAAACCTGAGGGTGCAAACTGCTCTGCCAGCCCTCAGGCCACGTGTGATCCCTCATGGCAGCAGCGGCTGAGGGCTCTGCTCTGGCTTTGGCTGAGGCACAGCCAAGCCAGGCCAGCCCATCTTCTCCCAGGCAGGTCCTGCACAGCTCAGCATCAAACACACGAGCAAATATTTCTCGTGGATATCATCCAAAGGAAAATCCCTACCTGCTCTTGACTCCTTCAAGTGCTGCTTCCTGGTGAGGGCTTAGCTGATGGTTTGTCCTTTGCTGGAAGACATAAAAAACAAAGAACAAGTGTTTGCCAAACTGCAGTTAAGTTAGAAAGGATGAAATGCTCCTATATGGGGAGAAAAAAATGCATTTTGTGTTTAATTTCATTACTCTCCCATTCATTTCATTTTCTCTTTTCACTCACTGCACGCCATCCACACTTAAAAACCTGCAAAATTCTCTCCACCCAGTTTATTTTATTTCATCAAATCATCAAACTCTTCCCTCTCCATGAGCAAATGTGTTGCTAATCAGGACAGAGGAACAGATTAAGTTCAAATGAGTAGGTCTCCTTGTTGCTTTCCCTGCCTCTCTCCAACCCAAAAATCACTGCAAATCTTTTGGGGAATTCAGGCAAATTTTCATTAACATGGATATAATGTGCTGCTGAAAAAAGATATTTCAGAATTAGAAACTGTGTGAGGAAAGGGGATTGAGATGCTGAGACACAGAAAATGGGAGATGCAAAACACATGTGTGTGGTATCCAGACTCTGAATTTCCTGGCCAAAGCTGGCTTGGCTGGTGAAGAGCAGAGATGTGGGAAGGTGGTTTGTGTGTCCTCTCAGCTCCAGACATTTCCAGTGAATGTCCACACTGGGCAGACAGGCTTGGGAGAGTTCTTGGTGATATAAAATGATGCTGCATCTAATTGCTTTAATTTAAAGGAGTTTCAAGGGCACCTGGAGGATAAAACCTGCAAAAGCTTCACTGAGCTCATACTATGCTTGATCTGCCCCATTTCTAAAACTGAGCATTGCCAGCAGGTGTGATCCCATTATTTAGGGAAGAAGCCCCTGTGCACATGTCCAAGCATGGGACACCTGCAGGAAAACTGCTCTGGCTTCTGGCCTTGTCACCATCCCCTCAACACACTGAGAAATGTGCCAGTGGTCAGTACGACCAACCTGCTGCCCAAAGGAGATGTCCAGACCCAAACCCCACCACGAAACAAACACCTTGGCATAGGAGTGAGCTTTTTGCACCAGATGGACCCCCTGGTCTCTTGGAAAAATCCAGTTCTTAGGCTTTGCCACAAAGAGGCTTAAAATTAATTAGCAGATTTTTTTTTTTAAGAGTTCTGCATACAAGGGGTGTGTGAGAAAGGACATTCATTAGGAGCTTTGCAGTGCTTATAGGCCAAGATGAGGATTTGTAGTTTGCAAGAGAGTTACTTTCAAAACTGGCAATTTCCAAGTGTTAAAGGCTTGCAGATGAAAATATTCCCTACTTTCCCAGGAAGACAGCCAGGAAGGGGGAGGCTTTCTGATTTTCTAAAGGTGACCACCTTTACCAAAACTCATCTGCCCCTTTGGTCTTCCAAGGAGCAAACCCCCACAGCCTCCAGCTACTGAGAGCTGACTGAACTGCTGCTGACCCTGGACAACTCCTGAGGTTGTTCTGGAATAGCACCTGCCACAGCTGCTCCAAAAACATGGGGAGATGGTGAGAAATCTGCTTGGTTAAGCAAATCACTCAAAAAAATACTCGTCAAACACTTGCTCCCATATTGATTCCTTCCTTGGCCTTGACAGAATTGTTCTCAAAAGACAAAGCGTTAGTGAGGTTTTGCTTGAAGTGGGGTTTTGAACTTTTGCAGTTTCCAGGAACTGCACTTTCTCCACCCAAAAATAACCCCACAGGAGGTGATGGAAACCTTGCCAGCACAGCCCACCCTCCAGAGCTCTCACCCTCACCCCAGCCTCATCAGGGACCAACAGAACCACCACCAACCCAGAGCATGAATTTACATTCATTTTGTAATTAATGTTTCACAATTCACATTAATTTGCTAATAATTCTGAAAAAAAAAAAAAGAAGCAGATACAGCACTTGGAAGGACACATGCACCAGTTAAAGTTTTTCATCCACTCCCTAGGGCACAAGAAGACCCATCACTGTTGGAAGTGAAGCACCACAATAGTGTTTAAAGTTATTTATTGTCTCAGCCCTGTGCTACCTCCCAGGAGCTTACATTGCCTGCCAGCACATGGAAGAGGAGGAAATGCATTAAAAAACACAGATGAGCAAATACTGTGCAGTGCTGGTGGCACTCCTTGGTCTTCTGCAGTGTTTCCACCAGAAGGCTGATTCTGTCTGCACTGCAGCCACAGCAGCATTTTCACAGGAAAAAGATCACCAGTTTGTGCTGCATTAGCAACAATGCCCCTGACTTTTTTAGCCTTTAGTAACTCCTACAAGCACTAATTAATTTACAAGCCCCTGGTGACCAAACCCAAACTAAACAGGTTTTTCCTTGCCATAAACCCACCCTGCACGTACATGACAATCAGCAAATCCCTGATTTTGCTCGAAGACACTCTAAACTTAGTCTTGCCTTTGTTATGTGCTTTTCCACTTGATGTTTCTGGGGAGATTTCCTTTGGAAGGAGGCTCTTGTCAGTGCTTTGCTGATGGTGTTTTGGATCAGCTCTGAGCAGCACCGTGTTTAAAGCTCTGTCAGTCTGCCCGCTCAGCCATGCTCTCTCTCCCCTGTCTAGCTGCTCATGCAGCACCAAAAAGGAGAAATTTAAGGAGAGCTAAACTAGTTAGGATTTGAAATGTTATTTTGAGGACTCAAGGAGCTGGAAACACAGGAAAACCTAAGCAAAAAACTCCATAATTTGTAAAAGAAGAAATCATCTGAGGTTGGTAAAGCAGATTGCAGACTTCCTCCTGCTCCAGGTTTGGTCTGAGATGACAGAGAAATTTAAATCTTACCCTTTAAAAGAATAGAAAGGGAAACCATGTCTTTACAGGAGTTGAGATTGCACCAATATTTGGAAGGAGAAGCTCACATAAGAAAGCTGGGTTCCCAGGGCAGAAATCATTCTCCAGTCCTGCCAAGCCCCTAGAAAAAATATTGGGAATGCCCATAGCAACATGCAGCACTCCATTGACTCAGCTCTTAATCTCAATGTTCTATTCTATCCTAACAAAGGTGGATTTCCTGTACAATAATCTGAGGATAGGAGAGATGGGAGTATTTGCTGTAAGGGAAGCATAAAGGAGATAATATTACCAGGCAAGGCTACATCCAACTCTAACTGTTCAAGTATTAAATCCATTTTTCACCATCAGGAGTGTTATCCAACAATATGAGAAATACAAGCAGCAGAAAATATTCTCAAGTGAAGGAATTGATGGCCAAAGCCTCAAAGTTTGGTAAAATGCTTTTCCACTTCACGTCCTACAAGCTGTCAGCACTAGGATGGAAAACCACAGAGCAGTAATTGCAAAGGACACTTCTTCTTTCTCACACTGTCTTCTGTCTGTAAGGCAAGAGGATGGCAAGTTAATTAATTATCTCCAGCATCAGTTTACTTGAAGATCTTTTTTTCCAGCAGCGCATCAAAGGAGACTGATAGAAGCCTTGATTAGAGGGATAATGAAGGAAATCTCTAATAGATTATATCATTTCTTGCCCGTCTGCAGCCATTCGCTGCTTCACAGGGCAGGGATTCACATCTGGAAAATATCACAAGCATGTAAATCCACCTCCAATGCAAAATTTATGGAAAAATTCGAGTAATTGCATGTTTACCATATTTCTGTCAAAGGTCCGGGAAAAAAGATATCAGATCATCTGACTTGCTATAGAGCAGAGATTTTCCAAGTGTCCTGTTAGGGTCTCTGACTCCTTGAGGATAAATCCATATTTTGAAGTCACATCAGGCATGGAGAGAGAAAATGTATTAGATAACAGAGAGCAGGAGGAGAGCAGAGGAGCAGGAGGAGAGCACACACTGATGTGTGGGTACGATGGACAGTTTGTTGTCCACCTTGTTATCTGTCCTCAGAAGCCCTTTCCTAACAGTGACCATTAGCAGGGGTCATAGGTGAGGTGATTTATCCGGGTTTTTTTCTCTTTCTAATCTTCCTTTCACCTGCAACACCACCTCTCACCCAGTCCTTGCTTCAGACCACCAGGAGCCTTTGGAGGGCAGAGCTGGTTCCCGCTGCAGAGGAGGAAACCCTGGCACTGCTGAGCCCCAGCTCTCCATCCCTGTCACACCAGTGCCCCCCAGTTTGCATTTGCAGTCCCTGGGGGATTTCGATGCCGTTTCCCTCTTCCCCAGGCTGTGCTCACACTGCCCAATCTCACAGCGAGGGGAAATGCAGTGTCAGGTTCTGACGCACTGCCACACTGAGCTGATTCCTATCTCACACTGATAAACCCCAAGCCATTCCCAACAAGTCTCAGTGGCACGTTTAAGCAATCTATTTCTTTTAAGATGAGACTGAAGATTCTCCCTGGGTGCTGCTTGAAGCTTAATGAACTATTGGTGGCAGCAGCTGCTCTGACCTTTGGATGCTCAGGCACCCCAGCACCAACATCTCTAGCGAGGCGTTGGACAAAGCACTGTGCTAATAATTAATAAAGGGATTAATAATTCCTGCAAGGAGCCACACAGGAGGACCAAGTCACCCATCAGAGCCATCCTGCTCTCTCACATGCATCCCCACCACCCTGCTCTTGTCCTGGCCAACAGATGTCATGGAGAGATGCCCAACCCTTGCCCTGAGCCTCTCCTGTCCCCCACAGCCAAGGGCCAGAGTAAATGGTGCCATGGCAGTGAGCAGAAGCAACAGCAGAGGGGGACCAGAAAGTGTTTTATGGGGTTAAACATCCCAGTCTGAAGTAAAGCAATTTCCTTCGGTCTCCTGCCATTTCCTTGTGGGGGCTTATCATCTCCAGCTGGGACAATATAAAGGCCCATTTAATCGAGATCCATTTAACACTGAATCACGCTAACAAGATTACTTAGCCAGGGCTAATTCTGCATTTGCTGAAGTGCAGTATCCAGGGTGAGTAATCTCTGTGTGCTGGTGGCAGGTTCAGAGACAGGTTAGCCACTGGCTTAGCATCCCAGACAAAACATGGAAAGCACATGGGGGACCATGACAATGAAATTGCAGCCCCTTTAGCCCATCGGGCTCTTCCCTTGCCCCTACTCAGTGTGATCAGTGTGGAGAAGGTTTCCTCATTACCCCACAGGATCCTAAAAGGGGAATTATTTTCTTTGTCCTCACAAGCAGCTGAGCAGGCAATACAGCAAAATCCTCTTCAGTCATTATCTGTTAAGTGCATGGCATCCTTTTGTGAGTTAAATGACACAGTATTTCTTGCATGGGACTGAATTCAAAAGGTTTTGCCTTCCATCAGGAGATAACTCAAGATTTGAGTGCTAATTGAATACATTTATATGCACACAAGTGATAGGCATTCATACAATTTTTTAAAGTAGATTCTCACCATTCAGTCATTTAAAAATATAGCACTAAGGGCTCTATTATTTATGATTATTAAATCACAAATCTGAGTAGCAAAATACTTCACTCAGGGAAAATGTGAAGAGGCTGTTTCAGAGGAAAAATCTCCTTCCCAGAACTCACAAGAACATCATCACAGGAGGATGCTGATAACCAATATTGTTTTACAGCTAAGGCTCTCCAAGTGACTTACTCAGGTAAATGGGTTAATCCTAACCACCCCTTCAAATGTTCCCAAATCCTCCAAATGGTCAGAGGGTGATGTGTTCTGGGGAGCTGTTCTCTTTTTTGCACACACTGACTCATGATGCCATCAGTGCAGGGTTTGGGACATCCCAGCCATTCCCTCCTTGCTTTCAGAAGATGGGTCTTATTGTCACTTCAGGGGGGATTCATCTCACCTGGTGTCGGAGGTCCACAAGACAAGTGTCTGTACCGGAGTGAGTCTCTCAAATGTGTAAGTGGAGAGAAATTGCAGTGATTTCTCTGACCTATTTTAGACAACCACCTCCAGATGAGAGCAATTGCCTGCTGGAGGTGCCCATTTCTCTCCATTGATGGTAAATGAGCTCTGAGTGCTCAGTGCAGATGCCGAGACCTGGGTGCCATCAGGTGAGATGGATCCTATCCACAGTAATTGCAGCCTTTCAAAAGAAGAGGCACTTTTTTTCTTTTTCTTTTTTTTTTTTCTTCCTAAGGAGTTTATTTTAACCATTTGAGGAATTTTCCAAGTATTCATTCCTGTCTGGTGGCTTTTGGTTTTTGTCCCCCTTTGGGCAGGCGGTCCTCCAGCTGTGGCAGCTGGGCTGTTAAAGGCAGTGGTGAGGGAGCCCTGGGTCTCTCCTTCCACAGAACAGAGCAGGGCTCATGGTTTTGTTTTGTAACCCAGCCCAGTGCATCTTTTGTTCAGGGCTCACCCTGTCAGAAATGGTTCTCCATAGGCTGGGTGCAAATTCTGCAGTGTGAAGGACACAAGCTTGGGCAGGGCAGAAGGACAAGACCAGAGATGACAAGAGAACCTCCAGAGATCCCTTCCAACCCTGGTTGTTTCATGATTCTGTGAAAAAGGAGAAGCCCTCCAAGGCAGTATCTTCTCACCAGCTGTGAAGGTCTCCATGCTCAGGGTGCTGATGGGGACATGCTTTGCCCCTGGAAACATCCGGCCCCTCAGCACTGCTGGACAGGCACCTCCAGGAAGTTTCAAGGTATAAAAGAAGTTATTGATGGAGCTGAGGGCCTTTAGGATACAGCAGGAGCTGGGCAAAAGTCTTCAGCATCATCATTTACGTTCAGATTGCTGGGTTCACTTGAATCCAGCCCACATTCCGTTCTCAAGAAGTGACTCAGACACTCAGGAAACTGAACACCCCCTGGCAGGGGCTCTCAGCCCCAGGTGTGCACAAACCTGCAAGTGTGTGGGGCTCCTTCATGTACCCCACACCCACCAGTTCCAGGAGGAGACGAAATCCTGACATCAGAGCTGGATTCTGGCCAGGTGCTGAGGTCACTTGTGAAAGTAGACTTTCTGCTGAGATTTTGTACTTTGTTTTTTATTGCAGTCTGGAGCTCAGACCAGACATTTGCACCCCTTCCTTCCTCCGTCCCGTTACACTCAGGTACTAAACCATGCCCGTGGTCTCTGTGCACTGGGAAGGGGGTTTGCTGGTCAGCTCTACACAGGGAATTCACGTGTTTGACATCCACCTCAGTGCCTGGGAAATGACTAAACAGATTCTGAAGTTTTGCAAGAGGAACAGGCAGGCTTGAGGAGAAACACGAATGTCTGGGGTCTGTTTCCTTCAGAAACAAAGCGTTCAGTCAAAACATTCAGAACACTTCCCAGCTGCCCTCATGACTTCATCCTCAACATCTGAAAGCACCAAAATCTTAAAATCCACCTTAAAAATATGTTCAAGTCACACTGGAAATTCAAGGGACTCCCTCTACCAAGTGCTCAGGTTTTCTCCAACTGTAAAAAACCAAAACCCATCCCACTCACATTCCTTCAAAGTCCAGTCAGCTAGCCAAGGGGTTGGATTGTGCAGACAGTCTTGGACACTCTGGAAGGAGCTGAGAGTCTTGAATTTAATTTCCAAGAAAGAATTTCCAAGCATTTTCCAGTTTTAATGGTGCCTAAAACAATTACACATATGCTAAAGGCACAGACTGGCACATGACAAGCGTGAACCCAAAGCTTTCTTTCCTCAAGTTACCTTTTGCGAACCTCTCAAAAATAATCTGCTGGCTGCAGGTTGCTCCATTACTTGTCTTGTTTTGATATCATGCCATTATCTCTAATTGCTGGGGTTTGAAGGGCTTCCAGTCCTGCCTGCATGTGTTCCAAGCAGGTGCCAGGGTGTGACAACCACCCCTCGATGTCACACCTGCTGCTTGGGCAGCAGTGCCTGACCACGGAGCAAAAGCGTCTTCCTCCCAGCAATAGGACTAAGCAGACTCCATGGGAAGCGTTATTAACTTGCCTTTAATTACCAGCTAATTTCTTCCTGCATAGCCGGCAATTTCAAGCTCTGTGGAAAGTACAAGGAAACAATAACAAAGCATTTCCCAGCAAAAGGTGCATAAACAAACAGGCAAAACACAGAGATTCAAAGGAGAGCGGTGTATTCAAATACTCCAAATGCAACAATCTGAAAAATTTTCTTCCAGAAAAAACCAGAAACCTTTTCTTTTTTTTTCTTTTTAAACTTCCCAACTAAATATTTCATTGTTAAGGCCATCCAATCTTGCTAAATTATCGGGAATACCTTGTGGGTGTTCCTAATAGGAACAGCCTGCACCTAAAATATGCAGAGGTTACCACCTCTCCGTAATAAGCTGGTGCTGTAGGTTGTTCAGCGGCTCCAGCGCTGCTCAGACTGTCCTTAGCAGCTGACAGACAGCAAGGAGAGCTGGAGGAGCGTGAAGCCTTGTTAGTGGCAAGGTTTTCCCAGCTGAGGCTCGGCTGATTGGCAATTCCGAGCACAGAGTTTGTCCCGGTGGAGCCTCCATATGTTTCTTCCCCTGGAGGAGCGATGAATGTCAATTCACCCCTTGGGGTGCGTCAGGCGAAAACTCTCCCGAGGGTGAAACGAGAAGTGACAGCCACCAGCCACAGGTGTCCCGGCCAACTTCCACCCACGGGTCGGCTCTGCCAGGGCTCGGGGAGAAAACGGAGCTGTGGCTGTTGTGTTTCCATGCACGGCACTGGTGAGGGCATCCCCCTCTCAAAACCAGCTGTTGGGAAACGAGAATGAAGGTAGCACGCTCTCACATCCCATGAAACTGGGGAATGAATGTCCCTGCTGGCAGCTCATCAGCAGGATTTCCCCGGAGCTCGTGGCAGTGCCCTGACAGTGTGGCAGTCGCGGTGAATCGACAGCTCCGGCCCGTTCTGTTCACCCAAACACGCTGCAGCACCTTTCCTCCCTCACGTCCATTTCTCATCTCAGCCACTTCCTCTGAGCATTCTGCCAGTGGCTCTTGATGGGCTTTCCAGAACTTAATTAAGCTTCAAGACACCTCAGTGAAGTTGACTAATGTAATTAAGTGAATCTTGCAGATGAGTAAGCTGAGGAGAGGTGAGATCAAACAGGAGAATGATGGAGGAACTGTTATCCCATGGCAAAGTTGGTCACAGGGCACAGAGACCTCATCCCTGACATCCTACAAAAATCACTGCCTTTCCCTTCTCATGTCTGTAGCTGATTATGCCATGATTTTCTCCTGGAATGGATACTTTGGACCATTGTCTTAACAAGAAAAAAATATTTCTTTTGACAAGAAGGCATCAAGGTAGAGCTGCAGTCTCTGTGTCACACAGGGGTGTTTCTTGCAATTATCAAGTCCCCAATTATAATTATATTAAACTGGGTTCTGTGTTTATATATAATATCCCTGGAAACGTTCAAAGCCAGGATGGATGGGGTCCTGAGCAACCTGGTCTGGTGAAAAGTGTCCTCAGCCACAGCAGGGACTTGGAATGAGATGAGCTTTAAGGTCCCTTCCAACCCAAACCATTCTATGATTCTATGATAATTCTATATGTACATAAAATTATATATTTATTATTAGTTAAGGTGACGGGAAGATGTAGTCCAGTGGCTTCTTTCAAAAAAATTCTCTGAAACTACAGTAACTGTATAGATTGTATTGAAATCATTCCTAGATTTTCTGCGTGTGTCTTGAAAACAATCTGTCATGAGATTTCTTTCTTTAATTTCAAAGTAAACTGGAAGAATGATTAAAAGGAAAACCTGAATCTTGCTACAACATGAAGCATGACTTGTGTCATAAATTTACAAGGGTTAATATGGACTTTAAGATGAACATGCACCTAAATCCCTCCATGGCTGGATCCTTACTAAATTGGATCATTCACTTGGGGCTTTTTTCCTGTAAGCTGAAGTCTGGAATGACATATTGGGGTGTACTTCATTAGAATGAAGTATTAGGGTGTGAAAAGGAATAAGATGGAAAATTTCCCAGCTTGGACTTGAGCTGGATCTGTGATGTATCACCTTCCTACAGGGGCTGTCCTCCAACACAGCCTTTCCCAAATTCAGGCAACACCACTTTCCTTTAAAATTCTCGTTTCCCAGTGCTGGAACTCCATGGAAAACTATGAAGTGATGGCAGCTCTTGGGACCTAAGCCACGCTGATTTTTTTCTGTTTTGCCTCATCTGTTTCTTTATACTCCTCCGTGTCCCGAGTGACTCTGACACAGGAATTCCTGCTTTTCATTTTTCTGCTGTACAAGATGTCAGCAGATAACAATCCATGCTTCACTGGTGCCATTCCATAATTGAAAGAGCCAGCCATACATCAGACTCCGAGCCTGCAAACCCCATCAATAAGTACTCTATTACTTGGGCATAATTTTCCACCAAGCCCTGGATGAGACTTCACAGGCAGTAGGGAGATATCACTGAACCCACACTTCGCTGCAAACTGGTTAAGATAATGTCTACTAAACTACAGTCTATTGTCACAAATTAGTTTCTCAGACAACCAGCGTCTAGCAAAAAATGTACTTAATATGCAAAGCTGTCTGTTCAGATCTATCTCTTTTCCAGGGAAGCCACCTCAGGGAAAAGAGAGCTGAAGTCCAAAATAACAGCACACGTTTCTTTCCAAGTCAACACACAGATCTACACCTTTCTCCAGGAACAAATTTTTCCAGTGTCACCAAGAAGGTTTTTTTTTTTTTTTTGCTTGACTTATCCTGCATTTTCAGCATGTAAGAGAGACCTTCACAGCTTCTGCAGCCTTACAGATTGTGTGAGGGCACTGTGAAACTTGCTTGGCCTCTCTTTTTAGATTTAATTCTCTGAGCTTTTCCGTAGCACGTTAAGAATCAGCTTCCTGGTCCATTTCAACAAAATCCTATCAAGTCCCAAGAGTTTCCCCTTTAAATAAATACCAGGGGCTTGAGTTTTAATTACTTTCTGCAGAATCCCCTTATCAGCAGTAGCTTTGACAGGCACAGGCTATCCGTTATCTGGAAACACAACTGAGATCTCTAACTCCTTCCACGTCTTTAGCCCTTGAAGCTCATCTCATACCTATTACATATCATGCCCAGGAGCAGTGGCAGAGTGCAGGCTCTGATACCTGGATAGGCAGCTCTTTTCCTCCACAGCTTCTTATCCCAGAGGCTCCTTACACCCTTCCCTTGTTGCCAGCACAAAAACATTGCTGATAATGAAGCCATGCTGGCTATCTTTCTGCACACCAGCCACCCTCCAAAGGTGTTATTTCTGGAAGAGAACCTCATTTTCATCCCAGTTTGGTCCATAAGCTTTGGGGCTGTGCAAACTTCCCTGCAGCTGGTGTCTAGAGCAAGGAGTCACCTGTGCAGATTGTGAACTGCCTGCACCACCAAAGGTAGAAGCAGAAGCAGAAGAAGTAGAGCAGCTGGGGAAGTGGTGCCTTTTTGAGGTCCAGTGCCCCCACATCTCTTCGTTTCCCAGAGTAATTGCAAGAGCCAGTATAAATTGTTAAAACAGAAGAGCTAATCATAAGGTAATTTTGAGATCTGGGTGGAAGTTCAGGTCCTTCAATATATTATCTCAACAGGATCAACCATCCTGCAGTCCAGAAACTGCCTCATAAAACCCAGAGGGAGGGTGTCTCACCCCAAAATCTCCAAAATCCGTCTGCTGCAGTGCAGGCATGATGACTTACTGCAGGATCTTCATTATGGATCCATTTGAATGCACTCTCGCTTTTATCCTTGTAACCCCCAGTGAGAAGCATTGCACTGTCCAGTGAGAATTGTTCTTGGCTCTTTCACCTCCTGCACTGTTCCCTTGTCCCCCTCCATCCCTCACCTGCACAGCAGGAGTCTTGTCTGACTTTTCAGCCTCCAGAAATCACTGGAGAGAAGAGCTGTAACCTACAGCACCTGTATTTATGATCAGCTGTTTTCAAAGGTTCAAAGGGCTCTGTTGCTGAGCAGGACAATGCCCAAACTCTGGCTGCAGTGCACTCTTGCTGCTTTTATGCCTGGCAGAGCTGTCCCTGCCCCAGAGGGCACCCACCTCCTGCCTTTTTGCCATATTAACAGCCCTCCTTTCCTCCAGTTCACCTTCATGCCAGAAATGAAGCAGCCAAACTTCAGGGTGCTGAGAACAAAAGCAGGCAGCAGACCAGCCTCAAAGCAAAAGTAGACATAAACCCCCATTGAACCTCGTGGTTCAACACAGAAACAGAGAGAAGGGGGGACCTCCCAGAGTCCTGTGCTTGATTCCAATAACCATCCATAACTACCCCTAAGGATAGTTTCTAAAGAGGGGAGAGCAATAAACAGCACTTCCCCTCTTCATTACACAACTCCAGCAATAACTATGATGAATGGCAACGAACAACTGGGTTTCATTGCTGGATTTCCAGGCTGTGGTGTCCAACAATAGGAGCATAATAAAGACAGATGGCAGTGGATGAACTCTTCTTGCAATGCGGCCAGCGCTGGTTGTTCAGCCGCGCTCATCCCAACTCCACAACAGCCCCAGCCCTGGCGAGCAGCAGGAAAATGCTCCTTGTTTTTTGTGCAGTGTTAGGTACAACAGGGATGGTGAAAAACAGAGAGCAGAGCTGAGCAATATACACCAGTTCTGGTGTTGTGCTCTAAATATGCAGAAAAATCAAAACAAATCCAAGTGGATTTTCCACAGAATATTTCTGCTCTTTCTCGACTGATGGTATTAATTCCTTGGCTTATTTTTAGTTTGGAAACATCAAAAAGAAAAAAAAACCAACCAAAACTAAACAAACCACCATGAAATTGTTGCTGCTTAGATGCAAAAGGGATTGTTTTTTAAAAGTTGCTATATTTTCCCTTCCAGTTTTGCCTATTTAGAATCATAGAACCGTTTGGTTTGGAAAAGATCTCTAAGATCATCAAGTCCAATCAATAATTATCATAAATATTAAATAAATAGATAAAAATAAATAATTATTCAATTATAGTACTCTAATAGGTAATATTAAAATAGAGTACTTTGCACTCTTTTTCAGTAGGCTTAATACGGTGCCAGTAGGTGTGTACTGGACATAATTTTAAGATTCCCATGAAGTTTTGTGTCATTTCAAGCAACAGAGAAGAAACAGGGTCTGGGAGGGCTGAGGAGGGAGGAGAGCTGGGCTGTGCCCGCAGCGCCAGCAGAGCTTTGCTGGGTGCAAATGTATGAAATTCACTCCGATATTCAGCATTAAACGGGTGCATACAATGCCAAAATTAGCAGGGGAGGGGTCTCACCACAACTAATTAATTGAGTTTGTAAAGCGTTTGGAGACCTTCAGATGGAAGGTGCTAAGCAAAGTGGAAATTATCATAATTTCTGCTGAAGTGAGACCGCCAAGCGACGCTGCTTCCATCACTCGCTGCAAACCCAGGTCCTGCTGCTGTTTGTGAGTCCACTGTAACCCAGCTCAATTCCTGCAGATGTGTTTGGTATTCAGGAGCATTCACTGGGCTGAATAATTTTCAGATGGAGTTTTTGGGAAGCATGTTTGATTTGCCCATTCATTATCTGTTACTCCGGATGTGTGACGGGCTACACAAAGCAGCGTGTTGCTGTTTCCTCCTGCTGCCTGAATGGCAGAAAGTTTATTAGCTGGAGGAATAATGAATAACCAATAATGAGTACTCTTGTTTTCCTGTGAAAACAGATGAGCAGGTGAAAAGCAGTGTCTCTCCCCACTCTCCTGCCAACAGATCCCTATTGATGATAATGTTTTCCAACAGGGAAAAGCAGGCAGACTCTAGATATGGCCAAATATCTGGTCATTCACAAAATCTGGTTTGTCTTACCAGAATCACTACATGCCTGTCTGAAACATGGAGGTGGCTGCATTGGGGTTGACCTGTTGTCTTTACAAAGACAAGATTGATAACAAATTTAATGTCTTTGTCTTTAAGGTGTGTGTTAACCACTCGTGGCACTCTGGGTTTTGTGGTGTCTCCTGGGAACCAGCAACTTGTCCCTGCAGCACAGGATAACTCTGCTCTGTGGGGGCTTCTCCACAACACCTCCTCTCGACAAATCAATTTGATCTACAGGACCCCTGCAAACCCCATCTCTGCTCTGGTGCAAGCCTCAGACTCCTGGCAGCGAGTCAGGCTGAAGTCCAGCTGCACCAACCACCCCAAACAAAGCTCTCCTCCCTGCCAAGAGAAGGAAAGCTCAAATTTACACAGAACCACTTCCTCGCTTCACTTTTTGCTGACCGTGTGACTCGCGGTTGCATGTAATTATTTTGGTATGCTGGTGTTAATGATGTGTCCAGTTCACTTAGCCTGTTCATCAGTATTGCTGGTCATTTGCTGTTTCTTTGTTTCTTGCCTCCCAAAAGGTCACTACATCATCAGCAAAACCAAGCACAATTCATCCATTATTTATCATGCCAGGTTTACTGCTCACCTGTCCCTGATTTCAAGGCCACGCTCCACCCTCCATCCTAGACCTTCACACACCTCCCAGCCCACGCCCGGGCCGTGAGGCCCCTACTGGCATAAGGCACCTATTAAACAGAAATTGTGAATTGTTGAAAGTGAAGCTTGTTGTGCTGCAGGCAGGGGTTTGCTATCATTTCAGGCCATCCTGCCTTTCTCAACTTCAGGCCCCCAATCCCAGTCCTGCTTTGCCTTCTATTGACTGGAAAACGATTTATAAGTAAATCTATGCAATAAAGGACCTGCCTTTTGCTATTTGGCCTGAGCTGTGACCTGCTTTAACCCTCCATCAGTGAGGGCTGCCCACATGTGTTCCTCCCCCAGCCTAACTGGCTGCTGAGCGCTCACCACAGCTTCCTGCACTGCATTATTGACATCTTCCTCTGGAGCAAAACCGTGGAATGGCATCCCTGAGGGAAGCTTGCAGATATTGGAGAGGCCCCGTGAAAAATCAGGGATGCTCATCACAGCTCTGCCCTGGACCACCAGCACCTTCCCAGCGTGAGTGCAGGAGGGATGTGCAGCCTCACAGCCTCTCCAGGACACGGGTATGGGTGATGCAGAATGGTATCAAAGCTCCATCTCCCTCCGG
Source organism: Orthonyx spaldingii (assembly GCA_013397795.1). NCBI lineage: Eukaryota > Metazoa > Chordata > Aves > Passeriformes > Orthonychidae > Orthonyx > Orthonyx spaldingii. Next base: position 1,587,384 of record VZTJ01001132.1, on the reverse strand, counting down.
GGAGTCTTTTAAAGAGCAATAACCTTCAGAAAGAAAAAAAAAAAAAAAAAAAAAAAAAAGAAAAAAAAAGAAAAACCCACACGGGGCTTATTACAAAAGGGAAATTCTAACCTAGAAATAAAGGCAATAAAGAGGCAGACCTCTGCATCCTGAGCACACCTAACAGGCTCAGAAGGGGTGCATGATGAGCTGCCCAAGGGTGAGGGCGGTGTCAGCGCTGCCTGCGGAGGAGGAGAAGCGCGGCCGTGCCGGGGAAGAGCCCCCGAGCCCCGGCGGGGTCACCCCAGGCTCTGCTGTCCCCTGGGCCCGGCTGGTGGCATTTGTCACCTCTGTGCTGACACCGAGAGCAGAGCCAGGACAGCGAACGGGGAGGAGAGCAACGCCACTCTCTGCTCCCCCCTATTTGTCCTGGTTATCAGACTGGAAAAGATCACCAATTACCCTCTTCCCAACCACCACCGCTCCTGCCAACAAAAGATGAAAAGCACATTTATTTCTCTTAAGTGAGATCTTTTTGTGACACATAAGGACCCTTGTATACATGACAATTACTTGTAAAAAATGTCTCTCTGTCTACAGCACATCTGTAAATGGATTTAAGCCCATATAAAGGATGTAAAAATGGCAATAACCGCCCCAGTGCAGCTCCCTGGAAGCTCTCAATGGTGTTTTTTTCACATATATAAAAGCCAACACAGAACAAAAAGGCCTGTCAGCAAAGACAGGTAGGCTCGCCTTTCCACACCTAACTAGGGAAACTTAATTTTATTTATTTTTATTGACAATTTCAACAACTATTTCTCAATCATAAAAGTAAAAAGCACGGGCTCAGCTAGTCAGCCCATCATTTCTATTTAGCTTTTTATTTGTGCGAGGAACTCTTTGGAGATGCAATATCTTGTTTGCAGGGACACCCTAGTGGCAACACGGCATTACTCAAACCACCAAATGGGGCTTGTGCACACACTGCAGCCTCCTCCTCCTCCAGCCCTTTATGGATCTCACCCTGTAACCTGGAGCTCCTCTGCTCCCCACACCTCTCCAGCCTCCCCCATTACTGCCAACTCCTGGCTCTGGCATTTGGGGAAGATGAGCAAAGCTTAATTTAAGAACAAATGCTGTCATTGCCTAGCAGGTAATTATTGACCACTGCGTACTACTACTACTATTATTATTATTATTATTACTATTATTGCTGGGTTTGTTTTTTTTTTTTCAGATGCTCCCTGGGGTTCTGCCTTGCTGACCATCACAAAGGGTGCTGGGGGATTTATCCCTGCCTGAATTACGACACTCATCCTTCCCTGGCCCAGGGGTTTCTGAATCCCAGGTTTCACAAGGAATCATAGGATGCATGGAGGAATGAGAGGAACCCGCTGGGATTTGCCAGTTGAGCAATCTGGCTGCCAGATCCCAGCAGAGTTGTTGGGAGCTGGGCATCTAATGTGGAAATCTGTGGGATTGCTTTGGCTTTGGGTGCCATGGCCAGGGATGTGCTGTCCCTCTGTCCCTCTGCATGGCTGGATTCAGCAGTGACCCCACTGCACTGGCCAAGGGCAGGGGGAGCACAGCAGAGCAGAGCAGAGCAGAGCAGAGCAGAGCAGAGCAGAGCAGAGCAGAGCAGAGGGGATCCCTGTCCTGGGCCACCAGAACCAATCCTTTCACCCCAAGGCAGCCGATTTCCACCTACAATTTCAAAGCAGGGGTGTGGGGCTGGCAGGGACACGCTGCTCGTGGTCAGGGCTTGTGTTGCCTTCCCGGGGCGAGCTTGGGGCACGGTGGATGATGAAATCTGGGCTGTGCTCCTTTGGCCTCTGTGCTTCCACACAGAATCCATCCAGACCCAGCTCCTGTTTGCTCTCCCAGCCCAACAGCAGCCCTGGGTGTCAGGTGTCTGTGAGCCAAAGGCTCCCCTCTCCATGGCACGCTGTTAAAAGCATATGCAATGAGCCTGCACCTTCTGTTCACACTCTGTCAGTAATCCTGGGCAGGCAGGTTTGCTGTTAACCTTCCTAATGGAAAGTCTGCTCAATGGCTTGCTGGCTTCGCCTCAGTTCAGTATTATCTGCAAAGATGCAGACTGTTGATTTGTGGGCATCTTCTAAAGTGAGAGCTGCAGAGGCTCAAAAGGGATGATGCAGCCTAGAGCTGCAGAAGGAAGGTGATTTTTTTGCCCAAACACAGGCCAAGGCAGTTATATATAATTCCTACAGAAGAAATAACTTGCTTTAGCTGGTTTGGGAAGAGGGGGAAAAAAAGAACTTGTCTCAGCTTAATTACAGATTTACTTCTTTCTCTTTCCTCTCTTGCCATCCCTGCCCCTCACCCCCTGATAAAATGAGGGTAAAAAGCCCTGCAAATGGCAATATCCAATATTCATTAGTGGCTTGTGAGAGAGACAGAGAGACACAACTCATTACTGGGTTCTTCACCTTTACCCTTGACAATGGTTATTTACATAATAACCTGACCCTTAGGTTACTCTTCATTAACAAACACATGTGCAAACATAGAAGCAGCTGGCTACAACTCATAAATATATATTGTTAACCTTGGCTTAGAAGACTTACTTTCACTTACTAAAGAAAAAAAAAGAGAGAAAAGCAGACATTATTTTGCATAGCCATTATGTTGTAACCTCAGTAAATGGTACAATGAGCCAGAGGCTGCTGTGTTTGAGCTGGCAGGACACAGCACCGGGGCTCCTGCTGCTCCCCACATCCACTCTCCAGCAGATTTGCAAACCAGCTCGTGTCTCATCCCCGTCTGGAGCATCTCCCCCTGCCCTGTGGGCACTGTCCCAGCTGGGGGATGAAGCAGAGACCACTGGCACTGGGAGGGGAGTTAATCCAACTCTCCCATTCCCCAAATCATCTGATGATACCCCCTGAGCTAGGCCATGATGGGATAGAGTGCAAAGCTGGGATGAAGTAGGGCAGGACCTCTCCAGAGGGAGTTCAGCCAAGATGAACGGTGCCATTTAACCCTCTGAGCAAGAGCTGCAGACTCCACACGGATTTATTCCTGTGCAAGATCTTGCAGACCAGGATTTAGAGCTTTCCTTCATCTTTCTGAAGGCATCTAAAAGAGCTTCTGAGCCTTCTTTTCCATCATCTGGCTTTGGGAGCCAACCTCCATAGCTTGGGGGTCCTGTACCATATTCTCAAAACGCAGGCCCCAGGACCTTTGTTCAGGCAGAGGTTCATGATTTTTCAGGAGATACTTCAGTGGCCACACATCAGACTGTCACCCCCAGAATGACAAAGCAGCCCCAACACCACACATGGGGAGCAGCTTTCGTTTTGGCCGTGGCTTTGCACACATCCGACCGGGTGGTGCCACACAGAGGACTTGTCCCTTTTCCAAGCATCCTTGTCTGCAAGCTGGCAGGTGACAGCAGGAACCTGGTGCTCAGGCTCTACCAGCGAGCCAAGCATCAAGCATTTTCATGAAGGTTTATATTTGTTTTCAACAGTAGAAGTTGCTCAGAGGACCACACCCTCCTCACCCTGCACACGGAGATGTCCCAGCAGATCTGTAGGGCCGTGGGTGCTCACTGTCTGCCCCTGACAGAGGCCAGCTGGGATCCCAGCACCTCCAGCTCCCTGCAGATGCAGGATGGGCTCCCTGGGCCCCACTGGGATCACCCTGAGCTTCAGCTCCCCTCAGCTATGATCACCACTCTGTCCAAGCCTTGCCCAGTCCCAGCTCAGATGTCAGGACACATTTTGGAGGCTGAATGGAGAGAGCAGCAGCCGTGGGTCTGCCTCGAGTCTGGCATTTGGGAAACAAAGGAGTTGCTTACTGAGAACTTAAATGAGGACAAGGTGCAGTTGGAGCAGAACTGCATCTACTGTTTACAGAGTCCAAATGTTAATTGTGTTTACGTATCCAAACCTGAAATTAACAACTCAACGTTTGCAAAATCTCCCAGGAAAGGCAAACCCTGCTGTTGCAGGCACTCTGCATTATCCAGCACAAATCATTCCGAAGCCTCTTTACCTATTCACTCAGTATTTCCAAACCAATTACTAGCTTAGAGTTTGCAAAGCAGGCTGACACTTGGGGTTTCAGACAGGGACTTCCTTCAGTCCCACTACCAATCCAACTATGTTTTAATTTAGTGAAGAGGGAAAGCATATAATTTTTTAGCTCCAGGGAAGCCAGAGGCAATCACAAATATCCCTTGAGCTGAGTCAAATTCTTCAGTTTAAAGAAGCAGCCCATTCTATTGCAATAATTGGACTTTAGTGTCCCTTTCGTTTAAAGGAACAATGGCTGATCTGGAGAGCTGATGGCTTGGACAGCGGGCACCTCACCTCTGGGACCCAAAACACAGACCTGACTGTAATTGGATGAACCCAGAATAGCAAGTGCCCCACTTGTTTGGAAATGGAAATAATAATAATAATAATAATTAATAATAATAACAATAATAATAATAGTATTAAAGAAGCAGATGAACACACCAGAGATGCCCCCACAGCTGGGTGTGTGTCAGCAACCCAGCATCTGTATGATGCTACACCAAGACAGGCCTTGGAGAAACAGAGCCTCAGGCTGATGAAGAAGAGGTAGATGAAGGCTGGAGTTTTTGGGAAGGGCAAGAGCTGCTGTAACCCCAGCGAGGCCAGACACTTAACCCCACACAACACCTCTGCAGAGCTTCAGAGCCAGAAGGAAAACATCTCTAGCTGGAAGGAGTGGCCAACAGAGCTGTCCTTGGAGACTGAATGAGCAGAGGGGAACTGCTGCTCTGAGAACAGGCTGAGAACTTTTATTAGGTTGGAAACTCGAGAAATGAATCCTCTTGCAGTATCAGGCTGATCTCCACAGCGAAGGACTCACCACAAGCACCCCACCAAGCAACACCTCCACACCTCAGGCTTTAATTGCTCCAAGAGCCGTGATTAGAGAGGTCTGGTCCCGTCCCTGCTGGCGCACCAGGGACATGGAGTGCCTGTCCTGGGGTCCCGCAGGGAGGTGTGGCAGCTCTCCCCAGCCTGCACCAACAAACCACACTCCCCCCTGCGCCCAGCAAATGTCAGCCCGAGATTAGATGCGGCAGTGGCACTTATAAATCCAAGTTAGAAAATGCCATCATGTATTTTTAATCCAATCGCCTCGTCACCGCATAATAAAATGAAAGGATTGCCGAGTTTGACTGGCATTTGTAAGTAGCATGTGAAAGGGGCTAATAGAGGGAGAAAATTAGCTGCATTTATCATCTTAACTACATTCATATTACACTCACGATCCAATTGTTTAAAAATTGGGCTTTTAGAGCAGGTCCTTTTGAAAGTTTAAGCATTCCAAACAACCGCGATTTATTCTCAGAACAAACATTACCTTAAAAAAAGATTTATTCTGTAGCTTTTGTGGATTGTAAAAGGGATGGACTTTGTTCTGTGGGTTTCTGGTAAGTGCAGTCAGCACCAAAGACAGTCAAAACACAGGATTTGTGTTCTTCACCAAGTGCTGATGTTTGGAGAAAAAAGTGTAATTGGAACCCATTTAATGTTTGAAAAAATCCTACAAAATCTTCCCTCTGAAATAGCCCTGAGTTTAACAAAATTTTCAAAACATTCAAAACTTGAGGTGAAATTTTTTTGAATTTTTTTTTGCCATTTTCCTATTGCAATTTTACGTTATTGCTTAGCATTTAAGTACTGGCAGCAAGTGGTTTTAATGACATTACAATGTAAGGCTTGAAACCCTGCAGCATTTTTGCTTTTTAATCAGCCAAATCATCTGTTACTCAGCCTTGATTGAAATATGTGATCTAAGTCTTCAAGATTCCAATTTGTGATGTAATCAAAAGTCATAATTGAAAGAAAACAGCATAAAAATCAGGAAAATGAAAGCATTCACCAAACTTGCCTTGGTACAGCTGAGCAAACGTGACCTAGAGATGTAGATATTTCAAATGATACTAAATATGTCTATCTCATAATTGACTAAACAATTAAAAACATTAACAAAATATCTAATTTTGGCTCATGTTATGACAACTCAGATGTTGTTATGATATAAATATATATTAAAAAATGCTGTGGCTTTGTGTAAAGTTAACCACAAAATGCCACCATTTTCTAAAATAACACTTTGTTTCATATTATTTCTGCACACTGAGAAAAAAAACCAAAAATATTTTTTAAGTCTAATTTTTGACTATACCGAAACAATGTAAATTTGAAATTAAGGAAACAAAAGTTTTCCCAAGATTTCTTGCAGGTGTTTGTGCAAAGCTCCTGCAGCCTGTGCTGCATTCCGCATGCTGTGTTACCTGGGGCCCAGTCATAACAGGAACATACAGACAATCTCCACCTCCCACAGAAAATTCCCTCTTCTGGAGTCCTGCCTGCTGTTCTCCCATCACAGTCCCAAGGGCACTTTCCTCCCCAGTTAGTTTCTATCAGTTCTTTTGATCCCAGGGTGACTTGAGAATTTTTTCTGTGTCTGTCTCTGCACATTGGCAGCAGCAGCATCAGGAACCAAAGTTTCCCTGCCTGCTCTGCTGATGTGAACTCTGGGCTGATGTATCCGGGAATGGTCCTGGCAAATCTGCCATTTCGGTCAGCTCACAGTCAGGTCATGACATGGATCTGGGTGCTGGAGACTCCTCTGCAAAACCTGGGATCTCACCGGTGTGATGGCACCTGGGGGGCTGGAGACAGAACGCTCCAGCAGTTCCAGCACGGCTGACACAGGGGCACCCTCCTGAGACGCTGTGGTGTCCACCTGCTTCCCTCTGACGTCCATCTCCCCTCTCATGTCCATCTCCCCTCTCACGTCCATCTCACCTCTGACATCCATCTCCCCTCTGACGTCCATATCCCCTCTCATGTCCATCTCCCCTCTCATGTCCATCTCCCCTCTCATGTCCACTTCCCCTGTCATCACTCACTCCCTCTGCGGCCAGCACTCCCTTTTCTCACAGACATGTGGAGCAGAGGAATGCACTAAAAGTGTCAAGAGATCTTAGAGGAGGGTAAATCCCAAGAATAATTCAGGAAATACGCCACTGGGCTCAGGACTGAAGCTCTACAGACACCGTGAAGTCTGCAGGGCCCTGGTCAGACAGGGATGGCCCTTCCTCTTGGAGAAGGTGGCAAAGGTGGTGCTCATTGTCGGTGGAACACTGAATGCCAAAGGCAAACTGCTGCCTCTCTTTCCAGCCTGACCACCCTGAACTCTGCCAGTCCCCACTTGCTGCTGCAGCTCCCCTTCGTCCTCTCCCTTCACCCTGTCCCAAACACGGCTTTTGCAGCCTTTCATTCACACTTGGAGGCGCGGGTGTGTTTTCTAATTAAGCCGGCAGCGTACGATAGTGGAAGTGTGCAATTAGCCCTGAGTCATCGCTCGCATTCATCTCCCTCGCAGCCGCCGCCGTCCTCCCGCGATAGAGATGTCGCTGGCAAGGCAAAGCATTTCAGAGCGGCTTGCTGGGAGGAGTCCCTGACCCACTCGGTAATTACTCATGCTAACAGCTTAACTAACATGCAAATTCCTCCGCTGACTGACAGGTAAACAGTGAGCTGGCCTGCCCGGCTTTGGGGGGAGCGGAAGGGGCAGAGTGACACAGATGTAAAAGCTCGTGTCAAATTCCAGATCTAACGTGGCTTCAAAGTGCGACATGATTCATTAGCCTTATTTCATGCCTAGGATAACAAAGTTGCGGTTGCTGTGTTAATTGAGGAGGGAGGAGCGGCAGGGACGCGCTGGCACAGCAGCTCCGGGGCCACCCCTGTCACAGGGATGTTGGGCACCGTGACTGGCACCTGGGTGGGCGTTTCTCTGCCTTTGAAGGAAAGGGACCTCTCTCATCTTCTGCCAGATCCAAGCAGCTTGCTGGAGAGGCTGGAAGATGCTCCAGGGGCTGTTTCTCCTCCAGCATCCTCCACCCCTCCCTGCAGCCATGTTCACTGCAGCTCCCAGCAGCTGCTCTGCTGCTTGAAAGAAGCGAAAAGAGGAGGCAGGTTTTGAGCAAAAAAATCTCGTACTCTTGTCATGCCAATCCTTTCAGCTCTGCCTGCCCCTCCCTGTGTCCATCGGCTCTCTCCTCCCTCTGTCCTCTGCCATCCTGGACACTGTGGCCAACCCCAGGCTTGTGGAACCAGCCCAGCTCTGGGTTAGACACAGAGGCTGAAGCAGCACTGGGGCATATGGCAGAGGAGGTGAAAGGGAGGAAATTGCAAACCTGAATTTAAGTCATGCTTTAGAGTGATCTAACACAGCCACTAAGCCCGACAGCTCCCTCATTTCCTGCTCCTCGCAGCGTTTCTGCCCTGAGGTTTGTTGATGCTGGCTCATGTCCAGGAACCTGAAGAAATTGTACAAATCCTCCTGTGCCACGGTGCAGCACAGCCTCTGAAGGCTAACAGGGTTGGGAAGGAGTCAGACAGGCGAGAGCACTTCAATCAGCATCCTTAAAATGTGGGGGGAACCCAGAGCAGGACAGGACCTTACAAACAATACCCAGCAGTGGCGCCTGGCTGCCCAGCACCAGCTCAGCTCTGCGGAGAGGAGGAGGAGGAGGAGGACGAGGAGGAACAGAAGGAGGAGGAGGAGGAGGAGGAGGATGATGATTTTATTCTTGCTGCCATTGTGCAGGGGCTGGAGATAGCACAGGCCAGGTGCTGTGGATCCGAGTGACCACAGTGACAGAGCCAAAGGCTGCTGTCCCCTTGGAGCCTTCCCCAACCTTCCCACCCACATGGTGAGCTCAAGCTTTAACGGAGGAGAGGAAATAAGGGGCTTGCTCAGGGCTGCACATCTCAGTGCCCCATTTCCCAGCCAAGTGAGACCTCGAGCTAACAAACTGCGACTGAAATATGCCCTGAAGAAGAAGAAAATATCCAAGAGCAGGAGAGAGCACTAAAGCAATCCCAAACTTCACCTGCTGCCTGCAGAGGAAAGGGGCACTCAAGCAGCAGCCACTGGGATGGAGGCAGGCGAGGAACAAGCATTCCCACTCCATGGGGGCTGCGGAGGAGCTCTCCAGAGGGGCTGGTGGGCTCGGGGGCTGCGTGGCACTGCCAGAACCACCATCTACAATCCCTGGAGGGATTTCAAAGACATGTGGCTGTGGCACCTGGGAACATGGCTTAGTAAAGGGCTTGGCAGTGCTGGGTTAGTGCTTGGACTCGATGATCTTATGGGGCTTTTCCAACCTAAACTATGATTCCGTGCTCTGCCAACCTGGTGGCAGCAGCCCCTGCCACCGGGCTAGATCATCCCTCTCCCTCTGTATTTATTTCTTTCAAGTGGCTGTCAAAAACATCTGTCATACGTAGGAATTCGAGGGGGATGGGGAGAGGGGAGTGAGCTGCCCCACTCTCGGGGCTCCTTGCCACAGCCACCATCTTCATTTTCATTTCATTTATTTATTTATTTATTTAGGTGCAAACCTCCGGCGTCAGCGCTCTGCGCAGAGCCTGCTTACAGCTCCAAAAAGCACCTCTATTATTCTCAGGCCATTTGGTAGCAGTTGCCATGGAGATCAAAAGCAAAATGGCATGCAAATCAACACGGCCCCGCGCTCGATAACAACGGGAAAAGGGCAGCCGGCTAAAAAAAACCCTCTTGAAATGCTTCAACCTGCATTGCTGGCTGTGATTAGATCTAGAAGGCAAGAAAAATACCCTAATGTGTTACACTAAAGGACTCGAAAACACAGCTCAGCCGTGGCCTGTGGGGCGGTGTCGGTGTGAACGCCCCCACGCACGCACAGGCCCCACGTCCACACACGTTAGAGCCGAGCGAATACTCCGTGATGAGAAATTTATGCAACGATTTCCTCCACTCCCCTTTTCCTTCTGTGCCACCTTTACACAGCCACCAGGTTCCCGGTGTTCATCAGGAATCTGAGGCACTGGGTTGTACCCGAGGCCCTGCCCAGCTCCCCTGTGCCCCTCGCCTCTCTGGGGATGGGTGACACACGCTGTTACTCCAAGCCCTGCTCCGAGTTCTGGGTGAGGAGGAGCTGCCTTTGCCAGTCCACTTCTGCCCAGCTGAAAAGTTGACTCCTGCCAGCAATTTCCCACTGCTCGGGAGCCTGTGGAAAACAAGCTTCAGGCAGGCCGGCCGAACGCACCAAATGTTAAAATCCAGCACCATCCGCCTGTTTGATTCACAAGTTCTACCCCGAGGTGTTGCAAGCAATGAGAGGAATGCAGGGGTGTGAACGCAAGCCTTCAGAAACCAGATTTTTGGGTATCCTGGGGCTGGGCACCTTCTGATATGGGCTGTGCATCCTCATGAAACCCTCAGTGCAGGAGCCCAGCCCTGCCTGTGCAGGGGGAGGATGCTCGCTTCACAAACAGCTCCTCGGTAGTTTGTTTTCTCCTCATTGTTATGGGCAAACTCGTGCCTTCACACAAATCAACCCTGCTTTGAAGACAGAATTACTCATTTTTCACAGGCCTGCCCACAGCATTACAACTACGCTACTTAGTGCTTCAGAAATATGAATGAATTTATTATCTGCCACAACAGGCAGCACTCACACCACAGCCCTTATTTGTACAGGCACAGAACAAAGACTTAGGAGAGAAAAGCATCAGGGATTTGGGATGAGGATATTTGGTTTTTTCCAGGTATGTAGCAGCCTTAGGCAGCAGTGCACGTGCCCAGGGGATGTGTCCTGCCAGCTTCACCCCCGAGCCAAGAGCCCAGCAACCCAAGCCAAAAAAAAAGGTAACACATAATTGAGTGCCCATCAGTGGAGAGTTTGGCCAGGGGACTTCAAATGTGTCATGTGAATTTTGATTTTCCAAAGGCTCAAACTTAGACTAGCCAAGGCTTTTCCACAAAAGTCAGCTCCTGCCACGTTCCAGGAAACTTTTCTAAAATATTTTGGGTGTTTTTATGCCCAAGGACCTCAAAGACTGCTGCATGTGACTGAGCTCCAGCAAAGCAGCTTGCAAAGGAAAGGCTGATTCCTCCTATTCAGCTGCAAGATTTGTTTTCTGGAAGAAAACACTGCGAAGGAGAGGGAAGGATTATGGACACAAGAGATCCTACGAGAGACTGAAACCAAAACAAGAGGAGAGGAGGTGCCCTTAGCTCAAGGAAGAATTTCCACCTACAAAGGCCCACGGGTGCTTGTTGTTCAAGGGGGACACACACAGTCACCCATTTCCTGCGAGTTACCTAAACTTTGCCAAGTGCCATAAATTCCTGCTCTGTTTTAGCAGCTCTTTATCAAACCCACATGCTCCTCTGGCCTGTGGAAACTATCCTGGGACAAGTCAAACATGCAACAGTTGCTGCCTTGAAGGATGGTTGGTTGATTGCTTTTTTTTTTAAATACTTTTTTTTATTTAAAGCCAGACTCACTCCTAGCAGGATTCAGGCTCAGACTGTTTCAAACTCTCCCTCCATCCTGCCTTTGGGACATTCATTTTCAGGCTGCTAAAGCTTTTACAGCAAGGTGTGAGTTTATTCCAAACAGCACATTTGGAGCAATTCAAAATTGCATGTGTCTAATGCAAAAAACCCATCCCTTATGTGAGCCAGAGAACTTCTTTGTGCAGTGTTGAAAACAAATTATTCCATGGAACCACAGAAAGATTTGGTGGGAAGGGCACTTCAGGATCATTTCATTCCAACCTCCCTGCAGGGATGCTTTTCACTGGACCAGGTTGCTCAAAGCCCTGTCCAACCTGGCCTTGAACACTTCCAGGGAAAGTATTTCTGGGAAAAAGCTCTCACCCTCAGCCACACTTTCATCCCCTCTGGAGCTCCCCAGTGCCACGAAGCTCTGCTGCTTCCCAGATTCATCTTGTGCCTCCTTGCACCACCCATCCAGGGCCCTTTCCACCTCCTCAAGGGCTTCTAAAACCCAGGCCAAGCCTCCACTTGCCACTGCCTCTGCCCTATTGAAGGAGCTAATTGGGAACCATCTCCTTGGCCTCCCCTGAAGCGTGGTGGTGTGAGGAACACCACCTTCCTAATTACATTTATTCACAGAAATCAAAAGGAGAGGGAAACAGTTGAGTAAAGGTCACATTAATAACACAGGCTGAAAGTCTGTGGCTGTGTATTTTTCACTAGAGACACATTTGACTGAAGGGGACGGTTCATTTTTGGAGTGACAGAGTTTCTCCGGGAAGCCATCAATACCGTCAGACAAATTTAGCTATTTTTCTTGTCACAGCTTGCTGCCTGCTGGAAATCTGCTTCCTTACCAAGAAATGTCAATGCCACTGCATGCACTCGAGCTTTTTACATGGCCAAGGTATCAGAGAAGAGGCATTTCTGCCTCTGTCACAGCTATGAAATTCGTGCCAGACTGTATTTCTGCTTCCAGTGGGAACTCCCACAACATCCCACATCCACACCCCAGCCACCCCAGGGCTGCTGCAGCTCCAGGAGGAGCCTTCAGTGGATAAAATTGCCACTCTTCTGGATCACTGCCACCAAAATAATCACCTGAGGGCAACCTCCCAAAGTGCCAGGTCCGTGCCCAAACACTGCAACGTTCACCTTTGTTGTCACCTTTGGGACCACCCAGCCCTGTAAACCAGAGAGCCTCAGGTGAACTGAAGGGACCTGGGCTATGAAAGGTCACTGCAGCTCCATTTTTCTAAGCACAAAATGGCAATAAGGTGAGGTTTAGGAACCTATTTCCTGGATTTGGATGGCTGATAATGCTGACAGGAACACAATGGCCAGTCCTGCAGCACCCCTAACAAAGCCCCTGCACCACACACACTGAGTTTTCCCACACACCTCAAACTTGCAGCTTCCTCAACATCTTGTTTTTCCATTTATTTCCATTTTTTCCCAAAGCACCTTTTCTTCAAGCCTGCAGTGCAGTACTCCTTAAGCCCAGTTCAAAGCTGGGTGACCCTGAGCTGGTGGGGAGGTACCCAAACACCATGAGAGGTTCCAGAAAGCTTCTGGGGACTGCCTAACGCAGTGGCTACTGCAGGCTCTGTCACAGCTGTCTGAGCAATACATTTGCCAATTAAGTTAATGTGCTCAAATCCCTCCTATCCACCAGAAAGGGCAGAGCAAATCCAGGTGAGAGAGAGTGGAGCCTTACAAGTCTCCTGCGTGTCACACGGCGGAAGAACAAAGGAATAGGAGAGAAATAGATGGGAAAAAATGTGAAATCCACTGCTAATTACCACGAGGTACCAGGGGGCTCGTTTATACCTTGGCCTGCTGCTCTGAAGGAGGAAGGGGCAGGTACTCCCAGCAGTGAGTACCACAGTGGTGTGGCTTCCTGCAAGGAACTTTTGGGAGCTGCTCTGCAGTTATTCTGGAGGAGGCACAGCTAAAATTCCACCACGGACCCTCCTGGCGCTGCTGAGGCCTGGGGGTGCAAGGAGCTGAGCTTGGGTGCTGTGGGTATGAAATCAGCCTTTAGGAGTTAAAGCTGTTCTTGGAGTACCCCAGAAGGAGGATATTAGGGAGAAACTGGCCCCTAGAGTGGAATATTTCAGAGTGGAGGAGCAGCTGATGTGGCTAAACCCTGTGCTTTTTCCAGATACGTCAGGTAATCAAAAGAAAAAACAACAAAAAACAACCCAGCTAAACAACAACAACAAAATCAAACAAACAACCTGCCCAAAATACTTCAAAAAAATTAAAAAGGGAAAAATTTTTCTTGTTCTGATGCATCCAGCCTCTGCCATGGGCTGAGCTGGGTTGAGCTCAGCTCCTGACCCACCCAGAAACCACCGAGGCAGCTCCCAGAGCCTCTGGCTGCTCATGAGCACATCCACACCCAGGGCTATGGGGGCTACTTTGGGTCCCCATCACACCTGGGTTTGGCACAGGCTGGTGATGTCCCTGCTGTCCCCCACTGTCCCCAACATCCTCCTGGAGAAGCCACCAACAGAGAGCAGCTGTCTGGGGACACCTGGTGCCTCTCAGTGCCCCACAGGGACAGGGACCTCCCTGGGGTGGACAAATAAGAGCTGCACAAACACAACCCACCTGCAGAGAAAGGCTGAACGAGCTGGGGTTTGGTCTGCAAGAGGCTGAGAGGGGATGGGATAATCCAGGCTCTATAATGAAGCCAGCAGGCAATTGTTTCTCATGTCCTTAGGGGCATCACAAAGTCATCAGCTTAATTTGCAGGAAGGACTTAAAGGAATTAAAAAATATATACAGTATAGGTTTGCTGTACATATATATATATATATTTATAACATATATTTTTTAACATATATATTTATATGTTAAAAATAGATATACTTAGTGCCTTTTCACCTGTATATATTAACTGTATAATTAATAAACATAAAGTACCTTAATACCTCAGGATGAATAATAAATACATTTAATAAATGTATAATTAATGCATCTTCACATGCACACACACATACACATAAAGGAAAGCCTTTTCTGTCTGGTGGCTCTGACTAGGTCCCAGAAGCTGCTGGGGAGGGAGAACTGTGGGACTCGCTGCTTTGAAGGTTTTTAAGAGCAGGTGGGACAAGAAGATCTCAGCAGTGCCCCTTCTGAGGGCTGAGAGCATCTCTGGAGGACAAAGTCTCTGCTTATGCAAATTGCAAAGCTCTGCCCCATTCCAATTTGCCCTCCAGACCCCTTCTCTTTTCCATTTTAAATTTTTTTCTAAGAAGGAAAAAATCCACAAAACCCACCAAACCTCAGCAAAGGGTAGTAGTGCCAAATACCGAGGTTTTCCTGCAGAGGGCATTTTGCCAAGGGCGTGCAGTGATAGGACAAGGGGTGATGGATTCACACTGACAGAGGGCAGGGTTAGATGGGATATTGGGAAGGACTTGTTCCCTGTGAGGGTGGGGAGGCCCTGGCACAGGGTGCCCAGAGAGGCTGTGGCTGCCCCTGGATCCCTGGAAGTGTCCACAGCCAGGTTGGACAGGGCTTGGAGCACCCTGGGACAGTGGAAGGAGGGGAAACGAGAGGATCTTTAAGGTCCCTTCCAACCCAAATTATCTGTGATCCTTTGATCTAGCGTTGTGGAGCAGCTCTGGACATATTCCCTTCCCCAGGCTTCTCTGCAGGGTGAAGAGAAGGAAAATGGGGATGCTGGGGAGATCCAACATTGCATCCCTCCAGGGCAGGACCAAATCCAGCCACAGGGCAGGGGAGGGGCCGGTGACGGATGCACCAGCAGGGAAGGGATCACCAGCAGCCACCAAACCACAAGCAGAGGATGCTTTGTGGGCGGGAGTGGGACCAGGAATGGGCTGAAAAATGAGGAAAATGCTGCCCTGTAACCCCAGGAAGGGCAGAGAGAAGTGAGAGGCAGCAGCTCTCTGCTTCAGGGAGGCATCCTCAGGGTGAAACCAGTCTGCCTCCTCAGGGTGAAACCAGTCTGCCTCCTCTCCTGAGCCACAGGCAAAGGACCTAATGAAGACTGTCAGCAGCTGGTGGGTGACTAAAATAGAGAACAAGATACTGTAAATAATGGCAGAAAAACACTTCCACACTGGGCAGCGGAGGGGGGGAGCAAATCTCAGTAAAATATCTCCAACCTATTGGCAAAGTGAACTGAAATGAATTAGGAGGATGGCTAAAGCATGAGACTCATCTATAACAGCAGAAAGCCCCATATTTATCAGGAGATGTGACCGATTTGCTGCACGAAGCAGGGACATCTGTCAACCCCATGAGCTGCAATTAGCTGCTACTCTGCTACCCAAAAGAGGTCACCGAAAACTCCAGGTTCTCCCTTCCTCACGGAAAAACTCCCGGGCTCTGCGTTTCCATTAAGAGCAATTGCAAGTTTGGTCTTCAACGTGATTGAATGATCTGGAGGAGTGATGGCCTTTGTGGGTGCTGTAGTTTGTCTCGTGGAATACCAATTACAGTCACTTTACAGACATGACACAGCCCTGGCAGCTCAAGGATGCCGGGCTCTGCCCGAGGGGGCCGTGCTGGGCCTTGATGGGCGTGCAGGGCTGGGGTGAGATTTTTTTTTAATTTGCCTTTCATTAATTAATTTCATGGCTTACAGCACTGCTGTGGAGAGCAGGTGCTGTGAGAGGCTTTGTGCACAGCTCCAGCCCATCCCCTGTGCTGGCCACTGGGCCTCCTGTCCCAGCACATCCCTGATGTCTGGGGACATCCCCACCATGCCAGGTCCCATCCCTGTCAGCATATGCAGCTTAATTTTCTGATTTTCTGATCATACATTGAGGCCCCTTTTCCCCAACAACGCAGGCAGCTTCTGTGCCACGACCAGAGAGCAAATCTCTGACAAATAATTCACACCACAGGTTTCACTTCTGCTCGGGAGGAGCCTGCGAGCTGCAGCTTTCTCAAGCTGAGTTAAATTTTCCCCCTAATAATTTATGCAAATATTGCACAGCCTGGCAGCAGTTCACAAGCTACGTGTTGCAGCATTCTGAGTGCAGGCAGGGGCCCTGGGATGTTTTCCTGCCTGACACTCAGGAGCTGGTTTCTTGTGCTGATATTTGTGATCAGGCTTTAACCCTCGTGTCCCGCAGGTGTTCTGGAGGAGCTGAGGACTTTTGCTGCACAAAGTGGGTGGGGAGAATTCTCAGCAAACCCTCAGAGGGACCCAAAACCAGGCAAGGGGGATTCTTTCCTGTTCTGAACTGCTAATTCATAGAATCACAAAGTGGTCTGGGTTGGAAGAGACCTCGAAGAGCCCTAGTTCCAACCTCACTGCCATGGGTAGGGACACCTTGCATTAGATCAGGTTGTTCCAATCTGATCTTGAATGTTTCCAGGGATGGGGCAGCCACAGCTTCTCTGGGCAGCCTGTGCCAGGGCCTCAGCACCCTCACAGGGAGGAATTATTATTCTCTGTTCCTTCCCTTCTCGCTCTGTTTCCCTGCCTTTTGCTCCTTGTGGCTGGACGCTGGGTTCGTGCCCCACCTGCAGATGGGACTGCACCATCTCCTTCCCTCTCTCCTTTCAGGTTACCCAAAGATCAACTTTACTCTTTACCTGCCTTCAGCAGGAATCTCTGCAGCATTAGGATGCTCCTAACTGCAGCAGGGGATGAAGCCATGAGCAGACCACAGAGGGAGGGGAAGGAGGTGGGGGATAAAAAGGTCTCTTGGCTCCTGTGCTGCATCAGGTGGTGCAAACAGATGTGCTGGGGCTGCTGCAGAGCCCGGCCCCCCTCCCACCCCCATCAACCCAGCCCTTGGCTGAGACACCTTTTAAAAGCAGCTCTCGCCACAAATCTTCACTGTGCACATCAGTTATATCAAATTAATGCAATTGAATTAATAACAGTAATTAATTCATGCATATTAGCATAACACCATGCATCATAGATGGAGGCTAATAAATGCAATACTGATTTTCTTAATCGACTTCTTCAGCTGCCATGTGTCTTAGTCAAAGGGATGCTGTGGGGTCTTCCCCTCTTTTCCATATGTAGACGAGAAAAAAAAGCAACCAACAAACCACCAAAGGTATTTCTGATTCAGGCTGTACTTCTGCAATAACAACAACAACAAGCACGGGGTTTGTGCTCTCAATTCCCTGCAGCCCAACCAGGCCACAGGCTGCAGTCTGGGGCTATTTAAAGGTCACCCTGCAAGTGTAAAGCTCTGTAAGAGACACTGCCCCAAAAGCAGGGAGAGGAGCAACAGTGGCCAACGACCACTGTAATAATCATATATCTGGATATTATTTTCTTCCCTCGCACATGGTTATTAAGAGACGATGCGGGTCTTAAAGCTAGAACCTTTTGCTCTGGGAAAATTACATGTGACACTTTACATACGGATTAGATAATTAATGTATGTCCTGATTTCTTCCACCGTAACATAAAAAGGGCGAGAGCAGCGCTATAATTCCAGATAATTAAGGAGCGATGGAGTTGCAGTGGCCTCCACGGCAGTGGGAGTGCTGCCCGCTGTCATTAGCGCCGGAGAATCCCTCTCTGTTCTCCACACCTCGCTGCCAGCTCTGTCCTCCCACACTGGGGCCACCCAGCTGTGGCCCCTGGTGTCCCTGACCACTGCCACCAAACCCTGCCCTGTCTCTCTCCTGCCAGGAGACCCTGCAGGACCTTGAACTCGCAGGAGCCAAACTGCCAAACAACAGAGCTGGTCAGTGCTTCAGCAGATGAGCCCATCCTGTGGGGTGTGGGCAGCTCCTCACAGCCAGGCACACAGGGCTTGGAGTGAGGGCAGCCACCTCGGCCTTGCTGCCAAACCTCGGGTGTCCCCAGCCCCAGCAAGGAGCTCAACCAGTTCATCTCCTACTTCTCCTGCTATCAAAGGACATCAGGAAGGACAAGTGCAAACCTGGGCTGGCCACACCAGAGAAATGAGTGCTGCACCAGTGCTAAAGTGAGCTCCCCAAATTGGACTAGCAGGCAGTCCTGATGGGACCCTGCTCTGGCAGAGGGCAGATGTCACCCGTGTACCTCAGAGGGGACTGCAGAGCCCTGCACCTCTGTGCTGGCACTGGAGCCCTGGTGCCTCTGTAGCGCTGGTGAACAGAGTCTTTGGAGACTCAGCAGAGCAGATCCCTCCCAATGCAAAAATGCTCATACCGAGCCAAATTTGCATTAAGCCCAAACTAGTTTTTTCCAGCGAGGTAGGCGAGACGCACTCGCTTAATGTAAAGAAAATGCATGTCGGTGCATGGGGACAGAGTATCTTTTGAAATCCCTGCAGGACCTCCCTGCCTGCTGTGATCAAACATTAAAATCTAGAGCTGTCACTAAGCAAAACAAACACAAACTGTCTGTGCTTTCATCTGCACAGCATCCTGCATCGTGCCCCACCGCCTGCTCCTGCACCCCCGAGGGCTCCTGCAGCCGGGACCGTGCCGGGCTGGGGGGACAACAACAGCACCCCAGGCACACCACGGTGTCACGTTAATGTGCTCTGAACACCCAGGTGTTTCCCAGTTTGTTCTTTCAGCAGGAAGCTGCGGGCCTGGTTTTAGCTTCGTGCGGCCTCTGAGGGCTCTCTCCTCCTGCTGTTCCCGAGGAGGAGCAAATGTAAATAACCAAGGGAGCAAGAGGGGCAGCCCCAGGTGAGGGGTGAGGGGTGTAGGACTGATTCCCCTGCACTGGTCACATCTGCGTGTGCCAAACTTCCCTTTTGCTGTGCAGCTGAGCTCTGCTCCCAGAATGAAACAAAACCAAAAAAAACTGCAGGGAAAACCCACCCGCCCCAACTGCAGAGCTCTCAGACAGGCTCCTCTCATTTCCTGGGGCTTGAGCGCAAACTGAGGAGTGGAGAGCTCGGGCCGCAGGTGAGTAATTGTCTCTTTCGGGCTCCTGGCTGGATCTCTGCCCGCCGCCTCTGCTGCAGCCTTTGTTTACCCGGGCGGCTGCTCCTCAGCACATCACTCAAGGCATCTCAAGTGCTCTCCCTGCTCCCCGGCATCCCGACAATTTTGTATTTAAAACACTAATAATAATCAAGCCGTGTTGTTTTTTCCCCCTCCTGCAGGATCTCCTAAGGCTGTGAAGGTCTCAAACGTTTGACCGCGAGCCTGATAAATGCTTGCCTTCAGCCATGCACTTTCTTGTAGCACCTCTGAAATATGTATGCACATGTTATGCGGTGTGGATGCATATCAATGCCACAGCTACCTTTGCATATTAAATCATCGCCACATCTTCTCTGGCAGTAAAATATGCAGAGCATATGCTAAAGACAGCATCTCCCCTGCCGAAGCACAGCGGCCCTCCCCCTGCACACTCTCCCCCAGCATGGGCTGTGATCCCAGGTATTTCAGCCCCTCTCTTTTGTTCTTCTCCTAGGAGAGGTATTTATTTTTATTTCCCCCCCGCACACTGCTTTCACTGTTTTAAGGAGTCCTGTTACTGCCTGCTTACAAATATATTCCAGATAGAGCTGTACCCTAACTTGTCTCCCCCTTCAGAGGGAAGACAAATAAGAGGCACTGTGGAAAAGCTGCCTGAAATAACAAGCCAGCAGGAGCATGGGATTGCCTTCCCTGTATTTACCCTCTCCCACTGCACAGTCCTGCGGAGGCAGTCAGGGATTTCAGACAAACCTCAAGCCCTGCCAGCACTGCTGCCCCATCTCCTGTTTTTACACCTGAGCAGTCAAACCTGGCTGACATCAGATTTGAGCCACAAAAAAGGGAATGAGAGATTTCTGTTGGAGAGTGGGAATGCTCGCTTTGATGATCACTGGGATAAGAGCCAGAAATAAGAATAATCTTCTGGGAGGCATAAGCCAGCTGCTAGGTGCTGGGATTAGGCAGAAATCTCTTGCCAAGATCTGCTCCTTAGAAGGAGCCTTGGTCCTGCTCCTGGCAGTCATGGAATTGTGCTGCATGGTGACTCCAGAGCCTCTCCCACTATGGGGCTTCCCATTCTGCTGGTTTAATAAAAATGCTAAAATTTACACTAGGGCCATTCAAATTCACACACAACACATGTTAACTTCCCCCTTGGAGTCACAAGAAGAGGTTTCCCTAAAATAATCCCATGGGCATCCAGATACCCGTGTGCAGAGGTGTCAGACCTGGAAGCAGGAATTTGCACCATGGAAGGAAATGGGGTTTGAGTGGCTGCTCTATTGTTACAGATGGAGTAAAGCAAATTATTATTATTATTAATAATTATATCACAGGCACCCAAGCCAACAAATCCTGCAGCCCAGTCCCTGGGCCAGGCAGGGAGCTGTCATCTCCCTGTTCACACCAAAGCTCCCGGGGGTGCTGGGGCAGTGGCAGAGCAGAGGAACTGGCTGTCCTGCCCCGCACACAGCTCTGAAACCCTCCCCTACGTCCCTCCCTCTGCAAACCAGGCCAAGGATTCAGGTTCTCCTGTGCCATCCCACAGCCGAGCTGGCTGGTGATCAACCCTCCTGCTTTCCCACCTGCTAATCTCCTCTCCTACCTGGGGGCTTCTCTCAGGCATTCCTCTTCTACATTAACTCTGCTCTCTCCTCCTTCCCCCACCTTTCACTCACCCTAATTTTGCAGATTTCAGAGAAGAAGTGAGGAAAGCTGTCACTGGTAAAGGGAGCTCTAACAGAGCAGAACAGCACAAGCCCTTTTGTGTTTGTAGGAGATGTCAGAAGGAGCAGGATTAGTGAGAACCCTTCCCTCCTCAGCTCCCAGGCAGCTGCTTTCTCCTGCAGGTACTGACCCGCTCACCTTTCCCTGCTCTGCAGCAGGAGCCCCTGGATCACAGCTGCAGGGATATCCCAAAGCTGCCCCAGCACCACGCAGAGAGCAGAGAGCTGTGCTCAGCACTCCCACATCTCGTCCCCAGCGCTGGGGTCATGAGCTGTGCAAGGCATCAGCCCCTCAACTCTCCCTCCTGGCTGTCACCACTGTCATTTTCCAGGAACAGAGGGGCCAGGCTGGTTGTGTCACAACGTCACCAGGCTCATTTCTGCCCACAGCCGCCTGCTTTTCAATTACCACCTGCCCCAGGTCACAAAGAGCTTGACCCCTTTCACCCAGTGAGAACATGCTCAGCTCTGACCTGTGGCACAAGAACAAATCCTGCAGCACAGATTAACAGCACAGGCAGCATTTTGTCTCCTGCTCTTCTCTAGAAAAGTCCTGTTAAAGTCTTTCAAGAGAGCAAGGAAAGACCAGAAGGGCTCAAGCCTGAAGCCCCCAAGCTCTCCAATGGCACTGTGTCCTACAGAACCCACAACATGGAATAGAATCTCCCTGACGTTCTTTGGAGCCTCAGTCCTCAGTTCTGGCACAAGTCAGGTCAGCCAGTGCAGGATGTGGAGCTGCTGGAGAGAGTCCAGAGGAGAACACAGAGATACTCTGAGAGCTGGAGCTCCTCTGCTCTGGAGCCAGGCTGGGAGAGCTGGGGGTGTTCACCTGGAGAAGAGAAGGTTCCAGGGAGACCTCAGAGCCCCTTCCAGGGCCTAAAAAGGCTCCAAGAGAGCTGGAGACGGATTTGGGACTGGAGTGACAGGACAAGGGGGAATGGCTTCAAACTCAGAGAAGGCAGAGTTAGATTGGATAATGGGAAGGAATTGTTCCCTGGGAGGGTGGTGGGGCCCTGGCACAGGGTGCCCAGAGGAGTTGTGGCTGCCCCTTGATCCCTGGAAGTGTCCAAGGCCAGGTTGGATGGGGCTTGGAGCAAGCTGGGACAGTGGAAATTGTCCCTGCTCATGGCAGGGGTGGAATGAGCTGATCTTTAAGGTCCCTTCCAACCCAACCCATTCTGTGATTCCATGATCCTCAGTGCTGCCCATCCAGCCAGCTGTCCCTGAGCTCTGGGCTCAGTACCAGGCTCGTGGCAGACTCTGGTGATGTCGAGCTGAACCAAGGCCAGGAGAAATGCATTTAGGCACACTTAAACCCAAGGTGTGATGCTGCCTTTTCATTTGCTGGAACTGCACCACACACAGCTAAACTGGGGTGCCCAGGCGTGCTGAGGGCAGTGACAGCCACTGACAGCCAGCTCTTGGCTCCAACAAGGCAGGACAACCATCAGCTAAACCCGTGCTGCTGGCACAGAGCCCCAGAAAATCAGACCTAGGGACAAGCAGAGATGAGAAACAGACACTTCACAGCACTGCTGCTACAGATTTTAGGAGGGGATGGGCCAACTTCATACATCTGTCTGTCTTCACAGGGGACTAAATTAAGAACCACCACAGAAGAAAACACAAGTAACTGAAAATGCAAAGTCTCTGCCGGTGTAGCCGGTGATCTTCACTCCTGTGGCACCGGGAGGATGGGGCTCACCCAGAGGGCTGGCCCTTCTCACAGGCTCTGCCAGGAGAGGAGGAGTTTCCCTTGGGCATCACCAGCACAGCCAGGACTGCCCCTGCTGCAGCAGCAGATCACAGTCTGCAGTGTCCAAACCCCTGGTGGGCTCCATCCCTCTCCTGCCTGTTGCTGCAGCTCCTCACAGCCAGCTCTGCCTGCCCTCACTCCCCAGCCGAGGTCTGAGCATCGGATTTGTGCCCATTTCACCGGGAGAGAGGTTTTTCTCTGGCACTGGTGTTCCTCTCCATCTTTCAGGATGAATCATTGCTGGTTTAAGCACACAGCAAAGATTTATGCAGTAATAGATGTGGGGAATAGCTGTGGCTCCGGGGTCTCAGAACAATAATACATAATTCAGAAATTAATACAGGGTAGCAAAGACAATGGGATTTGAAATGAACATTATCGGCCAAAGCAAAAGGAAAACTCCACAGGCTCGTCGTGTGCAGATGCTTCCACGATGCACACACCCAATTATAACTTTAACTCTTACAAAGGGAACTGACTTAAACCATTAAATCTTTATTATTTTTTTCCCCGTGGTGGGAGGGGGAGTGGGAGTGCAGATTCCTTAAAGATAGAGAGTTTAAATTAAGCTTTAAAACTGTGACTGAGCAAGATTTAATACTGACAATTAGCCTGGACAAACAGTTAATCGTCCTGCAGGCATAATTTATATATTCTCTGTGCAACAGGGAGAGAATGTCAGCACATTGCACTGCAAATTAGTGCAATAAAAGAATCTCATAACCTCTAACAGCTCTGCTGTCTGACAAAGAGAGATCATTCCTCCTCTCCCCATGCTGTTGCCTAGCCACCCTCCCATCACCCTGGGCTGCTGCTCTGGCGTTTCAGACCCTTTTCCCAGTTATACCCCACTGCCCAGACTTTCCTGCCAGCCACACCACTGCTGGAGAGCTTTGCCAGATCCCCTGGAACGAGCCAGGTTGGAGGTTTGGTGAGAAAAAGGTAAAAAGAGAAACAAGAATCTTTGCAGGGTGTGGTGATGATTCGGGTCCTGAATGAGCAAAGCAGTTAAACTCCAGCCTATGGGCCAGGATAGGCCTGGGCTGCAGCCTGGGGCTTGGCTGAGCACAGCCAGACTAAGCCCTGCTCAGAACCCAAGTTCAGGGTACACCTTTCCAAGGTGGGCATTTCCCAGCTGGGATGTAAGCCAGGGTGGTGCTGAGGAGCTTGTGTGCTTCCAAGTGAGGTGTTTCAGGTAAAATTTACACTTAACACCAACAAACAGCACATTTTTTTTTTTCCCAAAGAACATTGTCAGTGTCTGGGCCACTGTGATGAGTAATAAAAATCCCCAATAAGGATCTCTCTGGATATTTTTATTTGAGGACACATTGGCTGGAACACTTTTTAGCAGAGCATGGCTGTATCTCATTCTTTATATTCCCCTGTTAAATCCCCTTCAGAAAAAGTTAAATATGCTCTCAGTGTTCCCCATAGGTCCAGTGGCTATCGCTGCAACCCATATGTCATATCACAACAGAAAGAAAGCAGGAACTCATAATGAAGGAGAAAAGAAAAAAAAAAATCCTTTAACAATATAGCCTACATCCAATATTTTTATTTCAAGAGTATTATTTCAGTGGAGGCTTTCATAATGACTTACTGACCTAAACTATTAAAAACCATCCCCATGTCTGCAGTGGAACAGATGAAGTACTCCAGAAATAGCTACAATTCAGTGATACATATATTATACACTCTGCAAATTTGTTGAGGAACTTTTGTAAGAGGGCTATAGAAAATTAAATTAATTATTAATACAGATCAGCAATATCTTTTTCGCTCATCTCCTCCTAATACCATACAGGTGGCCTGTGCTGTCCTATTCTTCCATGCAGAATTTCCCCTGCTAAAATTCTTTTGCCTTTCTGTGCTAAAGGAGTCTGTGGGAGGCTGCTGTATGCAAAGAATTTGTTTTAAGAAAGGCAAAATGTTAGATCCCTCAAAATCAGCTCCTAACCAGTGGGAGACACAGAGAGATGGGCAAAAAAAAAGAAAAAAAATCTTGTCTTATTCAAGTATATCCTTATTTCCTGTGAAATTAAATTTGCATTTCTTTTGGGGTGGAAGAAAAAGGAAGTGGGGAATTAAAGTCCAGAGAAAGCTAGTGCAGGGATAAAATATAAAACTCTACTGGGACTTCCAGCTTTTAGGCACAGCAGGAAACTCAATACAGATTTACTTAAAATAGGTTAACAAGGCAGTTTGCCATCATCTTCTTTTAGCACTAGAGGACTCTGCTTTCGAAGGACACAATTAAGGGAAAGAAGGAAGAATCAGGACTCGGCGGTGCATTTCCACCATTCCCTTCCACTGCAGTTGGAGCAAATAAAGTCTTTCTGCTTCATTTTAGTGTCAGAAATAAGGAGAGAACAGGCAAGTGGGGCAAACCAGCACGGGTCTGTGCTCCATGCTTCCCAAAGATCTGGTCCAGTATGTGCCTGGCTCCTAAAAACCTGAGGATGCTTAAATGGGAACCACAGGCAAAGACAGAGCACGTCATCATCACAGGTTTCAAATCCAGCCCAGTTTCACATCCCTCTGTTCCCTCTGAGAATATCCACCAGTGCTGAGCAGCTGAAAAACCAACATCACCAGTTAATTACCAATGACCTCCCAGAAAAAAGCTTTCTGGGTGCCTTAGGAGCACGACAGCACCAACACTGGCTTCCTGCACATTCACACTCTATGACATCTGTGCAAGACAACGTGTTTGTACAAAATGCTGAAAACACAACACGTTCTCAATGGCATTTCTGCAAAGACAACAACAGCTCACCCCAAGGAGCACACACACCCCTAAATGCTCACTTGTACCCAGTTCCAGCTCAGCGGTGTGGCTGTATGAAAAACAAACCAAAACACATTTTTAATAGGCAGTTTAAAAAACCTTAACTGGAGGAGAACCCCCAAACACAGAAAACACTTCTTGAGCAGTCATTGCTGTTTCTTAGTGCCATGGTGAACTGTTTTTCAATGCAACCAAAATCTTATTATTGCTGCAAGCTCAACCCAAACACTGACTTTCCATGTCTATGCTGACAGTTGGTGATACCAATGGGGAAAAAAAAGGAATTTTGTTTCCATTTGTTTGAATCTATGACCTAAATGAAAACAGCAAATATTCTTCAGACACATCTACATGGCTTTGTAAGGTCATCTGTTTCCTCCCCCAGCTCAGTGACCGTCCTCTCTGGGATCACAGGCAGGGCAGGCTCAGTCCTAGGGCTGCTCCTCATGGGCAGGCAGTGCCTGCAGGGCAGCCTGGCCACTGCACTGCCTTGCCCTTGCCCATATCAGGGCCTGCTGGGAAGGGAAAAGTCCCCAAACCAGCCCTGATGTCATGGAATACAGGAGGAGCTGGAATCACTCGGTGTCTCTGCTGCTGAAACGTGTGAGGGACCAGGTGAATGTGCAGTGAGGGCAGCTCTCTCATCCCAGTGCTGCCATCCCATTCCATCCATGCAGGCTACCCCTGTCCCTGTCCCTGGGCAGCAGGGCTTGGGCCACTGAGCAAACTGCAGGAGCTGATGAGGCTGAGGGTGCTGGCAGAGCTTGTGTGAGGACACAGCTCCTCTACCACCTGCCCTGAGGAGGAGGTTTCCGCTTAATGCCAGAGCCAAATCAGTCCCTTTCACGTGGAGCTAGAATTGGATGAACAAGTCCAGGACATGACAGGAGAGTCTCCTCCCCTGTGGTGCATGGATTGACCATAAAACCACGGCAAACATCCCACCCAGCAATGGATCAGGCGGCTGGATGGGGAATTGTGGAAATGCAGAGCCCAAAGGAAGGGCAGTGAGAGTGGCTGGCACGGCCACCTGCACCTCTGACCGGCTGGGCTGGGGTCAGGAACTGCTCTGGGGAACCCCAGAGCTCAGCCCCACACAGCTGGGTCTGTAACAGCCTCAGGCTCCGAGCCTGACCCACAGCATAACCTCAGCTGGGGGATGGCAGCAAGCTTTTACTAAAAATAAACTATTCTGCTGTGTCAACAGCTCTGCAACCCAACAGGAACACAGAGCTCTGCAGCAACCACCAGCCTGGGAGACACAGGCACCAAAGATCAGCTCTGCAGGACCCCACAAGCTCACTTGCATGCCAGACTGCCTCCAGGTTTACAGGAGAAACAAATAGGGAGCAGTTCTTGCAAGGAAAAGTCACTGAAAATTATTACTGATTTATTTCCCCGTGAAAAGATGGCATTTTGTAAAGCCTTCTGTTCAAGAACAGCCCAAAATGTCAATGAAACACATTTAATTCTCTTATTTACAATAATTATGCATTAGTTTGTCTGTTGTGACTAGAGTGAACTTACCAAAATAGTAGGTGAATAGTAGGTGAAAAGCTGCTGTTTTTTGAAGTGATGGCCTCTACTAAAGACTGATCAAAACAACTTTTTGTCTTCTGCAAAGAATTACACCTTCTGTACCAGACATCTGCCAGTCTGGTATCAGGAAATAAGACAGAGAGATCTGGGAGATGGATAATAAAAGCAGAAGGAAGACAAATTGAATATTCAGAATTCCAAAATTTTGTTTTCAATTTTGAAACAAATTTCTCAGAGCAGAATAATTTTGAGGAGCTTAATAAAGAAAAAAAAAAAAAGGTTTCTCACTAAAGAAATGAATGGAGTTATATGTGGAAATAGCTCCATTTCTGGTGAGATATGAAGTCAAAGCTTCAGCAAGAGTAAGGTGAAGTGTTGGATGCTAACTGGGGAACCTCAGGGGGGAAAAGGAGGCTGAGGAGAGAATTTATTGCTCTCTACAACCACCTGACAGCAGTTTGTGGCTAGGTGAGGGCCAGGCTCTTCTCCCATGGAACAGGACAAGGGGAAATAATCTCAAATTACACCAGGGGAGGTTTAGATTGGATATCAGGAAAGATTTCTTCACCAAAGCACTGTCGAGCACCAGAAGAGACTGCCCAGGGAAGAGGTGGAGTCACCATGATTTAAAAACCGTGTAAATGTGGCTCTTAGGGACATGGTTTATTGGTGGCCTTGGCAGTGCTGGGTCAATGGTTTGACTCATGGTCTTAAAGGTCTTTTCCAACCTAAACGATTCTGTGATCACTTTGTTAAGAGCACTTGATTATCACCAGCGAGCTGAAGGCCTGGCGAGCACCAGCTCCCCGGGCTGGCTGCGGGTGCTGCTAATTAAGTCCAAGCAGCTCAGCCTGGATGTGCGAAGTGGCTTTGCACAGGAGAAGTGCCTTTCACACCTAGTCACTGTGCATTATAGATCTGTTCCAACAAAATTATCCCTTCAGCACCCGTTGTGTTGAACGCGGTTTCACATTAGTCATCCCCGAAATAGAAGGCAGTGAATGGTCTTTATCCACTTAATGAGGGTGGTAATCACTTTATCCCAATGGGTGCAGTCTGTAGCCCACATGCACAGTTTATAGTACTAAAAGGATCCTTCTCACACTTCCAACTTCCAGTGTTGCTTTCTGAAAATGGAAATGATTTTTAATAGAAACTGGGCTGTTTCAACCACAATTGCTTTATTGCAACTCTCTATAAGTTTAATAAAATTAAAATCTGTTTTATAAACACACATCCCGTCCTTTGTACCTGCTGTTGGTTTATTGTGAAGTATTTTACTGCAAAGATTCTCTTCAATGGTCCCAAATTGTGACATCAGAGAGCAGACAGACCTCAGAAGGAGGCTGAGCTCCCTTTTGTGTTCCTCTACCACCAGTTCCTTCACTAGTAAATGAAATATATTCTGAAAGGTTTTAATTCGGCTGTGACGCAGCATTTGGACCCATTTTGGGGCAGGTTTTTTATTTTGCTCACAAGATTTCTGATCTTTCAGGAGGCACAGAAGGATGAGAGTACAAACAGATTAACGACGGGGAATTTGCAAGGAGCTGTGACAGAGGAGGGGGAAATAGGTCACATTTTTAGGCTTAGTAACACTAAAGGTGCCCCTTTAAGGAGTTAGTGCTAATGAGCCAGCAAATTATTGCGACGGAGTCAGAACTGGCCTTCTGGTTCTGCAGATCCGGAGAACCAATCTGGAGGTGCCCAAGTGGAAAATGATGTGGTTTGTGGAGGTCACCACTGCAGGTCACTGTTTGTGAGGGCTGCCTGCAACCGCCGGGGCTGCCCACAAATATATCACAGCTGAAGTCACTCCTAGCGAGCGGCTGCGACCTTTGCAGAGATTACAGAGCAGCTGCAATTGCGAGGAAATAGGCTGGGAAATGGGCTGGGAACGACAGCGGGGTTTATGCAGGGCTCTGTCGGCACAGCAGGGTCCTTGCAGCAAACACTGCCCTGCCCAGGTTCAAGGTGCAGTGGGAACCATCCCCCCTGAAAGGCTGTTGGCCCCACAGGTAAACCAGCAAATGGGCAGGGAGAGGGAAAAATGGGATCTCACATGGAGGGGCTTTTCCTCTCTGAGCATCTCTAAGGGCAGAGCTGGGAAAGGAGCCTCCTGCCAGAATAAAGGCACTGGAGGCAGTGTTGCTTTGCAAGCTCCAGTCTGATTTGCTTCTCATTAGAGCACATACATCTCAGTGTTTTTACTCATTAGTGTTTTACATCCCTCAGAAAATCCATATTTTGCACTAGCTGTCTCAGTGTTTAGTCTCTTACATTTCCCTGCCTGAGTTTTCTGCCTGTTCCCCGTCTTGTTAACTCTCTTCTCTATTTTCTCGTCTGCCCTGATTTATGAAGAACCCCTGAATGCAGCAAAACCTGCCAGGAGGGAGGCGAGGCAGCCCTTAAGAGTAGGTAAATCCATAAAATGGCTGGGAGTCATAGAGTCACAGAGTGGTTGAGGTTGGAAGGGATTTTTAAAGGTCACCTGAGTCCATCCCCTGCCATGGGCAGGGACACCTTGCACTAGCCCAGGCTTCTCCAAGTCCCATCCAACCTGGCCTTGGACACTTCTAGGGATCCGGGGCAGCCACAGCTTCTCTGGACACCCTGTGCCTGGGCCTCTCCACCCTCACATCTTCTCACCCCCTGTAAAATCTTCTTCCTGATGTCTGTGTGATATAGGAAAGGAAACAACTTCTTTCCTCTCTGCTGCAGCATCATGCCTGCAAATCAATGCCTTCTGCATCTGGCACAGGGACAGCTCTCCCAGGCCCACCTCGAGCTCCCCAAACCTTTCAGAGGAACCTTAGAAAGAGAGGAGCAAGGAGAAGCCCCTCCTCCCCAAACGCAGGAGGCCACTGAACATTTACATTATTTCTTATAACGAGGGAGGGGGGGAATTACAATGGAAACTGAGATACAATTAATTACCTGTTAACTGGAATGAAAGACCTTCTGCTCCCAATATCTAACCCAGTTTAATTATAGGTGTCTGGAGCTGGGGAGCCTGTGTGTGTTCTCAGGTGGGGTAGGAGGTGGTAATAGGGAGCTCGCCCCCCCACGCCGTAATCCTGCCTCCAACCTCTCCCTGTACCTGCTTCTGATGTGTGCAATAAGCATGAAGAAGGGCTTTGGATTACAAAGAGAGACCTCCCCCTCACCTTGTAATTACCAAATTAACACATTCTAATGGGTGAAGTACTCCAGCAGCAGACTATGATTAATGCACAAGTCCAATTAGCCGCAGATTCTTTCCCTCTAATTTTAGCCCACTTAAATAGCATGAGACAATCTGTAATGTCTCTGGGGTGAGCCTCCCCTCTACACAAGCTCCCTCCTCTGCCATTTAATGAAATCTCTGGTGTTTAATGCGAGAGGCAGCTCAACTCTGCCACTCTGCTGGAAGCCTTGTTCTGGCGCAGCCCCGGCAGGACTGAGGCGCGGGCGGGGGAAGCTGTCTCTGTTCAAGACAAAAAGAATACCTCGCCTCAAAAACATCACCTGATGGCACCTCCTCTGCTGTCACACCAGGTGGAGAGGCGGGGATAGCTGAAGAGAGATCGAACTTAAGCTCCCTAAGAATGCTGCTGATGTCCCCAAACCTTACACCCACCAGGAGCCTGGCTGGCAGCGACCCAAATATTTCTGAAAATGACTACTCAGTCACATGGGTTCCCAATCTGGCCCCTATCTAAACACAAGTCCCTTACTCCAACAGCACCATAGTTATACCAATTGTTAAAGCTCTCATTTCTTTAACAAAACACTTGGATTCTTTTCCCTTCAAAGAAAAACAGGGCAAATTCCTCAGAAATGGCCTTTGCTGAGCCCCATTTTCAGTGTCAGAGGGGTTTCCAGTTGGCCCCATGATGATTTCACTGGTTTAATAGAGCAGGGACCCAAGGACAGGGGGAGAGAAGGAAAATCGACAAGAAGCTCAAAATGCTGTGGGTGGCCTGACTGAGCCCAGGAAGGAAAGGGAAAAATGGTTCTTTGTGCCAAAGCTGGAGTAAACTCAACCCAACACTGGATGGCCAAACAACCATTTTCCATAAGAGCCTTTGCCCAGTGGGGAAGCCTTTGGAAGGTGGGACAGTGGTGCAGCCCCACTTCTGGCATTGGAATGCTGCCCCATGGAACCCAGGGCAGGAGGCAGGGTCTGCTCCCAGGGGAACAGGAGCCCATGTGTCCCTCTTGTCCAGTCAGGGAAGCACAAAAGTCAGCTGCTGCTAAGAATTTAGCAAACTCATCACAGGGAATGGCTTCAAACTGACAGAGAGCAGGGTTAGACTGGATATT
Source organism: Orthonyx spaldingii (assembly GCA_013397795.1). Classification (NCBI taxonomy): domain Eukaryota; kingdom Metazoa; phylum Chordata; class Aves; order Passeriformes; family Orthonychidae; genus Orthonyx; species Orthonyx spaldingii. The sequence continues at coordinate 1,556,054 of VZTJ01001132.1, read as the reverse complement.
AGGAAGAAATTCCTTTCTTGTGACGTTGGGGAGGCTCTGGCACAGGTTTCCCAGAGGAGCTGTGGCTGTCCCATCCCTGGAGGTGTTCAAAACAAGGTTGGACAGGATTTGGAGCAACCTGGGATAGTGGAAGGTGTTCCTGCCCATGGCAGGGGGGTGGAATGAGATAATCCTAAAGGTCCTTTCCAACACAAGCCATTCTGGGACTCTCTGAGCTGCCTGCTGCTCCTAAGCCATTACCTGACAAAGCAGATCTGCAGTGCCTGGGAAAGACCAACACCTACGAAATGAGAATGGCACAAACTTTCTGAGCTATTTGCAATATCCCCCCCATATGAGAAACATTAAAAAGTGAGAAATATTCAGGGAATTTCTCTCTCCCAAATGGCAAAAAGAACAGGTTTCATTCAGGCTGCTCGTTGCTGGTGCTCCCCAGTTTGGTTGGGTTTTTTTGCTCAGTGTTCACCAACAACAAAATTTGAGTGGGAACCAACAACAAAAATTTCCCAACCAGCCCTGTGGACACTGAGAAACGTACAGAGCCTCCAGACTGGGGGATCCATAACATTTGAAGCTGGTTTGTGAACTTCACCCGCTGTGACAGGGAAAGGACAGGGCTTCTGCAGAAGGACAATGCGAGTGACACTTGACAAGGTCACCAGCGAGTCTGTGTCACAGAGAATTGCTCCCCCAGCTGCTCTCCTGATGCCCTCCCCACCCAGCATGGGACAAAACCCTCTTGCCACCACGAACAGACACACCAGTGTCTCCTGCATCAACCTTTTTAATTTTATTAAACACAACCTCATATTTTTATTAATAAAATCCACCAAAGCAGCAGCAGCACGTTCTTTACTGGTCCAGCACTGCTCTTTTTGGCCATCTTTTTCTATGACATAAAGAAATCTAGTAAAGCTTTCTAAGCAGATGATGTTGTGTACAAAATATTAATGCTGCTTATCCCTAAATTGATATTTCTTTGAAGACTTCTAATAAAGCCCAGTTCCTCCAGAGCCTTAACCATGACAAACGTCAATAAATGTTATGAGTCCCTGAGGCTGAATTTTAAAGGAGCATTAAAGATTAAAGAATGCACAGGTCAATTACTGAAACAAGCAAACGACTTTAGGAGTAATTACATATAATTTTGCCTTGTTTATTTTGCATTAGTTATAAGTGTCCATAATCCTGTGTGCCCCCCCAGGGTCTCTTATGGTTTGGGTTGAAAAATTCCTTCATCTCTCGTTTGATTTTAAGTGCAGTGGCTGGGGCCAAAAAGTGGTTTTAAAATGATTTTTTGGTGCCAGATATATATGTATAGTCACACAGACATCCCTGCTGGTGTCTCATCTATCCAGCACACGAGTTCCTGCCTGTCCCAGGGCCCCTGGAGCTGTGTCCCTGTGTCCCTGCTGGCACAGCCCATTTGGCTGCAGTAGACTGAGCAGTTCTCCCTTTCAATATCTGCATAAATGGCTAAAGATACTGAGTGGTGTTTTATAATCTGTGTTACTCATCCATGAAGCACTGGCAGCTCCATGTAAAATGAGTTTGGTGAGAGAGGGCTCAGAGCCTGAGCTGCTCCCCCAGCCCTGGGTGTCCCAGCTGCTCCCTCCCCTCCCAGCTCTGTGCACACACTGAACTGCTCTAACTTTAACTGGAGTTTAAATGCACTGAGATCTCGTGGTTCCCACAGAAAACCTTCACCTGCTCATGCTCTAGGGGTTGCCATCCTCTCCATGAAGCCTTGCCCAGGTACCAGCTGTTGGCTGACCCAAGGCTGCCCCAAGCCCCAGAGCAGGGCAGGAAGGGCCCTGGAGAGCCCAGGGGTGCTGGGAGTGGACCAGCAGGAGATAAGAAATGCTTGTGTAGGACTTTCACCCACTTTTCATTTCTTCTGTGCTCGCAGATGGCACTAGATTAGCAAAGGATTTACATAGCCTTTATCAAGTACATTTGATGTTCAGGGCAGAGTCAGCATCTCTTGTGGCTGTTCTGCTTCTAATGTCATTTTATAGTGTGCCTGCCCATAACAAGGGTAATAAAATAAATTTGGGAGGGGAGGCGGAGGTTGGGGAACACATTAGGGAGGAATCTGGCCCTCTCTGCAGCCAGCAGGAAGAGGAAGCTCGGTAATGGACATGTCATAATCTCTCTGTGCCAGTTAATATACGTCCAGCCTTACACTGATGTTTTATTGCACTCCACACATTCAGCAGAAGCCCATTTCTTTTAAGTGATTTTGATAAGCTGATTGATGCAGTCCCTGTTTTTCTCATATGTGTGTGTTTGTAAGAACCCGTCTGCCTGATGCCATGGGCTTCTATCTAATAAAGGACCTATAATGTACTTATTTTCCTCGACCATGACTTTCCTCCACTTTCCCCTGCAATTTACTACTTTAGAGAAATTTAATCTGCTGCTGAAATTTACTGTATTATTAATGGAGAGTCAGTGCACAGCCTCACTGTAATTAAACTATGCACCAAAAAAAAAAAAAAAAAAAATCTCAACCCACCCAGTGTTCAAACAGCATCGAGGGTTTCACTGGAACTACGTGAAGCCAAGAAATGCAAATCCAGGCAGGATATCTTTGCTGGTTATGGAGGTCTCTGCTGGTTTTTGCAGAGCTGAGGTGGGAGGCAGATTGCCAACCTTCCCAGCTTCCAGGGGATTTGATAAAACTCCTCATTGCACGTGTCACCCATGCAAATTCTGGGCTGACAGAGGGACAGGCTCCCTCCTTTTGGTTAACAAAACACCTCAGCCCTTGGAAGGGAAAATTTTGGAAAATGCTGCCCCAGGAGGCTGCAGAGGGAAGAAGAACAATCTAAACGGGAAATCCACACTGTAGGAGTTCCTTGGTATCTGAGATGATCCCGGTGCAATCCCTGCCAAGGAATCTCTTAAGCTGCTGGCAGAGCAGACAGGACAGGAGCACTCTGCTGGCACCAGCACCTCCAGACTCAGGGCATTCACAGGGGACTGCAGGACCCCCAAAATCACTTTTCCAGGCTTGCTCTCAGCCCAAGGCCAGGAATGATCCTCTGTCTCTGTCCAGTGATGTTGAGGCTCAAGAGTTCAATTCCGAGGCACAAAACTCTCCTTTAACAGGAGAGACAGACAGATCTTCCTTGGTTCTGATGGGACTCAGAGCCCCAGAAGATCACCAGGCCACTGTTTGAAGCTCTCTCACTTTAAAGCAGTCAGAGAAAACAGGGCTGCACCGAGGGTTTTTTTGGTTTTTTGTTTTTTGGGTTTTTTTTTTTTTTTTTTTTGGTTTTGGTTTTTTGGTTTTTTTTTTGTTTTTTTTTGGGTGTCTCTTTTCATTTGTCAAACCTCCAGAGCAAGATTAAGCCATAAAGAGAATATTTGGCAGCAGACATGCAGAGGCAAGAGAGGTCGGGGCACCATTTCTTGGGAAGAATGGGAACGGCGAGGAATGCAGAAGGAAAACAATGCAATGTTATCTCTGCTCCTTTCACTGCGGGTTTGTTCTCTTCTGGTTTGTTCCCTCGGACTCTGCACTCCAGCCCAACACACCTGTGAAAACACCAGCTGGGCAGCCCACGGCGAACAAAAGAAAGGAGAGAGAGGAATGCCACTAATTGCTTTCATGCAGGAGCTCCAAAGTGCTGACAAAAAGTGCCAGTGTCGCAAACCTGCAAAACACTCGAAATTCCCAGGGAAAAAAAGTACCTCTCCTGCCTCATTTTATACAACTTGCTGAGCAATTTATGTGTGTTGTAACCCAAAAGTTGGAAGGGTAAAAATCTGGGGGTTTGAACAGAACTAGGCTCAGCAGCAAAAGAGCCCCTGATGCATCAATTTTAGGGGCACCTACACGTTCATGAATACTCAGAGCACCCCGAAACTCAGTTAAAAACAAGACACAAAGCTCAAGCTTTGTTTGGCAAAGCCAAAACCTCCACAGATTCCAGATGTTCAGTGCTAATATTTCTCTGTGAAGACTGCAAAGTGCATTATTTCAAAACTATAAAAAGTTGCAATTACAAGGGATTTCCTCAGTGGAGGAGCAGAGTTGCATCCCGAGATGCAGAATGACCCCTCCCTTGGGTTCTGCTGTGTGTTATAGACAGGCAGGAGATTTGCAGAGACATTGGACACCACAGCATTCTGTCTTTTCTTGCTTTCTTTGTTTTCTTTTTATCTTTTCTTTTTTTCCTCAATGTGTAGAGCAAAGTTTTCCCCCCCTCTCTGAGTCTCCTCAAAGGTAATTGAACTATTTTGCCCAAGCTAAAGGAAACCCACACATCTGATAAGAGCTGAAGTAGAGCCTGTGCAACTGCAGGCCAAGATTTTATGCTCAAAGTTGGGAACTGTTAGACAATCTTAATTTTATCTTGTTCTAACCAGCTCTGCCCACAAGACACTGCTGGATGCAGTGTGCAGGTATTAGGGACAAGGCATTTGGTAGATTTTTTTTTTAACAGAAAACTCACCAATGTGATTGCCTGGAAAACAGGGAACTGTGCGATGGCAGTGGACACACGGAGAGGAGGAACACTAGAAATATCCTAAAAGCTGAAAAAGTCTCCACATCCCTTCCAGAAAGATTTTCAACTCCCTTTCTGGAAGTAGGTGAAAGCTGAAAGGGCAAATATATAAAATAGTAATAATAGAAAAAATCCTCACTTGTCTCCCTTAGGGTTGAAAAGAGAAGGAAATTTGATGACTGAAAGCAGCCTCTTGACTGGGTAGTGCAGCTTCTTATTGGTATTTATTTGCCAGGCTCCAGTCCCCACGTTTCCTTCACTCATTTGGGAAGGTTTTGCACAGTGTATTTGTGAAGGATGATTGACTACAGGGAGTCTTTGTTGTACTATCTGCTGTAATTATTTTAATTCAAACACATTCCCTTATAGGACTGACATCATAAACGCTGTTTTCTATAACAAATAGCTGTCAAGGCTGTCAAGCAGATCTGCTTACTGTTTTATATCATTACGATATTTAATTTCAACTCTGCGTTCTTTGTCAAATGCTCTCAAGATTTCCTTTCCCCAGTAGCAGATCAGGCAGACGCCTTCGGTTTCCAGCAGATCATTCTTCAGGGTGAGGTCAGGGCAAGAGAGACAGGGAATTTGCAGGGATATGCCCACATCCCAGTGGGAACTCCTGGCCAGTTTTAACTTCCCACATTGGTGTACATGGGGTGTTATCAACCACCACACTGGTTGGGGTTTTTATGGCAAGCTCAGACTCAAACCTTCTCAGTAATAAGATCACAGAGAAGCCTTTCTATTATCAGGTTATAAACAGGACCAGGAGCTGATGGGAACAGGCAGCATTTCATTCTCAGCTTCTTCCTGCGTTTCTCATTGATCTGACTTCCAGCTTTCCTCGTTAAATGAAAAGCTGTGGCTCAGAAATAAACACTTCATAGCCCTCAAAGGGGAGAGACAGTGGTGTGGGCCAGAGCCACCACCAGAGCCCGGTGTGTTTGGCTTAGAAAAAGTCAGATTTCTGTGTCTGTTGCTGCTGTGGCTGCTCTGCCCTGACCCCCAAACTGGCCTGGCCAGCCCCTGCTCTGCCTGAGCCACCTCTGAGCTTGTTCCTGCCACAGATCCCGAGGGAAAGAAGCACCCAGAGCCCCAAACACGGAGTTTTTAATCGTGATTCATTGAAACGCAAATCATTTTGCAAAATAACAAAGCCAGGAGCTGCTCTGTTCCAGGAGAGGTTTGGAACTGTGTGTCCTCTCCCACAGGGAGATTTCTCCGTTTATTTGGAAGGGAAAGCACACGGGGAGGGGGGTGCAGGAGGTGCCAAATGGAAATGCAAGGAGTGCAAAGCAAATCCGACCTCGCCACTGCTGCAGACGGACACTGAACCCGTTCTGTGTGGGCTGGGGTGTGACCTCTGACACGGGTGTTACACCCGGGTGCTCTGCCAAGCAGAGCATTTGCAGCAGCTCCTGGAAAACACGCCTGGAACGAGGCTCCCAGAGGCTGCCCCGGTGCCTCAGTGCCCCTTGCACCTGCAGGTCCGTGCAGAGAGCGGCACAAATGCCCATCCATCTGCTCACAGCCTTGCAGGGCCGGAGGAGAAGGAAGCAGAGAATCCCTGGGCTGCAGGACCAGCCCAGAGGGAAGGAAGGTGCCTGAAGAGAGGGTGTTTCAGAGGGGGCTGAGCACAGCCCTCCCTGCCCACAGCAGGCTGCCCAGACACCAGAGAACTCGAGGTTCTCCCAGCTGCCCTCAGCTCTGCTGGGAAAGGTCCCTGAGTGTCCAGAGGGCTCCCAGCTCTCCAAGACAGGAGTCACCTTCATTCTGACTATTCCTACCACATGCAGTACAACTAATTCCAGGCTATTGACAGAAATCAGAATTAACGAGAAGTGAGAGGCAGACACGGCTCAACCACTATTTCCATGCAGAATACGACTGCACCACACAAACACCATAAACACAAACCCTGCTCCCTCTGAGGAACTCAGCATCAGCACAGCAAACACATCATTTGCTCAGCTGCTGGGATGTGGGACTGCAGCCTGTTAGGAGCCCTGCACATGCTCTGCTACTTGGAGCTTATCATTTAATTAAAAATAACACACAGGTTTGGGGGACCAAGCCAGTGATGTACACTGAGCTTCTCTCCTCTCCCTCCCCTGTCTCCCTGCAGCCCTCCCTGCCTGCCAAGTGCAGGTGTATAACACTGTAACCTTGCTTTCCAGCACACAAGTGCCATAAACCATCAATAAATTTTACTGACTTTCCTGTGACCTTCGTGAGGACCGGACGAGTCACGTCTCACACCAAAGATGGAGCTGTAAATATTTTATCTGTGCAGTAAACACAGTGCCGACAGCAGCAACTCACTCATGTCCTGGGGACTGCTCTGCGAGCATTCCCGCTGTGCCGAGATGGAGATTTATCTGCTGCTTCAGGAAGAACCTGGGCACAAAGGCAGAGCAGCTCTCACAGAGCCATCCTTATTCCCAGCAGCTTCATGTCACCGGCAGCGGCTGCTGCCTCATTACAGAGCCATTCCCCAGCTCGTGGGAAAGGCAGGGAACAGGAGCCAGGCTGGCAAGGAGGCAGAAGTGCTAAATGCTCCTCCAGCAAGGCCCTGAGCCAGGAAATCCCTAAAACATGCTGCGGTTTGACAACATGAGGTGCTCCCTGGCTGCTGTGGGGTTTGTATCACCTGGGGTTTGTTCTTTTGCAGACTCTGGTGTTAAGGTTTGAGGGGAGGGTTCCGAGATGAAAATTAATTCACATTTCCCTCAGCCATGGATGTCTCTTACAAGTTCAAGAGTACTCACACACAACCAGGTTTCTCACTGCTGCAGGTCAGCACAAGCTGACCCATAACCAGCAGGAGAATGGACTGTCCTCACCCTGCTTTGGGGGGTAACTGCATCCTGGGGGTGCAGCCCCTGCACTGCTGCCACCCACAGCTGCTCCCAGGCTTGTGCTGCTGGGAATGACAGTGATGCTGCAGTACACAACCACTGCCTCAGAACTGTGCCCCCAGGACAGCACCTGGGCTCTGGGATGCTGTTTGATGGGGATCCCCAGCACCAGTGACAGGGAAATGGAGTGCTGTGGTCCCAGGACGCTCTGAGCTCTTGCAGATGGTGGCTGCCCTCCAGTAGAAGGTGGCCAAGCTCTACTTAGCCCTGAGGATCCCAGTGGCTGGAGCCACCCACCTCCAGTGAGCAGCCATTCAGGAGAAAGCCTTGTCTTAGAAGGGATTTCTGTTAAGGAAACAAAAAAGCTCCTTTCTGCCAAGCCCAAGGTCTGTGGAGGGTGAGGAAGAGGAGGGCAGTGAGCCTGTTATCAACCAGCTCTCCTGCAAGGGTGAAAAGCAGCTCACATGGGACACAATCCATCTCCTTGCACCTTGCTCAGGGTTTAAATCCGTCCCATGAAATGACCTGTTCCGTCCAACTTCAAACACTTCCGAGGACACTCTCCTTTGAGGTGTTACCACTTCTCTGGATCCCCAAAGAGTAATTCAGCACCATGCTGCTCAGACTACTGAGTTGCCCCTCAAAAAGCCCAAAGCTCCTCAAAATCTTTGTCCTCCCTCATCACCCTGTGCCCTCTGAGCCTCTGCCACATGCCCCACCCTCCTGCACACCACCCACCCTCGGCGCGCTCGCGCCAGCCCGGCCGCGTTGTTATCCTGTAATATTTCTTAAGGCAAAACCACATCTACAAGACAATCCCCAAGGATACCTCCCTTTGTTTTGCAGCACGCGCTGCCAGGAGACATGCACGTGAAATGCCTGCTGCTATAATTGAGCCAGGAACAAGCAAACCTCCGAGGGTTTCACTGACAGCCTCCGCTCCGGCTTCCCCGGCTCCGCCGCTCCTGCTGCTGGCAAGGGATGGCACTACTGGGGTAGGATGGGCTACTGGCCTGGCTCCCATCTCTCCTGCCTGTCCTCAGATGTCCTTCCTGATCCTGCTGGCTGCATCTGGTCCTAAATCTTCAGCTTTCTCCCCAAGTGAAACAGCCCAGCTTGCCCTGGCATGGCCTGCTGCTTTGGATCATCCTCATCCCTGCCCTGTGGAAAGGGGGAAGTAGAAGCCCTCGTGCTGAGTAGAATCTCACTGCAGCAGCTCCAGACAGCCCAGCCTGTCCTGCAGCAGCTCGTTTTGGGTCGTTTGTCCCCCCAGACCCCTCTGTGAACACACACACAAAGGCACGGTGCTCACACCGAGCCAGGCTGCTCAGTTTGCAAAGGGTTACCTCGAGAGAGTACCGGGTTCGTTTTGTCTGGCAAAGGCTCCCAAGCACCACCACCCCCCTCCCGATTTATTTCTGCAATTGTAATTAAGGCCCTGACAAAGTGGTTTAGCTGCCTGAGTCTTTTGTTCAATTTATTGATTAGCTATTTCTCAGAAGTTCATTACCATCCAGAGGCTGGGAATTGGGAATTGGGTCTATGTGGTTTTTCAAGGCTTCATCTCTGCTTCAGATGATTAAATGCAGCCACAACACATCCATCCTGCATTGAACAGCTCTGCCCAAGGTCAAACATTCATGCAAAACAGGAGTGCATATCTGCATGTCTAAATATCATCTGCATGAATTTCCAAGTGGATGTTTTTAAAGCCTTCCCAGCAAGTAGGGGGAAAAAAAAGTATTTATGGAGGTAAGGCAGGTCATATCTTAATGCTGTTAATACAATAGCCTTTAATTATAAACTAATATATTAAAAAATATCTCAAGATCAACTCCCTCAAAGGAGGAATGGGGCAGGTGGGAAATTGTTATTGGCACAAATTGGCAGCTCCTGCTCGGGAGCAGAGGGCTGAACGACAGGATGGACAATCCTGCAGGACAGAAATACCGGGGAAATACTGGATACCACCATCCATCTTGTACTGGGGGAAACAAAGGGCTCCAGTACACAATGCTGTCCATCAGCAATCTTCATTAAGTTCACTATTTATCACAAGCACAACATTCCACACCCCCCCCAACCTGCTGTCTTTCCTTGAAAGATTTTCTAGGCAAATGAGATGCAGCAGGTTTCATCCAGATTTCCATAGAGCATTTGTCATTAGCTAAGCTTGAGAAGACAGGATTTAGTAGAATCTGTGACATGGGTGAAAGTCTCAACAGCAACTGAAGGGCACAGCACGAGGAGGAAGGAAATTATTGATGGAGATACCAAAAAACTCTTCTTTTTCAATGTTTTTTAGTGCATTGACCAGAGCACAGTTAAAATAAACACAAATGAGGAAAGGTGCAGAGGGGCACAGGGCAGGGGCCAGGCAGCAGAGGGCTGGAAGGGCACAGATCACACCAGGAGAGCTCCGGACCAGGGTCAGAGCTGGATGAGTGGCCAGGCAGGTGGCCAAGCAGGCCAAGGGCATCTGACCTTGTACCAGCAATCATTTGGCCAAGGACCAGGGCAGTGACTGTCCCACCTTGCTGGGTGCTGGCAAGGCGACACCTCAGATCCTGGGTTGTGTTGGGCCCCAGCAAGAAGGACATTGAGGGGTTGGAGTGTGCCCAGAGAAAGGAATGGAGCTGGAGAAGGGGCTGGAGCACAAATTTCAACTCTGTGCTACCCTTTCCTGAGTCTCCTGTCTCCAAGGGACACAACCTCCCTCCTCCTCCAGGCACTTGTTCTCCCAGGGTCAAAACACAGAGAGGGTGCACTGGGGATTAACAGGAACTTCTGCTTCTTGCTGGGGATTTCACCACTTGGAAAACCTGGAGGCATCATTTAGCATTTCCAGTAGAGAAAGGTACCTCTGGCAACTCTCATCCCTTCTGTCCAAGGAAGTCTCTTGAAGAGGCACAGGCTATGAAGGACCATCCCAGGATGGAGATTAAACCAGTTTGAAGTGATGCAGCCATCAAAGTGCAGTCTGAGGACAGAAGAAACTGCTCATAAATGTTCTGAGGGTGTAAACCTTTGGTTGAGGGAGAGTTGTTCAAGCTAAGGAGCAACGCTGAGTGCCATTAGATGGACACGGAGATAATACAGCTCCAGTGCAGAAAGGACCTGAAATGAACACACAGCTGGACCCTGCACAGCTCTGCTCTGCAGTGAGAGGGAAGCCCAGCAGCCTCTGCCATTTGGAAATATTACCCAGATTTTTTTTTTTTTTCTGGAACATGAAGAAGTTTGAGCTTGGCATACATCTGGGACAAAGTTTAAACCCTATTGGGTCTGCAGCACCATTCAGCTCTTCAACACCTGGCACAGGCTCCTTTTCCTGTGTGTTAACAAGGAAGGTTCCTGTTTTAGTTCTCCCTCAATATCTGCTCTGCCTTTCACAGGCCAGCTCTGTGATGTGGTGAGAGGCACTGAAAATAAAACCAATCCCACTGAAAAAAAAACAAGCCAACTCAATCACTTGCAATAAGAGAGAAGGTGAAATAGGAAAAACTCTTTAAAAAGTTGCCAAAGAAACTTCTCATCTCAGCCCTCTGCTCTTTGAAACTCTGCTCTCCCTTTTCCAAGCTGGTTCCAGTGCAAGAAGCCTTAAAAAAAAAACCAAACATTTTCAGCTCAAGGACAGGAGATGAGTAGTTTGCTCAGTTCCTTTAAAAAAAAAAAGATGCTTTGTTTTCTTCTCTGACAGTTGAATTTCTCTAAAATAAATACCATTTCTATTCAGACAAGACCATTTCCTGCTCCCCTTTTGAGTCAGCACCTGTGTGTGGAGCACTGCAATTATTTCCTCAGTGACACACTTGTCTCCAGGGTTGCACTGTCTTGGGTGCCAGCTGGAGCACCAGGGAGCTCAGCAGCTTTTATGTGGGGATAAGGTGCTGGTTATGGGTAATGAGTGAGGAGAAAACAGGGGAGGGGATGCTTCTCCCCTCTACCTCCCGCATCCTCCCTTCTGAAGATTTTTTGTCTCCAATTTTCTCCCCTTGCCTTGGGGTCCCTTTCAAGGGATGTAATTGATATAGTCACTGAAAATAATGGAATTTATAGCCCAGGCTCAACACTATAAATTTAGCTATTACATTCCTGATGGGAAAATGAAGAACAAAATGAATTGAGACAGAATATTTGTCTTAATAATTGTCTCTTTTCTGTGCCGTATGTGTTTAATACGTCTGTGCCTATATGTGTGTGAATATATACACACACACATAGAACTGCACTTAGAAAAGGGGTTTTTAATCTGATTTTTGAGGGGTTTGGGCTTTTTTTTTTAGTTCTTAAATGACCACATCAGCACATCCTGTGGTCAGGCAAGAACATTAAGAAGCTGTAACAGAGCAACAAGGTGAATTTCCTTCCTGGAGCTGTTTGATGGGGGAAGAGCTGAACTTTGCATAATCCAGACATGGTCCCAACCAATTGCTCTGCATTGCAAAAACTACATGGCCTCTTCTTAGGGTTTTTGGCTGTTTTTCAGATTTATTTCATTCTTAGCCAGGAAAGTCAGAGCTGAGCCAGCACTTCTCTACTCAAAGCCACTGCCCTGAGACTCTGATAAGGTCTCCCAGTGAAACCTTCCCTCTTCTCCACTCCTCCCTTCCCACCCCTGCTCCAACTTAGTAAGTTTTGGGTTATCCCAGACCTATCTCCATCCCACTACAAATGCACCACCACCAAAAAAAAAAAAAAAAAAAAGGTGCATGTCCAGGCTGTGATCATTTGTCATTTAGATAGAGTCTATGATATGAACCATGGCAAACACTGTAATGACTAATTTCAAACATTTATTACAACACTTGAGAGACTTGAAAGCTCTCCCTGCTCTTGATTTTAATAAATGCAGTCTTGAAGCAGCCGCTTATCAAAGTGACACAAATTGTGTGGTAAATAGATTATGGCACAGCTGAAATACTGGAAAATGAGATCAGAAATGCTACTATCTCCCATTTAAGGCTTTGTAAGATGCTCCGATCGAGCGGATTCCAGAAAAGTGGCACGGGCAGAGCTGGTGGAAACGGGAAGAAGCCAAAACGCCAGGGGATCAACGCGGGGCCAGCCGGCTGCTTATCACCTCCCTGTTTGCATGTGTACAATTTCTTGCACATTAAGGAGTTTGTACACCAAAGGCAAGAGATACCAACAGGCCTTGAAGTCAGCATTTCAGTGCCAAACCAAGAGAGGAGAGTGGCTTCATGTGGGAAGGAGTTATCACAGCAGCAGCCAGGCTTCCTCACGCTGTTCCCTGCTCATTGTCTTCGTGGAATAAACAGAACTCTCATCAGGATTTGCCACGGTACTAAAAAGGGAAATATTTTGACTTGTTGTCAAATTGCTGCAGATTTCTGCGTGCAGATAAACGAAAAGCTGAGTTAGTGTTTGTTTTCATAAAGTTCTGAGAAGCTGAGAGGAGAGCTTTGCTTTTGGAATATGCATTGACCAAGGAAATTCGTGAAAGTCTGGAAAAGAGCTGTTTTGTTTTAAAAAAGCATTCCCAAAGGGCACAGAGAAGGGAAGTGTAACTAGATACATTTTTCAGCCAGCCACACAGGGACTCTGTAAGGGCAGCTGGCAAAGGAACATAAACACAAGAGACAGGAAAATTACCTCAGAACTGTAAGAACTTTCTCACCAAAATAGGATTCATTTATAGAATCAGCTGCTGCCAGTTGTTTTTAGGGTTCAAAGAGAAAAAAAAAAGCACTGGGTGTCTGGTATTATGGGATTTCTCATTCAACAGCAAACACTGTGGGTCACATTATTTTTATATTTAGAGCTCTCTTCTACTGAAACCTCCAGGACAGATTGCATGGGAGGGAAATGCACTCAGTTCGAGTGAAATGGGAAGTACCAGAATTTGGGGGCTCATCTCAACTCAAGATGAATGGCAGAGTTACCCTTGGGGTTACCCCGAACAGCACAGACCCTTCATCCCAACCCAAGGGTGTTTTAAGTTAAATTTTGAAGATTCCTCTGGTAACTGAGCATTGAACTGGAGCAGAGCTGAGCACAGAGACACCTCTGGCTCCCAGTAGCGGCACCTGGGCTCCAAATCCAGGTATCTAACTTGGATATTTTAAATTTGATGGAGAGAACACCCCCCCCCACTGTGCTAATTTTGGAGGCTCTTTGCCTAAATCCCCTGGGCAATGCATCTTTGCCTCTTTATGGCTCATTCCTTTGAAAAGATGCTGCCTAAGAATAAGGCTGCAAGTTTTGAATATGCAAAGCAGGAATATTCCCTATCAGATATTCTTTTGCTTTATTCATATGATTGAAACTCCTGCTATGGTTCTTGCAAATCCAAGGAAATGTGTTTACAGTCTCATCAACTGAAAAGAATTGGATTCCCACATTGCGGTTCAGGGGATTTTCTGGGGTTTCTATCAAACACAGCAACTCTGGCAGCACAAGGCGACTTTAATAAGCGCCTGCATTGCAGTTTCTTATTAGAATACACAATTAAAACCAGACGAGGAAGAAAACACACATTCATTCTACCTCCCGCCAGGAGAAACTCCTGAAAGCTGGGAGTAGGGGGGCACAGATTCATCCCAACCACCCAAAGTGCTCACCTGTATTTCTTTTGTCCTTGGTGCTGGGGAACTTACATCCCCAGCCCTGAAGCACTGGTTGTGCACACCAAGGTGGAGGAGATGCTGGCAGAGGAGATGGGAGCTCTGCAGCAGCACCACTGCACCTCAGTTACCATCACTGCACCCTCAGAGCCATCACTGCACTGTCACAGCCATCACTGCACCTGCAGAGCCTTCACTGCTCCCTCACTGCCATCACTGTCCCCTCAGAGCCTTCACTGCTCCCTCACTGCCATCACTGTCCC